>CM053593.1:320331509-320394127 GCA_028646575.1 Pseudocheirus occidentalis | reverse complement strand
CATGTTTGGTTTTCTCTCTTTTTTCCCATTGTTCACTCCATTGGTTACAACCCTTCTATGCAACCCGACTAATGTCCAATGTGAAAGTATTTGCAGATCCTATACTTGATTGTATGCCGCCATGGGGGGTGTGGAAGAGGGAGGGGAGAAAATTTGAAACTCAAGGGACTGTGGAACTGAATCTTGTAAACTAAAAGTAAATTAAAAAATCAATTAAAAATAAAAAAATAAATTCTACATGTATAGTAATGCAAAACATTTCCAGATTACCATGTTGCAAAAGAAAACAAAGAAACATCTAGAAACAGAAAGTAAAAAAAAAAAGTGTGCTTTGATCATCATTCAGACCGCATAAGTTCTTTCTCTGGAAATAGATAGCATTTTTCATCATAAGTCTTTTCGAACTGTCTTGGATCATTTTATTGCTGAGAATAGCTGTCATTCACAGCTGATCATTGTATAATATTGTTACTGTATACAATGTTCTCTTGGTTCTGCTCATTTTGCTTTGTATTAGTTCATATTAAGTCTTCTCAGTTTTTTTCTGAAAGCATTGTACTTGTCACAATCATATACCACACCTTATTCAGCCATTTCCCAAGGCATCCCCTCAATTTCCAATTTTTTTTTTACCACCACAAAAAGAACTACTATAAATATTTTTGTATACTTGGATCTTTTTCCTTTGATCTCTTTGGGATACAGGCTTTGTAGTGGTATTGCTGGGTCAAAGGGTATGCACAGTTTTATAACTCTTTGGACAAAGTTCCAAATTGCCTTCCAGACTGATTGGGTCTATTTACAATGCTACCAACACTGCATCAGTGTTCAAATTTTTTCCACATGGGAGATGTCTTCTTGATTCCCAGGCCAATGCTATTCTCTATGTCAAACTGCCTCTCCTGTACTAAATATTTCAGCATACTGTCTGTAGTAGAGCACAACTATGAGAGGCAGCATTGGGTGGTAAAGAGAATTGGATTTGAAATGAGAGATTTCGGGTTAAAATCCCAGTTTTGCCTATACCTATTACCCATATGATGCTCAAGACAAGCTCCTCTATCCCTCAGTTTATCCACCTATAAATCAAGAGGGTTGGATTAGAAAATACTAAAATTCCCTTACAGTTCTCAGTCTATGATCATATAATCTAGGCCATTTGGAATAAGAACTGCTGTCAAACAAGGGGTCTTTAAAGTTCCCTAAATACCACCTAGAAGGTAAATCAGTGCCAGACGTGGTGGCCTCCATTCTTTAGAACTTTCAGTTTTTAAATAAAAAGATTCCCAAGATGTTACAGCTGATGAATGGATTTCCTCTAATAGCACCCACCTCACAAGGTTGTCATGAGAATGAAATGAGAAGATATTTGTGTTTATGTCTCTGTGTCAGCCTTATTCTTGTTCTGGAAAATGGAGTTGCACTTGTAACACAAAACTAGGCAATTCAAACTATACACAGACTTGGAGTGGGCCCCATGAAGTGACCTTGGATTGTTCAGTTAAAATGGCCTAGGTAATTGAATCTATTACATATCTATATCTATATCCATGCATAGAGAGATATAGATATTTATGTATATGTATGTATGTATGCATGCATGCATGTATCTTTGGAGTCTATGAGGCTTTCTACTGTGGCCCACAAAGGTAGCTAGAGTCTTTTAGAAATGAACCAGTGAAGGGGTGGCAGATTGCAGATATCTGTTACTACATCAATTATAAGCAAATTAGATAAAAATAAATGCTACAATACAAAGACTATATTCATAGCTTGATGGGTCATCTTATCTGTTTTTAATCTCTATGTCCTCTTCCTTCCTCCCCAAGGGGAAGGAATTCAATCTAAACAACCGACATCAAACTGCAAAACCTTCCATGTTCTGAGAATTCCACTGATTTTGTTAAGCTTCTGTGTCAACAACAGCAATAGGACCCATGTACCCAGATTCAACCAACTACCTTGTGTGATGATTCTGCCCTTATGTTTGGTGAAAAATGAGTCTCAAATAGATTACTAAACATCTGGGGCTTCCTCTGTGTCCTCTAGGCTATACTCTGACCATGACACGATGACCAGACAGGCAACTTTTTAGTATTCCAAATCCTGTCATTGTTTGCCAAGGCAAGTTGGTGGTCATAGGTCTACCAGTATATGTGCACACATATACTGTGTGTACACATGAAAGACATGTCCATGGACAAGTGGATTATTTGGGGTAACCTGAAGGAACATAATATAATGTAATATAATCTGTAGGCTACCCTGCATGTAACCAAGACAGCCAGTCTACAAATAGGTGAATGATTGCTACCAAACTCCCAGACAGCTGCTGCTGATAGCAAATTGGGTTTGGCTGGAATAGGCACTGAAAGCCTATTCTGGTCTGGGTTGATCCTTCTGGTACCTTGGCTAAGTTCCATCAATGTTATTCTTGTTTACCCCCTACACTGGATCCTATGTCATAACTTAGAATCTTTACTATACATCAGCCTCAGTCATCACTCTGTGGCTGGACAATATTCCCCCAGATGCCTCTATAGGAGGGATTTCCATTTCTTCACCATCTTTTTTTTTTCGTCCTGCCACTGAGTATTCCACCCTCTAATTACTTCTTCAAGAGATATCTGGTTGTAGTGGCTAGGTGGTGCAGTGAATAAAGCACCAGCCATGGAGTCAGGAGAACCTGAGTTCAAATCTAGCCTCAGACACTTAACACTTACTAGCTGCATGACCTTGGGCAAGTCACTTAACCCCAACTGCCCTGCCTTTCAGAAAAAAGGAGGCAGTTGACAAGCTTGTTATTGCTTTTTTTCTGGTCGTAATCCTCAACAACCTGAATAACTGATCTTCAGCAAATTACAGAGGTACACTTTTAAAGAGAGGGGCTGGGAGAAAAGAGGGTTGTTACTGAGTGTAATTAGTTTAATTATCTGCAAATAAATGTACTAACATTATGAAAAAAAGAGAAAAAGAGCTATCTGGCTGGCTTCCATCTTTTTTTTTTTTTTTTTTTTGCTTTTTGGAGGGCAGTTGGGGTTAAGTGACTTGCCCAAGGTCACACGGCTAGTTTTTGTGTTAAGTGTCTGAGGCCGGATTTGAACTCAGGTCCTCCTGACTCCAGGGCCGGTGCTCTACTCACTGTGCCACCTAGCCGCCCCTGGCTTCTATCTTTTGACAATTCTATATGTCTTAGACTGTTCCATTAGGAACAGCCCATCTGTGGTCTTTTTGATTTGGTGGTCTGGAAGTCAGTTCAACAAGCACTGAAGTACTTACTATTTGCCAGGTACTGCTCGAAGTATGGAAAATACAAGCAGAAAGACAAGAAAGACAAGCCCACAAGGGGCTTACACTCTGATGGTGGAAAACAACATATAAAAAAGTAAGCTAAAAGGGGGAGCAGGAATCCACCCAGGGACATCATAATCACAAAAGCAAATATTTACAGAATGCCCACTATGTGCCCGGCACTGCGGTACATGCTTTATGATTATCACATTTAATTCTCAAAGCAACTCTTCAAGGTAGATATTGTTATTATCTATATTTTATTGTTGATGAGACTGAGGTAAGCACAGGTTAAGTGATTTGCCCTGGGTCACTTGCTAGTTAAGTATCTCCAGCTAGATTTCAACCCTGGTCTTCCTGACTCCAAGCCAGGCACCCTATCCCCTGTACCACCTAGGTAGATAAAGGCCAGAGAGCCCGGAGTCAAGCCCAAAGAGGAGAGAAAACAAGATGAGCCTGGCACTTTTCCAAAAAATAATGGTTCTTGTAGGAACTGACCAATGCAAAAGAAGACCAGAGTAGTGCAAGGAGGTCAGAGGAGTTGTGAACTTCCAGTGTGGGGAGGTTGCTGTGGTGTGATGGAGAAAGTCAGAAAGGCAAGGACTAGCACTCAGGAGGGAAATGAAAGAAAAAAAGGAGGCAGCTGACAAGATTGTTATCCCTTTTTCTGGTGTTAATTTGACACTCTTAATCCTCAACAATCTGCATAACTGATCTTAGGCAAATTACAGAGGTACATTTTTAAAGAGAGGGGCTGGGAAAAAGAGGTTGTTACTGAGTGTAATTAGTTTAATTACCTGCAAATAAATGCATTAACATTATAATTATAGAAAGCTTTCACAGACTTCTGATAAGATTGTAGACTCTGGGGGAAAGGCCTATGCTAGTCTTCATCATTTCCCTCTTTGTGTCCATCTTAATAACACTTTGCAAATAATTGTTCAATCTAGCAATACAGCACTTATTAGGTACCTACTGTGTGCTGGGTGCAGCCCTAAGTTCTAGAGATACAAAGGCAAAAAAATGAAACAATCTTTATATTCAAGCATATATTTATATCCATAATCAAAGGACATTATTAAATATCTGTTGGATTTAATTGAATTTGTTTGATACCTAAATTGCACAAAATTTTTAATTTAAATATAAGATTCATGATAGTCAAAACATACACAAGCACCCTAATTTCAGGGGATCAGAGATTTATTTGACAGTGGGGAAAAAAAGTCTTATCAGAATCTTTTCCCCCATGGTTCAAATTTAAAGCACACATTACTGGGTTACATGTAACATTTGTACAGTGTTTAAGTTCAGTACAGATAGCATTTATATAGCACTTCAAAGTTTACTTTGCAAAGCACTTTACAAATATTTCATTTTATCCTTACAACAACCCTTGGAAGCAGGCCCTATTATTCCCTCCATTTCACAGATAAAGAACCCAAGGTTAAGCATCTTGCCCAAAATCACACAGCTATTAAGTGTCTGAGGTTTGACTGGAACTCAGATCTTCCTGACTCCAGGTTGAGCACTCTCTGGGCTACACCACAGAACTGCTTCCGAATAGGCAGTAACAAACCATTCTCCCCCATTCTTACCTTCTGGCAAATAAAGCAACATTATTATCATCCTGTGTTTACATAGCATCCAAATCCTATTGGACCACATTATCTTAAAACTCTAGCTGACTCACCTCAAACAAAGCCCAGCAGATCATCGCCTTCTCGTGTTAGAAGTGAAAGAAATACTATCATGACTTGAATTGTCACAGTGCTACAAGATGAACTGAGATGAGTGTGTTCTTTTTGAACAAAGGAAGCTCCTAAGGCCACCAGGCTGTTGCCAACAGCAACAGTCTGGACAAACATCATTTAGAGCAGCAAACCCAGTGATAATTTTCTTATGTGCCCAAGATGGATAGTCTTATGTGCCAATTCTTTTCAGCTGGATCTCTAACATGGATAATGACATGGTGTTACACTTAAATACACAAAATAATAACATAGGAAAAGGAATATATAGGATATTACCCACTTTCTTCTAAGATAAAATAATGTGGGAATGACAGCTACTCAGGGGTTCTGAATGTTTTGTAAATCAGCTAAAAAAAAACTTTGCAAAAATATCTGAAATTACTTTGCAGACCTTAACGTGCTTTAGGAATATAAATTATTATTCTCATTATGAAATATACCTGGAAGCATAAATGGGTAGGGAATTGTGATTTATGCTTGGTTACCAATCTTTTCAAACTTATGGTGCTTTTTCACTTTAAGAAACAGAGCATATGTGCATAAAATGCTCTCCTTGCTTTGGGGGATGAGAGGTATAGATCTTATGTGAATGATAGTTAGGCATTCTATTCACTCTACTATACTTTTGAATTATTTTATGAAAAACATCATCTTTTTAAAAAAGAAATATATCTGAAGATTCATTTCAATTTGACATTTCTGAATCAACTCCTGAGGGCTACCAACTTGCTTCCCCCCACCCTTCTGTTTACAAAATTTGAAGAATAAAATTTGTATTGCAGTAACTTGATAATCTCATGTCAAATTCTTCAAACTAAACTTTATACTCTTGAAATTCTACCTTAACCTACTGGAGACATTTATAAACTGAATCATTAAAGTCCTAGGCTCAAAACTGGATTTAAATAAATTTACATTGGTAAATATTTAATAGAAGAAAGTTCAGTAGACTTGCACATTGCTTATCAAAACAGCATATAAAACTATATGGATTTCAAATTAGTATAATATTAACAATTCATATTTTAAAAATCCCAAATTTCCAATGATATTGGGACGAAACCTCATGATCAAGATAAGAGCATCTTCCTTCTGGATCTCTGTTCTCTTTTTAGTCAAGAACAGTGGTTCTCAACCTTCCTAAAGCTGGGACTCTTTGATACTCATATGTGGGTGTATCTGCATGTGGGCCTACTCGCCTGGAGATGGATATAGGAGCCAAGTCTTGGTTCCTAAGACCATTGGAAATATGTGTTTTCCCATGGTCTTAGGCAACCCCTGTGAAAGGGTCATTCAATCTCCAAAGGGGTGGCAAACCACAGGTTGAGAACCACTGGTCTAGAAGGATCTGGATTAAAGATGATCACTGATTAGGAACTTCATCAAGGGACTAGAATTGGGCATCTCACAAGATCCTGAGCCTTCCCAATAAGTCTGCTCAAGAAGATTTGGCCCTACTGTTACACACTGTCCCTGAAGCCACCTGGGTAGATGGGCCTACCTTAAGGGTTTAGGAATTTAAAGATCTAGTACACTTTTTTGTAGTGATGAGGCTGACAGGAGAAGACCTGAGCTTCCAAGAATTTTTTTTTTAAATGGAAGTTTTCTCATAGTTTCTTTGGAGCAACAAACTTATGGTGTAATTCTGACAGCTTGCCTTGCCTAATTATGTTCTTTTGATCTCTCTTTCTGATCAGGTTTTCGAATCCCGCCTATAACTATGACCCATCATCACTTCCCTGTGTTTGATTAAGCTATGTACTGAAGCTGTTCTTACAACTCTTGACTGTTTTGCTTTGGGCATTCAACCAAAACTCCAGGTACCAACCCTCATCAGTCACTATATCCTGTTGTATACTGTGTGCCAACCAAGTTTGTCATAGCCCTGACTTGAACAGAGCAATTTTAGAAATTAGCATAATTTTAGAGTTAGCACCAATCAGGTGCACAAAATATTTACCCCTTCATAGTGATTCCTTTGTATTTCAACATCTCTTACTGTACTCAGTAGGATCTTAGACAATGTTATTGCCAGTTACCTAAGAACAAAGACTAAGTTCTTTAGGTATAGACTTCTGAGAAGTTCTTTCTGGGAGTGGCTAGGTGGTGCAGTGAATAGAGCACTGGCCCTGGAGTCAGGAAGACCTGACTTCAGAACTGGTCTCAGACATATAACACTTACTAGCTGTGTGACCTTGGGCAAGTCTCCTAACCCCAACTGCCCTGCCTTCCCCCCTACAGAAAAAAATTGACCAAGTTCTTTCTAGGACTGTGCAAGGAAGTTAATGATTTAGCAACTCCAGAACACATAGATTGCCTTACTTTTGGCTCACCCCCTCCCAACCAGTTACAACCATTCTCAGAAAGAAGAAAAAGTGAAGTCTTCATTTTTCTCAGTATTCAATATGCCTTTTCCCTCCTACTATTGACATTGAAGCCTACAGTCACCTTCACTTACTATATTTTTACTCTCTCCCTGCATTGTCTTGCCATTACTTTTATCTACTGACATTCAAAAATTTTATTCTACTCTTAAGTATCCTACCTTCTCCTTCACTATCTTTCAATTAACTCCAACCAGTATTTATTGAGTACCTTCTGGAACTGCGCTAGGAGCTATGAGTGATATAAAAATACATATAAAGCACTGACCCAGTCCTCCAGGAACAGTTAATCTGGTTGAGGAGAGGAGGCAAAAGCATAATACGATTAGAAAAAAAGAAAAAATAAACTACCCTCCCTAGAGAAAGATGGCTATATGTTGACTTCTAGGACTCCTCTACAAGAATAAATTTCAGAATAACCTTCCTCGGTTTGGGTTTCAGTTTATTGTAAGCAACTTGATTCCTTCTCTACTCAGCCTTCATTCCATCTCTACACTGATGATGTTTTAAATGTGTAGATGAAGGATTTGTGCTGAGATTTCTTTACTAAATAGAAACTTCTCAGGTCAGCTGGTTGGCACAGTGGGTAGGGTGCCAGGTCTAGAGTCAGAAAGACTCATTTATTTTTAAGTTCATATCTGGTCTCAGGTACTTACTAGCTGTGCCACCCTAGGCAAGTCATTTTACCCTGCTTGCCTCAGCTTCCTCATCCATAGAAGGAAATGGCAAACAACTCTGTTATCACTGCCAAGAAGACGCTATCAACTGTATTGGCATGCAGGATAAAGGATAAAGAACAATAGTTAAGAACATTTGGTGCAAAAATATCTGCCCCAATACTAGGACATGCTGTCTTACAAATTTACAGAGTCCAGAGGGAAGAGTAGACTTCTTAGAGAACAGAGGCAGTAAGACACAAGTAGCATAGACAGATGGAGCCAAGGGGCAACTCACAATTTCTTATTACCAGCATTCCTTTTCTTCTTTCATAGAATCTTCATGAAGTTCTCCTAAGGTTCATGAAGTTCTTCTAGGCTCAGAGCATCCGTGCCTTTACAGAGTCTATAGACAGCCCTTCTCTCAACCATAAGGGGTCACCTTCCCTAAAGTTGATGATTCTTCCCTCATGTGGCTATCGTCCTGTAGACAGGTAAATTTTCTGTAAAAATCTATGGACTGAGAGCTTTTTTATACATGCACAGGGTCCAAGAGGTATAACTGATCATCTCATTCAATCACATTGCTTTCTTTCTTGACCCATTCAAAGAGGTTTGGTGTTGTTCAGTCATTTTCAATCTTCTATGATTCTTCAGTGGATTAAGGCGAAGAGAGGTTTAAGTGACTTGCCCAGGATCACACAGCTAATAAGTATCTGAGGTTAGATTTGAACTCAGGTCCTCCTGATTTCATGGCTAGTACTCTATCCATTGATACATCTCTTCTTACAATTACATTTTTAGTAAATACCCTTTTCTAAAAAGTTAACTGGTCTGACTCAACTAATATTCATGGAAAATATACTAGTGGGGACTCATGAGTGATAATACTGGAAAAATCAACCTTTCAGCCTTACCCCTGGGACCATTAGTAGTTGGAATAATTATCCTCTGGGGTCACAGCCTCCAAATATGAATACAGCAGGTGGTGTGAGCTCCGAGGAACTGCTATGGCATGTTTTTGGTACTTTGACAGTGACAACTGTTAAAACACTGGAACTAATGTATTACAAATGGGGAAAATGTGAGGTAACTACATCCAACAGTATGTGGATTAGTCCTGTGTTTCTTTGAGGCTGATGTTTTTTTAAAGCTTCCTGTCCTAAATAGCCAGCTGTCTCAGACTAAAACATCATTTACCTGAAACAACAGGAGGAGTCCCCATTGTTTGTTTGGCATTTAATCACAAAGCTCTGATCCCAAACAAAAGTGGCAATGCTATGATTCTTGGTGAAGAGCAGTGGATTGTTGATGACACTCTGGAGCCTAGAAGATTTCTATATTAAAAGACCTGTACATCTCCCCCATATGACTGCCGAAGTAGAAAGTACAAGTACCCAGAAGTATTCCATAATCAGGTCATGTGTTGGCTAGTGAACATTTTCATTATAAAAACAGGATATATTCTCATTTTTTCTGGGATGATTTTGGTGTGGTACAACTGAGGAGAATGGGATATAGACTAAATGGTCTTTTAAGATCTCTTCCAACCTAACAATCTCATGATGTAATAACTTCTCTTTCTCTGCATAACATTCCTTTGATTGTTATATTGATCATATCTTTTCCTCAGCAGAGAATAGAAAGCTATATCCCACAGAGATCCTAGTGCTTCTAAAAAGATGTCAACAATAAGTCCAAATTGAAAATATACACAATTCGAGATGTTCTTCTGAAAGAGTGCTTAGAGAACTTTTAATACCTAAGCAAAGTGCCCCTGTACTGCCTATAAATATTCATGAAGTTACTGCATTTCAAGTAACCTTACCACCCTGAAACCGTTCAGAGAAAAAGCTCCTAATAAGAGTACGATGACAACCTGCAGTGAGTGTATCGCTGCTATCCTGTGTCTAAGGGTAACGTCAGGAATTCAGCAGTGAGGGAGGAGAGTCATGCATAATGACATTTTCTTTGGAACTCTGGTCCTATCTCCACACATAATCATCCTAAATTTATTATAAAATGTGCTAAAACCATCCTTTTGAAAGTGTGCTTTCTAGCACTTTAGAGCAATAAAAAGTGACCTGTAAATGGATCCATATTAAAACTTATAACCTAAAAAGATGCTTATAAGACAGAAAGTGCTATGTAAATCTAATAAATATATAAATAATACATTTCATCTACTGCTTGAAAGTGGCCTGGTGTAAGTTGAGCCTAGATTTTAGAATTATTGATTAATGCTGTGCCTATAACTGTCAAAAGTGACCTAAAGGAATGAAAAGGATAAACATTGTAGGACTGGGGCAGCTAGATGGTACAACAGATAGAGCACTGGCCCTTGAATCAGGAAGGCCTGAGTTCAAATCTGACCTTAGACACTTGACACTTCTTGGCTGGGTTACCCTGGGCAAGTCAATTAAAATCAACTGCCTCGAAAGGGGAAAAAAAAGGAATCAAACCTAGGATGGAATAGAGCCTAGAGATGACCTACCCTGATTTTTAATTTTAATTTTTATTTTATGGATGAGGAAAACCAGACTCCAAGAGGTGAAGCAACTTTTCTAATGTTACTGGTTAGGGCTGGTTTTATCATTTGACAAATCAGTCCATAAATGATGTTTTCCAGTTCCTCCTATTATAACATCAATCAATCCACAAACATCTATTAGGCACCTATTTGTTCCAACAAAGAAAGGCAAAAAAAAACCCCAACTCAAAAACAGAAACCATGCTCCTTGGCCCTCTCTCACAGATCCATACTACTACATCTGCTCCATACTGTTCTAGCAAGAAGCTCTGATGGCCTCTAGGACCAACTGGTTCAGAGAGAGAGAGAGAGAGAGAGAGAGAGAGAGAGAGAGAGAGAGAGAGAGAGAAAGAGACAGAGAGACAGAGAGAGACAGAGAAAGAGAGAGAAACAGAGAGAGAGAGAGAGAGTTCAACTCATCACTAACTAGAATCTCCTCTCTATTCTTAGGGTCCAAGACTAGCACTCCAGTTCCATTTAAGGACTTAATACTGATTGCTGTCAAAGACATAGCAAGAACAAACTCATGAATATTTTCCCCAGCATCTTTAGGGCATGCTCTCTCCTACAGCACTCCAGTCTCTGGGGAAGTAAGCTGAAAACAGCTCAGGTCCTACATAGAATTGGTTCCACCAACTTCATGTCATTGATGCTACAAGAATCCATATTTAGCTTCTGCTGTAGAGAGAACCAAGCAACTTAATGGGATTCTATGCATGTGTTGGATCCTGCATTGAACTATTTTACTTGCATAGAAACATTAAAGTAATTAGTTTCTCTTAAAATAGTCATGGACTCCTGGAAGTATAGTGCAGGAAGAAGAGTATTAATCTTGGAGTGTTAGACTCCAGGACCTGAGCTTCAATTCCACACATGCCACTTACTACTGGAATAACTTCGGGGAATTCACGCCATCTCTCTGGGCCTCAGTTTCTTTATCTATGAAATGGGAAGACTGTGCTAGAGGACCTCTGAGCTCCAGATAAAAGATCTAACTACGATGAAGCTTAATGCTTCTGTCAGCCAAACATATGGTCAGAAGAGTTATTGTTCCTATTTGTTCTTTGTTCTCCAAGAGTACCGTGGCATCAGGGAGGTGATGCCATGACATGCAGGTGAATTGAATTTAAGTGAGGGAGGGCCGTGCAAAGTCATCAGCCTTACTTTCTCCACTGGAATAATCTGGATCCAATGGTGAGATATAGACCAGGATGACTGAGGGGTGTGTGTGTGTGTGTGTGTGTGTGTGTCTGTCTGTCTGTCTGTCTGTGTCTGTGTGTGCCTGTGTCTGTGTTGGGGTGGGAAGCAGATAAATGTGAGAGCCAATATAAGAGGGATCCTGTTGTGATTCAGCAGAAAACGGTCTCCATAGAGGTTACAAGGAGGCATGGCACTCCCCAAAGCCTATGACTAGGAGTGAGAGGAAGGCAGAGGTAGAACCATCAGTATATGTACCCAAATATTTGCCCAGATGTGCAGCTATTACAACTGTATTACTAGAAGTAAGCTACTGTGAAGATCCACTGGGAAACTATTAATTGGCAGCTGTGGAAGCTGCATGTTACGGATGACTGATTCTCTGCTTGACCTGGACGTAAGCCAGGTTCAAGTGGAGGATCTCAGGGGGCTTCCCTCTGTGAATGCAAGAATTGCATTAGTGAGTTCTACACAGCCAGAGAGGAGGAATCTGGGTGATTGATGTTTCTATGGCCCAAAATAAAGTTTATAATTTTGCTTAATAGCAATAGTTTCTTATAGGGGTATGAAATGTTACGTTATATCATTTAATCTCTACAACATTTCTGGTGAGATAGGTAAGCACAAGTACTATTACTTCTATTTTACAGATGGGGAAACTGAGGACTGTCAGAAAGGTGTAGTGCTTTTTCCAAGTTCACATAGCCAGTAAATGGTGGTCAGGACTCAAGCCCACACCTCCTCATTCCAAGTCTAGCATGCTTCTAGGGGACAAAAGAGGATGCTGGAATCATCTTGAAGAAATATCATGAACATAAATCATTTACTGGCACAGCATCAAAAGAGCCCTTAGAATTTTCATCTGATCAACCCCTCTCATTTTGTAAGTAAAGAAACTATGGTCTAAAAAGGACAAGTGATCTGACCAAGGTCAGACAAGAAGCCAATAGCAGAGCCAGGGTTTAAACCCTGGTCAGTCTTGTGACTGACTTCCTCATCACTGCCCTTCTAAGGCACTGCTTTCATATCTGGCTGATTAGAGTAACAATCCTGGCTTATACATTCAAAATAACATTAAGATTCCAAATGTTCTGAAGCATCTCTTTTGTTACTTATTTACAACATTAACTATTCAGCTATTTAAATGTAATAGACTATACAGAAACCAGATCTGCTTACGATTAATTTGATGAAAAGACAGCAGCAGATGAATCCTGAGAGAAGAGGTCTCTAAACTTTTGATAAATGTACAATATAATCAAGCATTGTTTCTGTGGAACAAATACTGGAGCTAGGCTGAATTTTAAGCAACAGATAAAAGATAAGTTTCTCTTCTTCTCATTCTGTGCATTTCCATTTAAATTCCTGCTAGCTGTTCAAAAGCAATCAAGGTTCCTTCTCAGACACACCCGGTATTTTTCTCTTTTTTCTGTAGTCCTTGCAGTCTCAGAAGCCCTGGGAGATTTTTTAACTGATTATTTAACTAAATTTGAAGTAAACAACCATTCATCTGGTATTTCCGTGGAGGTATTAATCCTAACTACTTATGATGTAGAAGACTCAGTCCAATTTATGCTGCAGAAGAAGCCTAAATTTAGAGGTGGAAAGGCCTAAGGGTCATTCTCTCCAATCCCCTCATTTAGAGATGAGAAAACTGAGTCCAAGGAAGGTTAAATGACTTCCCCAAAGGCACACAGATAGGAAGTGACAGTAGTATTTAAAATGACATTAGTATTTAAAATCACTGACTCCAAATCCAGAACCAGTCTCTAGGTTTGTAGGCTGTATAGTTCTACTGTTGAGAAAAGTGGGAATGGGCAATGTTGCCCTGGGGGAGGAGTTATGCAGGATTTCTGGGAGTCTGCAGGGAAGAAGAGAGGGAAGCATTTGTACAATGCCTATTATATGCTAAGCTATACAAACATCTCATTTGAGTCTCACTAAAAGAAAACTGACTCAGACAGAGATTAAGTGACTTGCCCAGGGTCTCACAGCTAGGTCTGAGACTGGATTTGAACTCAGGTCTTCCTGACTCCAGGCCCTGTGCTTTGTGGGAATGTGGTGGTTATTCAAAAGGAAGCAGACATAAAGGAAGGAAAGTGAAATAAAAGATGTTATCAAAAACATATGTGAGCTAAAAAGATGAATCATATTATGGTGGGATGGTTCCTGCAATGGCAGATCCCTGGGTCTACGGGAATCATAACAATGTCAAAAGAGAACACACACACACACACACACGTACACGCACACACACTCCCAAGATGCTGTCTGAACTCCTTGGGCAAACTTATTATACGGATGAAAGTAATACAAGGCGGGTAGGCACAAAAGAGCTGAAGTTTGCCTCACTGGAGACCTGCACTGATGAGATCACAGAGCCATTTGTGTATTTGAATACATGCATAAAGAAAAGATAACTTGGCACATAGAAGGGTTGGAACTTCTAAAATATTCCTAATATATGATTTAAAATGCATCATGACAGTATGGCATGCTTTTAAACATCTCATAGTTTCTTATGAATATAGGACAAAGCTGGCAATTGTGCATTTTTATTATTAATGCAGCTACATTATGAAAGTTGTTAATAATGCAATAAAACCATTATACAAAACAATGTAATATATTAAAAGAAGACATCAAATTATGAATAGTATGCAATAGAATTTGTTGAACACCTAACTACAGCACAATAATTTTAGGAGAAAATACAACATCTCTACTCCTGGATGGGAAGGTATATTTGGGTAGTAAACACATTTCTTATGAATTTCAGGAACAGTGTTCTCAATGCTGATTTTCACCACTCGGATTTGTGGTTGCCTTCAATGCCATTACAGATTAAACTATTGCAGGCATGATGCAAAAAGCAGATAGCATTAGAGTTTTTGAGAGGGGAAATGAGGGGAAAAGATAGAGAAACAGAGGCACTTGAGATTTTACTCTAGACCCCCAACTTTCCCAATAGTCAAGAGACAATGGTTAAGTTCCCAGAAGCAGTCAGACCCATCAAAGGAGTGAATCAGAGACACTGAATGAGTGTGGCGCCAAGGACCTCACCTTGCCAGACTGCTTCAAAGCTTCATTTTGAGTTACCCATGTTCAATATTTCGGCAAATCCTACTCCCTTCCCTTCTCTTCTGAGTACCAGAAGCCACCGGACATATTGGAAGTCATGTTATACACATTATTAAAGTTTCTAATTTAACTCTGTTTCCTAATCTATTTAAATTATGACCTTGATTGAAGGTAACTGAGTTAAATAGTAGTTATGAATGGACTGGAAGATGTGCAGCTATGGCCACACATCAGTACTGACTCCTAGGTAAGAACCCAAGACACAGCAGTGGGAGTGGCATGCTGGGTTACTGACATCCATGTGTCCCAAGGTCCTAACTATTTATAGGATCCAGATTGCTACAATCATTACTTTTGTAATTGGGAGTAATAATAATTAAGTAGTCATGAAAACAGATGAGAGTGAAGAATAGGTAAAAATGTTTTAAATGGTACTTAAATTTTAACTTTCTTTCTCCAGTGGGAATCCTGTATAAAAGAAGTAAGAATAATTGGCTCTGTCCCATTCTGAAGGACAGCAGCTGACTAAATATTTTGTTTTACTCTGACTTTACTCTTCCAGCTCTTCACACAAAACTGTCAGTCAGATAAGCTGCTTTGTTGGTACACATCCAAGCTGATTAAAAAGCAAAGGGGAAATTGAATCAGTGGGATGAAATGCTAGGATATGATTGTATCTGAATCCCCAAATGAAAAGGCATTTAGGGCCTATACTGCTGACCATAGCTATTCTATTCATTACAAATTAAAAAGCAATGAACAATCGGCATGTTATTCCTTCTTTATGTTGGCACAGATAAAAGAGTACTCACAAATTTACATTCTAGGTAATTTAAGAAACAATTCAGAGAAATCTATACTTCAATATTTCTAAAGACATGTAATTTCTTCTATAAGGGTACTCCATCCATAGATAGAACATAACTACAGCACACTTAAATTAGTTTGATGAATTGATTTTTTTAAAAGTTAGCTAGTAGACTAACAGACTAGTTTCTAGTAATAAGCCCTTCTTAATTTCAATAGGCTGGTCATCATAAAGTAATTAGCCTATCACTGTGTTGTTACCCAAAGTCACTATTTCTGTCCAGAAGGGTAATAACTAACAAAACTTACTTTCTTCAGGCATTTCCTTCAAGAACTAAAGGCCACTTTCAGGCCACAATGAGACGTCAGAGTAGTGCTTAGTGGAAGAGTGAATCCAAAGAATAAGCCACGTCATAAAATATTTATTCTTGCAGTCTAAAGAAATTTTTCCAAAGCTGAAAATATAAAAAGCATTTGTCCAAAAAAGATAGCCGCTTTTTACCAAAATCCAAATCTTTAATCTGGACAATTGTTGATGCAAGGATAGTATATGATGTATACACACACACATACACATATATACATATACAAATATAGATATAGATAGATATTATATATAATATGTAACACGATATATAAATATAATATGTATAATATAATATGTATATGTGAATATATATCCATCCTATACTATCCCTACATCAACAATTGTCCAAATCAGAGATTTGGATTTTGGTAAAAAGTGACTATCTTTTTTTTGACAAGTGCTTAAGAAAGCCAGGGTTCAAAAATCCAGCCTGTGGAGAAAGTCCCAATCTCTACATGCCTCTGACAACTTGCTAGGACTCTTATTTTGATGTTTCACCTTTACAGAAGGTATGCAGTTGTAAAGTCCTTCGCAAACCTTAAAAGTGCTGTATAAATGCTAGCTATAATGATTATTGTTGTTGGTGTTGCACATTAAGATTGAACAAAAGAAATACAGTTTTAAGAGGAAGGTTTTGAGTAAGAGTAGGTGACAGAATGCTTGCATATGGCATATAAAGACTAGTCTAGTTTTAAGTTCATTGAGACTTAGAACCAGAAAGTATTTTTCTTGTTACTTCAACAACTTTTAAAGACTTTCTATTATTAAGAATTAGAATGATTATGATCCATGTTGTGGGAGAGTGTATCCATCCTGATTAATTCACAAATCCTTTATGGATTGAAGTATTTAATTTATTAGAAGCAGTTTTATATAAAAAGGGATGAAATTTGCTTGTGAAATTGACTTGTGTTTTTAGATTGCTAATGAACTTTAAGAAAAAAAGCTTACTAGCAATAACTTTAAAGCCATTTTGCTACTGTTTCATGCCAAAACAACCAAATGTAAACCCTTCTCATGTGTTCCAAATTCAAAGTTTATGACTTTTATGCAGATTGGAAGCATATTATGAAATCATAAAAATGTTTGGTTCTGTGTATGGAAATATACATCCCCATATGTCAACAGGTTCATTATCTGTAAAATCAAGATGAACTTTGTCCACAAATGGAGAAGCTTTTAGGGGCATTTGAAATCACTATTAGCTCTGATTTCAAATAAGCCAAATCAATAACCTGATGGCTAAGTGGGAACTAGTTCTATTGCCTCTTCCTACTTTTCAAAGTCACAAAAAAACCACATTCCTTTGTTTCTTTAATACCTTACATTGTATTAATACTTTAAAGTTATCCAAAATACTTCAAATTTGCTATCTCTCTTAATCTTCCAATAATCCCATGAGGTAGGTGAGGGAGCTATTAATAGGTTGATTTTACAGATAAAGAAGAAATTATGGCTCAATAAGTGATTAAGATCAGATGGTTAAGTGGTTGAATTGGAAATAGAACTCAGGTCTTCTGGCTCCTAATCCACGGTTCCTTCCAGTGTCCACAAAGATCTTCTACTGAGTTGCTTGTTTTTATTTACTTTGCTTATCACATGCTAAAACTATGATGATTCCTGGATTTGTAATATCCCATTTTCAAAGTATGTTGACGCTTCAGTTGAAGTTTGAATAACTTAGAAATAATAACCACCTATATGCATGCAGTCTCTATAAGGATAAGAGCACAGAGAAGACCTACATGAGTTATCTGGTTCACTTTCTAGCTTCTAAATACAGTTGACACATATCTAACTTTGCTTATCAAAATAACAAGCAGTTGGTGGGAGAAAAAAGCAGAGGAAAACACATACTGTGACTATACAGAATAAAATGAAGTAGAAAATCCAGGCAATTATATTGTGCAGGCCAAAAAACAGTAACATTGCTATTTACTGGAGGAGGATACATTTCAACACTTCTTAAGCAAAACTCCTTCGTGAAGAAAAGTGCTAGGCACAAAGAAAAAGATATAAGGTTTAGATAAGATATGGTCCCAGTCCTCATGGACATTGTAGTATAGTTAGGAGATGTAGCACAAGCAAAAAAGTAACTTCAGGAAAACACAAACACATATCCGTAAATGAGAAGTACAACATCAAAATCCCATTATGTGGGGTCCAAAGAGGAAGGAAAAAGCCATTGCAATTGTGGAAATGGTCAAGCTTCATAAGGGAGGTGACATTTGTCCTGAGGTAAGGATACAAAAGAGCCATGGAGAGGATGAGGAAGTGGGAAGAGTCTTCAGCAACAGCAAAAAGCTTGAGAAGAAGCCTGTGGGGGGAAAGGGCCCAGTCTGTGCAGGGAATAGTGAGTAACCTTGCGTGGCTGGATAATAATTTCCTGAGACCAAGGACTATTTCACTCTTCTGTTTGTGTCCCTAGCACCTAGGAAAGTGCTGGGCACATACTTGGTGTGGTGAAGACTAGAGAATCCTTGGAATATTGTTCTTAAATGCATTAAAAAAATTAAACAAAAATAAAAAATATATTAAAAAAATATAGCATTAAAAAGAAAACCAATGATACTGGAATATAATTATTAATTAAAAAAAAAAGTTCACAGACCATAGGTTAACAAACTCCAAAGGAAGGAGTGGTCAATGATGTAAAATGCTACAAAGAGGTCAGGTCAAGGTCAAGGAAGACTAAATAAATTGCATTAAATTTAATGATAAAGTTAGGGATAAACTCTGTTTTCTCATCTATAAAATGGGGATAAATATTAGCAACCCACAGGATTGTTGTGAGATAAAAATGAGATATTTGTAAAATGTATGCAAATCTTACTATAGAAATGCTGGTTATTACTCTTACTATTATTATCATCCCTATTATTTTTAGTGATCATAATAATAATAATAAGGCAGTGATGGACTAGGCTAGGGCTAGATAAAATGGTAACACAAAGCAGACTGCATGAGCCTAGGTTAATTTTTGGAGAACAGTTTCTGGTCCAGTTTGGTTGGAATCTAAGGGGAGAAAAAGATATAAAATGAAGATTCACCCGATTGTAGGATACTTTGAATACCTGGTTAACTAGATATATTTCTGTCAATGGTAACACCTTTCACCTAGTTTCACTATACCCAGCACCTGACTCTTATTTTGACTAATACCTTTTCCTTACTCCTCACATTCAATCATTTAACAACAAAGCTAAAATGGAATAGATATCATTCTAAATGAAGAGAATGGTGAGTGGAGAATGCAGCTGTCTGGATCCCAAAGAAATATGGAACAAATATCACTATTTCAGTCTCTTTCAGTCTCTTCCATCTACCCTCCCCCCCTATTATTTGCATGGAATCCAAATAATATCACAGGAAAAGGAAGGAGTTAAACTAACTTTTCTCACTCAAAGTCAAAGGAAAGGTTAGCAAAGACGTCAGATTTCAGGTGCCTGGCGCAAAAACAAGCATTTCACAAATGTTTGTTGAGTGATTGAAAACCTGACTATGGCAGAAAAGAATAAGATCAGCTTTGCCAAAATGCCGAGTACAGATTGGAGAGAGACGGCCGATAGAGAGTGGCATGATGACGTCACCAAAGGGTGTCAACATCTTTGCAGTATTTGAGGTGTGACCTGTCCTCCTCATGCATTCTTCCTGACCACACGTGTTCCCAATACATACGTCCTTCCTTGTCCATTTCCTACTTAAATATGTTACTGTGAGTGATTCCACTTGTGATGACAGTTGTGGGAGAATACATTCCATGTGTGACCCAGAGATTTTTTTTGGATATTTCCTACGTTACTTGATATCTCCTGCTTTGAAATAATGTGTCCCTTCTAACTTTGAGGTTCTGTGGTTTCTGGAGCAGGGAAGCTAAGATTCTCTTGAAATAGGAGAGTGATGATGTAATTGAAGGACAGTCAGAGTGTTGGTAGTGATAGAACAAGGAGGAGAACCTGGATGAACCAGAAAACATTCATATCATTAACAGAAATGAAGGAAGAGGAGCAGATCAGAACTAGGGAGGGCTGGGGGATGAGGAGGACATATTGATTACCAGCAGGGGACATTTTTGTGATACCCAACTGGTCTTTAGAAAAGTAGGACTTGAAGATTAGTAGAGAACTCCGTGTTGAATATGTTGATTGGAAGTTATTCAAATGAAGACAATAGCTGAAGTCATAAGTCTTGAGAGTAAAGATCTTCATGGAAAGTAAAAAATAAGAAAGCCAAAGGTCAAGAGTGGGAGAAAGAAGGGCTAAAGGAGGACATTGAGCCAAGTTAGAGAAACCGGAAGAAATCCAAGGTAGTTTAATGACCACATAACCAAGGAAACGAGAAGGTTTTAAGGAGAGAGTAATGTCTAAATGTTGCAAAGACGTCAAAGAAAAAGGGAAAGGAATAAGTTTTTCTATAGCACTTGCTATGTACAGAGGTTAAGGACTATAAAAAGGGGTATGGATTTGCTGATGAGGAAGTCATGGATAATCTTTGAGATGGAAACTTTAATCTAGTGATTGTAAATGGAAGACCTCTTGCAAAGGGTTAGTGGACATAATTTTTAAAGACTGTTATTCCAAGAAATCTGGCAGCAGCAAGAAAAATAAGACTAAAATGGTAATACAAGAACAAAACAGATAAAGTTTGGTTTGTCTGTCATTGTTGTTGTTGTTTTTAAATCTAAGGGAGACCAGAGCATGTTTGTATGCAGAAAAGATGGAATCAGTAAGGAAGGTGACATTTAAGATGCATCAAAGATGAAGGATAATCATCAGATCACAGGATTTAGAGCTGGTTATAAAGGAGGCAGGGGAATGGGATTAAGATGACTATTGCAGAGAATATTCTTGGAAAGAAGGAGGGTTCCATATTCCTGTGAGACAAAGTAGTTGGAAATGCTCTGTAAGGAGAGAAATTATGAGGTGACAATGCAAGTATATAATACAGCGAGAGAGAAAGAATGAAGGAATTCAAGCAGGATGGCCTTGATTTTTTTTTTATTAAAGTGAGGGCATTTGCAGAGAGAGAGAGGGAGAGAGAGAGAGAGAGAGAGAGAGAGAGAGAGAGAGAGAGAGAGAGAGAGAGAGAGGGAGGGAGAAAGGGAGGGAGTGGAAGGGAGGGAGGGAGAGAGAGATAGGGAAGAGGGGGTGGAATTGGGGCCTTGAGGAACATAGAGAAGGTTTGGTATAGCCATTATGGGAAATGAGATAGGGAGTTAATGAGCTATGAATAAAAGGTTTGAGCATCAACGAGAACCCAGTTGAGGTTGAATAGTTTGGATTTGTAACAGATCCAGTCAGCAGATTTTCATTCCTTTCTTTAGGAATACTCACTATCCCAGAGTGGAAATGAAGAAGGCATTTGGTAGAAGTTGTGCAATGATGAGGAATGGCACGGTATGTGTCAAGAAGATGAAGGAAGGAAGCAAATAAGCATTCATTAAGTAGTTATTCAGTGCCAAGCACTATGTCCTGAGCATACAAACAGAAAAAGAGAGGCAGTCATTTCTCTCAAGGAACCATTTCTCTGATTGGAGGAGACAACATGTACAATAAAGTTCAGCTTTAGGACACAAAGAAAGGTCCAGAAGTCCTAAGGTTAAAATGTAGGTCAGTGGTCAATATCAAAAGTACCTTAGGAGGTGAGATGACAGTGCTGAAGGCCTTCTGAATGATGGAGAGACAGGGATAGGAGGACCTCAATATGTAGTGACAGGGCAGGTCACTGTCCTGATGTTCCTCATTTCACTGGAAGAGATAGATTTGGGGATTACTATCTCATCTAAGCTGCATGAGCAGTAAAGTAGTGTAGATCACTGCCATGGGAGGCAGAATTAGTAATTTTAGAATGCTAAAGGGGGCAGTGTTGATATGATAGGTCTGATGGATAACAAGTTGAGAGTCCACAGGACATAATGAAAGTGAAAAGAAGGTTGAAAAGGCATGATGAAGTGGAAGACATAGAAAGACCACAGTCAGAATTGGAGTGAGGAGCCTCCAAGCTCCCAGTTTTCAAGGTGGAATAGCCCTGCATAAATTTGAAATCAAAAGTTGGGAAATGCCCGCAGACAGTTGAAGGGGAATAGAAATGAATCTTTGGAGTTGAGGAGGATGAGAAACTCTGAGGTGAGGTTGTTAGAAGGGTTATAAATGTTGATAATGAAAGAACTGAGGATGTTAGCTGGTACTGGAGTGAAGAAGAATGTGAGCAAAGTGTTAAAGGATCAGGGCAGGTAGGAGAGGTCTATACACAAATGGATACACAAATGGATGGTGGGAAATTATCAGAGAAGACTTGGATGATGGATGGTAATAGGACAATAATATGGAAAGAGCAATGAGGAAGATGGAGTGGGATGATGTTCCCCTTTCTAATTCTGACATGTCTGGGATAGTTGTAATGAGGAACAAAGACTGAAAATTAATTAGAAATCAATGAACCTTTTCAATATGAAAAACACAAAAGGGAAAACATACTGCTATTAGGTAAATCGTTATTTGAAGAACAACACATTATATATGAAAATTGGCACTATTAACAAACCATAACACATTTGCTTTTCTCGATGACTCTAATTGGTTAAATAACATAAAAGTAAAGAATTTTTTTATATTGTATGCATCTCCCTTTCTTATTTAAGTCAGGATGGCATGGTGGATAGAAATGTGACCTTGAAATATCCTACCTCTGACACAGTGATGGCTGTGACTATGGTTAGACCTCTTATTGTTCCTCTCCAAGATTATAATTCTCGGAACAATAAGAGAAAACTTTAAGTAATGGAAGTTCCCTCACTGGGAGTTTCCTACTCAAAAGAAATCAGATCTAGACCTGCCCCCAAACACACACACACACACACACACACACACACACACACACACACTCTAAATGATTTCTCATTAATAAAAAGCAATCATGCCCCAGCTCACTATAAAAATGTACTTCTCAAAGATTAAACAGCACATAACTAGGTTATAGAATTCAAAGTAAATTTTTAAAAATCAGACAATATTATCAAAAGATTCAGGCTTATGTAAATCACCCAACTAGTTAATTCCATGTTTTCCCTACTCCTATGGAGGGACTGCTTTCTTCCAGTTCCTGTCAAAGCTAGAGAAATAAGAAAATGCTTCCTCCCTTCCCTTACTTGTGTTGTGCCCAGTTGTGCCAAGTATGGGCTTCCTTGACACAGCCATTATAGAAGGAAAGTGGTCCAAGATTTCCTGGTATCCAAACTAGTTGTGTTGACAAAAGAATGAAACCTTTCCAACTTATAGAGGTGAGGATTCTAGGTGCTGACATCTGGGTAGGGTAGCCACAGAAATAAGTGGGGCAGCAAAAGCTGGACTTATATAAAGATTGTAAGTAAATTAAGGACTATCTCTATGTCAGCTGCCCCTTGAAACTGGGAGGATGGAAATCCATGTTCTCCACATGTGGTTCCCCCCCAAAAGATTATTAAGTTATTGGTGTAAATCATTGCTGTATGTGTATGTATGTGAGTGGTATCTCTAGGAATGGAAAATAATTTAAGCAGATGCAAGTTACTTTTAATAACTGGCTCACAACTCCATATGCTGAAGAGATTCTACCCAACCCCCACCTTCAGTAACTGACAAGGTGACCTGCATGCTCATATGAAAATATTTTCACATTCATAAACAAGTTGTACTAATTATCAAAAACTGTTTTAATTAAATTTTGGAACATCTGGCCTTTCGTCTTGGCAGTTTGCCTCAAGATCACACATCCCTTAAACTGGTAGAGACTGGAGAACATGAAGTTTTCAATAACTATGTGTCCTGGTAATGTAAATGAGGAACAACTAATCTACAGGTAATAGGTACTTTTCTGCAGTAAGTAGCCCCTATAGACCTTCATTCTTGCCAGTGCCAAAGAAAGATATCTGAAAGGTTCATGAAGTCCATTTTTTTGTGTGTATATAGCTTATGTGGTGTCAATCATTCTAGAAAATAATGACTTGCAGGTTCTTATCAGATGCCTTTAGCATGAAAGTAGTTGTTAAGAGGCAGAGGGCAATGATGCTCTCCTTTCAGAGCTATTACTCGCAGGAATTCAGTTTCTCCTTTGTAAAGGCAGTAATCTCCAGAGAAAACCTCCCAAGAATACAGCTAACTGGATCTGTATGGCAAACCATGTAGATGTTAAGAACACATAAAGAATGGGGCTGAATTCAAGTCCCAAACATATATTACATAGGTCATGGGAAAAAAGAGAGACAAATATATATAATTTTAAAGACAGTGACAACAGCAACTATTCAACAAAGTATACTTCTTGGATCAAAAGAAAGATGGTAAACTGAAATGCAAAAACTGAGTAAATATTTTTAAAGGGCTGTCTCCTCAATTACCTATCACACACACATATCCCTTTCAAAATAGCACCCCTGATTTTTTTTATTAAATTATTTATTTTTAGTTTTCAATATTCACTTCCATAAGTCTTAAATTTATTTTCCCCTTCTTCTTCACTCTCTCCCCAAGACAGCTTGCAATCTGATATGGGCTCTACACATACTTTTTCACATTAGTCTTGCTACACAGAAGAATTATAATGAATGGGAAAAATTATGAGAAAAAAAACCCACAAAATAAAAACAAAACAAAAAAGAAAATAGTCTGATTGATTCTATATTCTGACTCCAGAGTTATTTCTCTGGATGTGGCTGGCATTTCCCATCCTGTGTCCTTTGGAACTGTTTTAGGTCCTTGCATTGCTGAGAAGGGATAAGTCAACACCCATGATTTTTATTAGCAACTACCATCAGTTTCAACAGACACCTGGGTGGAACTCTTCCCTCAATTGCTATATTTATCTCAATATATTTTTAAACTCCTCTGAAAAGAATATACAAAATATTTTTCTCATCAATGAAATACAAAAAGATAAATTGCTAAAACCTGTATCTTCATTTAAAAACAACAACAGTAACAATCAATATCACTTGAAAGAGTATTCATTCATCCTGTTGTTCTTTCATTTATTCCAAAAATATTTACTGAGTTTCTACTAGCCAAAGGTACTGAGCTTAATGATCTTATCCTCTAATTGTCATTTAGTTTCCAATACAGGTAAAATTGATTTAAAAAAAATAAGGCTGTATATGATGTTCTAACATGAGTGTTCTAAACAAAGTGCCATAAGAAGATGCCACTGCAAAATGTAACAGGTTTGCAAGTTATCATTTTTTCATGTTATTAATTTCATAATGTCCATCAATATCTCTCAGATCAGCATATGTAAGAGCATAATATTTTAGCATGTTAGAGAAAAACTAGGTTAGGTTTGTCTGGTTAGTAACAAGAGTATAGAAAAAAGAGAAATCATTCTTGCCGCAGAATCTGGAAAAGTTTCAAGGATGATGTGAAAGGCGATGGAAAGAAAGTACAGGGCATCGAAAGTCAAAGAGATGATATGTATTCATTACAAAATCCTTAATATTTTCATGACATATTTACAGTACTACAAAGCAGAACTATCTTAAGAACTATCATTATAAGGGGTCATGAATTTTCATAAATGACAAAGCCATCAAATAATAGGATTTCTGAATTGGAAAGGACCTCAAATGTCATCTGATGCAGTTCATAGTTGAAGAAGAACCCCATCAAAAATTCACCAGGCAAGAAGTCATCCAGTTTTTCCTTGGAGACCCAAAAGTTGAAGAAGCCACACACTTGTTGTGCCATCTCTGCTTTTGCATAGCTCTAAGAATTAGGAAGTATTTCTTTACTTCAGATTTAAATTGGTTCCTTTAAAATTCCTACCTCTCATTAATCTTAGTTTGCACTCTGGGTCTAAGCATAACGCAGCCAATCCTTCCACCATTTGATGACTCTTCATGTATTTGAAGATATTCACCACATTTCATCTAAGTTTTCTCTTCTCCAGGTTAAACAACCCTATTTCCTTCAAGTCTTCATGTGATATAAACTTCTATCCCAGTTGCCCTTTTCTAGATACTTTCCAGCTTGTAAATGAGAGAATTCATTGTGAGAAAAAATCCTTCTAGAATATACATTGGCAAGTGGTCTGAAGCTTATAGTCTTAAAGCATTGTTAGGTCAACAGGAAATTAAGTGACTTGCCCCAAGGTCTCACAGATAATGAATCTGAACATTCATTGGTAGGACTTGAACCCAAGTTTTCTTGAACCTAAGGCTGGTCCTTTATTTCCTATGTAGCATATTGGCTCTATTTTTGGATGACTAGGACTGTTAACTCAGCCGAAGATCAAATTAGCTTTTATGTCAGCCTCATCATACTAATTCATGTGTGTGGTCCAAGTTTACAATCTAAAAATACTTTTTTAGTCAAACTTTCACATAGTCAAGTCTCTGTACTTTTCATTATCTTAAATTTCAATGTATTAGATTTTGTCCAACATTCAAGCCTGTCAAGATCTTTTGGGGATCCTGATTCTACCATCTAATATATTCCACTCTATCTCAGGATCATCTACAAATTTTATGAAAATAACATCTACGTCTTTATCAAGTTATTGATAAAACATGTTAAACAGCACAGATCCATGGGACACTCTACTAGAGTCTATTTTCCAACTTTATGTAAAACCATTAATGAATATTTTTTGGGTCTGGTCCCAATCAACACATTTCAAATCTTCCCAAATGTACTATTATCTAACTGGCATCTTTTTATCACAGAACACCACAAAATATTTTATCAACATTTTTCTAAAATATTGACAAACTTACTGAAGTAAGTACCCTGAAAATGAACAAAAATGCCAAGAAATGGGAATCATCAAGTTTGGCAAGACTATGGGAAGATATACTGATATATGTTTTGGGGAGCTTAGAACCAGTCCAACTGTTTGGGATAAGAATCTGGTTTATGATAGGGGAAAGACAATACTATTTATTCCCTTTAATCTAGTGATTGCATTACTACACATGTGCTCCAAGGTCAAAGAGAAAAATAATACACATGTGATATATATGTGTCAGTTATATACAAATATACATTTATACATGCACATACATACATACATACATATATATACACACACACACACAAACATACACACACATATATAAAATCCCTTTTTGGGTGCAAAACCTAGAAGCAAAGCTTATCAGTTGGGCAATGGATGTTCAAACTATGGTATAGAGATACAACAGAATATTGTTGTGCAGCAAGAAGTTATGACTGAGGAATTCAGAAAAACTTGAGAAGATTTTAACGAACTAGCACAGTGATACAGAGTCAAAAGAATGATACACTCAATGATGACAATATAAAATGAAAAAAAATGACTAAAATGAAGCCAGATTCCTTGTAATTACAAAAATAATTATCTTACCAGAGAAAAGACAATGAATCACATGCTTCCCTTCTAAGCAGAGACAGGGGAGTAAGGGCAAAATGCTGATTACATAGTCATATGCTTTCAGTATTACAGAAGTAGGGGATGTTGCTTTTGTAAAAGAGCTGGGAGGTGAGGGGAAAAGCCTGGGTGCTGTGAACTGATAAGGCATAAAAGAACATAGTGGAACCACTCTTCTAAAGTAGGAGAGAGCATTATCAGTAAGGAGCTAAGCTCACAGTTTCTGTATTTTTTCTTTTAAATAAGATATGTTCCTCCAGACTCATATTTTCAGTCAAAGGTCTTCTTATCTCACGAAGTCTGAGTAATACTAAGTAATCCTTTTAATGAGCTGAATGCATAGTTCTTTGCCTTTTTCTCAATTTCTGCCAAAGTTAAAAAAAATAAAAATCATGTTTGATAATAATAAATGTCATTTATAATGCACTTTAAGTTTTGTGAAGTACTTTACATGTACTAATTAAAGGGTAATGGGTCTGATATTAAATGTCATACTGCCAGAAACAAAGTCATCATTTCCAAAATAACATCAATTTGAAATAAATAACTTCCTTAAATGCTCTGTTCCTAAAATGATAATCTCACATATTTTATTAAATATATACTAGAGATCAAATAATAGTTATCTAGTTCTGCCCTTTCACACAATTAATGTTAACTAATTAAAGATTCAACCCAATATAGGTCAAGAACGATTTAGTTAGTTGTTGGACAAAAGACTAGATCAGATAGTGAATTATGCTTTATTTTCATTAGCATTTTCTACCTACTTTCTGACAATTTCTTTGTGAACATATTTATTTAATCTAAGTAATGTGATGCAGTGGGGGAAAAAAACAACAAAATGACTAAAATGGGTAAAATACTGACTCTAGAGTAAGAGAACCTGGGTTCTAATCCCACCTTTGATGCTTGCTATCATCAGATATCAGACAAGCTATAATTTTCCTGGGGCTCAGTTTCTTCAAATGAGTTTTTCCTTAAATTTCTAAAACGAGGAGCTTGGAATAGATGGCTTCTAATGTCCCTTTCATCTGTAGCTCTATAATCCTATGGTCTAACCAAAGTTTATAGAATTAAGAAATTCTTCAAGGATCCAAAATATCACTATATATCAGTACAAACAAATTGTAAATAATTTTAAAAGTATAGCAAGTATGAGTTTTGCATAGTAATAGAGCTTTACACTATTTATTTATAAATGTTTATTTATAAATAAATGCATTTCTTAAGTAGGGTCTTGTTTTATATAATAAAAATTGTATTGCAAGGCTATTTCAGGATAACAGAAAAATAGCACATTATCTGTCCCTACTAATTTGCATATGTGATGCTGTATTAAAGATACTATTTAGTTAACAGATATGTCAGATGCGCTATCTCAAATTTGAGCAACATTTTCTGTGATTCTAGTTAGAGTTCCCCCCCCCCGCCTCTAATCCAATTGTTTAGAAGGTTGTTAAATGCAATTTTGACTTAAATGCTGCTATTCCTTTTTTTGGGAGAAAATATCAATCATCTGAAAATATAAAGCAAGTGAATCTAATGTCCTCGATGAACAGTGTAACATGGCAGTTCTAGTGAAGAATGATGATGTTAACAAATAGGTTCATTTTAGCGTGTTTGTCTAGAAAACAAAGGATGGTAATTCTTAAAGATTAATAAGCTTATCCATAAAGTGTTGAATTCTTTTAAGATGTGTAGCCATTTCAACATAATTTTTAAAATTTAACTTATTAAATTAAGTTCAGGAACCCACATGTATGTGTGTATGTAAACTAAAATGATAACCCATCCATCCTTCTATATACAGGAAGATAATTTGTAGTGATTTCCTGTAATATTTTCTTACAATGTAATTCATTTTAGTAAATTAAAATGTATTTTACACACATATAATGTTTAGCTCAAACAAAATTTTGTCTGGTTTTGTTGAATTCTTGATTTTGTTTGTTAAAGTTTATCAAATCAGTTTTGATAATTATATGATAATCCAATGCCAGGGAAACACACCTAAATGCACGTATTTGTACCTATTCTTCAAAGCCAAGTTCAAATACAACCTCCTCCATGAAGCATCCTTAATCCTTCTAAGTGGAAATAACTCTTCACCCTTAGACCTCATACAGTCTTTTGTTCTTATGTGTTAATCATGAAGTATTTTGCATTATTATTATCATTCCATTATTTTAAGTTATTCTTCAGAGGCAATATTGTATACTGCACTGACAACTAGTCTAAGATTTAGAAAAACTAGAATTTAGAAAACTAGATTAAGATTTAAGCCCCATCCATGGCACATATTAGGGCAATGTAGTGAATATAGTACTGGACCTAGAGTCAGGAAACCTCCTCTTCCTGAGTTCAAATATGGCTTCAAACAATTACTAGCTGTTTGACTTTGGGCAAATCACTTTACCCTGTCTACCTCAGTTTACTCATCTGTAAAATGAACTGGAAAAGATATGGAAAGCCACTCTAATATCTTTGTAAAGAAAACCCCAAATGGGGTCATGAAGATTTGGACACAAATGAAACGACTGAACAAGAACATGCCACAATAACAACAAGATCTAGATAAGCCTTTAAACCTCTCAGTGCTTCCAGGAAATTCTCTAAGACTTAAAATTATAAAGAAGGTAGCAACTTTCATTAGTAAAAGTTCCTCACCAGGAGCTCCTTATGACAATGAAATCACAGATACAGAAACGAAAAGTTATTTTTGTATGAATCAGCTCTCCCCCAGTGGAATATAAGTTCCAGGAGAGCAGGGTCCATACACAAAATAAGTAAAGATATATTTACTGAGTTGAACTGAATTGCGAATCTATCTGCATCTCCCTAGGTCTCCTCCTTCCTGTGTAAGACTGAGGTGGTGAGGTTGTAGTGGGGGGTTGGGAGGGTCAGACTGGGCAATCACTCTACCCTCTTAAACTAAATTGTTAAAATATTACATCTGATACATTAACCAGGTAAGAATACTCATTGATTGAATTAATCATAAGCTTTAGACAAAGAGTAAAAAAAAAAAAGTACTTAGTCAATTTAGATGTCTTTGAAAGCTATTGGATGATCTAAAGACGTATTACACAGGAATTGTGTTCAGACTGGCTGAGTAAATTTGGCTGTACCCTGTGGATCATCTATAAAATAAAGATAGTTTGAAACTGAGAGATTCAAGTGTTGGCCACCTAGGGAAGAAGCCATATCACCAAGCCCTTAAGAGGATTTACTTAAGGGATGAGCCTTGACAAGACCTTGGCCTTAGACTCTTCCTGTTCTGGAGAAGAACCTAAAAAACTTGAGTGAACAAAACGCATAATTTTCATCAATGTGCTAACATTCTACCCAGGGGAATAGTGACTGTCACTGGAAACTCAAGAAAGACTAGATGTGAGACAGTCAAGGCTCTACAATGTGCCAGGAAGAAAAGATAACCCCATATCCTAAGAATGTCAACTTGAGCATTCCAGCAAAAGGATCGATGAGTTAGCCCTCTGTCACAGATGCTTTTGAAGTGTGAACCTACTTTCTCTTGGACTCAGTGTGTACTTGTGGGAGAGGATGTTTCAGACTTTCAGGGGAGATGTTTTGTATGAGCTGGGTTTATTATATATCACCTTAATAAATATTTCTAAGACTGACTACCTGACTTTAAAGGATAATTGTGGAGGGAAGCACACTGGTGAGAGCCATATGCCACAGCATTGGAAACATGGCCCCACACTCCCACGTCTCAGAACTAACCCTAGACTCTGAGGAAACAGATAGCTGCTTTCCATATTTTGGGACCCAGCCTGCCAGTGAAGATGGGAATTGGGAAAGAAACTCTCTACATAAGCAGTTGTCAAAGTGAGGTCTAGAGACTCTTCAGGGTCCCTGAGATGTTTCAGAGGGTTTATGAAGTTGAAACTATTTTCATAATAATATTAAGATATTCTAATACCTAATATGGTACATATCAATATGGTACAATCATAATAATCTCATACAGGAAGAATCTAAGGCTAAGGTCTTGTCAAGGCTCATCCCTTAAGTAAATCCTCTTAAGGGCTTGGTGATATGGCTTCTTCCCTAGGTGGCCAACACTTGAATCTCTCAGTTTCAAACTATCTATATTTTATAGATGATCCACAGGGTACAGCCAAATTTGCTCAGCCAGTCTGAACATAATACCTGTATAATATGTCTTTAGATCATCTAATAGCTTTCAAAGACATATAAATTGATGTATATGGTACATATTCATCATGTATATCAATAGATATACACAATGTAAACAAAAGATATTGGGATGGTGGGGTCCTTGATCATTTTTAAGGGTATAATATGGTACTAAGACTCAAAAGTATGGGAACTGCCAAACTGTACTTTAGTCATACAAAATCTAAACATCTGAATTCTATTCACTTTGTGTTGCCAGTGTTCATTAACAGGAAATCCTCTGCAACACAACTAGTTTAAACAGGTTTGCATCAAACATGAGAAAGTAAAGAATAACCATCCTGACTACTAAAGCATAATTTACCTTTTCAGGTCTATATTTAGATAAGTATATGTATAGCTACTTCTTACAATACTTTATCATCACTGTTATTACAATACTTAGTCCTATAAATACTAGTGTGAGAAAATTGTTAATTCTGATGAGATCATAATGAAGTTATAATACTAAAACATTTGAACTCTACTGTAACCCTGTTTATATATAAAGAAGTAAAAATGACTCCATCAGAAACTATTGCCTTGTGTTTTGTTTTTCTTTTTTCAAAACATCTCACTATAGGATCTCATTTTATATTCTTATATATATATATATATATAAGAATTTTGTTTTCTTTCAGTTGGAGCATGCTGATAAAATGTCATTTTCAAGGGAGCATAATTGTAGGGTAGAATCTTCTTGATACTACTACAAATACACCAAAGCTTAGGAGAGTTACTCTTCAATCTGGAACCTGAAACCAACACATTTAACAATCACAAAACAACTTTGAAGTTGACTTGTGTCTGTTTTATTATAGTTTTAAAGATGTTTAACAGATCTAAAACAGTTATCAAAGTGAGGTGGACAAAGTGGTCCAGAAACTGCCTTTTTCAACAAAGATTTGATCACCTTACCAAGTTGAAAGACAGGACTGCCAAAGGCAGCACCAATTTGGAGCAGAGCTCATTTTACAACAGATTCTGGGATGACAGAAGATTGGGAGTAGTATTATTCACACAACAGTTAAAATCAAGGAAGAGAAAAGAAGCTTACAAATAAGTTGAGGAGACCCCTCAAAACATCTGTACAGCAAAGCAGAAGGAAAATGAAAGAGGTTAAATAGAAAGGAATGACAGTTGAGGTTTTTATAACAATCTAATATCATCAATGATAATGAGTCAACCACACATGGACTCAACATCTTTGTGCCATAAATGTTACACATGGACATAGAAATGGTACTTAAAAATGAAGTCAAGAAGAAAAATCTCCATGGGGGAACAACCAGTACTGGAGGGGGGCATAGATGCTCTGTTCCTCTTTTAATATTTTGGTCCTTCAAATACACTACATTCCAGTGGTCACCAAGCCCCACTTAAACCTTGTTTTCTCTAGGCCAAGTAAATATCACCCATTCTAAGTGGTTATGACACCATCCTCTATCTCAGCTTTTTCATTTGTAAAACAGGGACGCTAATGATGGTGACTACAACAATTAGCCTTAGTTTGCAAGGCACTCTACTAAAAAAACTTTTGCTAAGCAAAGCTCTGATTTAGATACTATGATTATACCCATTTTACAGATGAGGAAACTCAGCAGAAGAGGTTAAAGTGAGTTGCCTGGGGCCTAGAGTTAGTTAAGTGTTGCCCAGGTCTTCCTTATTCCAAGTCTAGCACCAGATACTACATTATCTAGTCATCTGTGTCACTGACCTCCTGGGGCCTTAGGAGGATCAAATGAGAGAATGTACAGAAGGCACTTTGCAAAATTCCAAGTTCTTTATAAATAGCAGCTATCATTCTTACTGGAGAGAGCACTGAGCCTTAAGTCAGGAAAACTCATCTTCCTGAGTTCAAATCTAGCTTAGCTGTCGTGACCCTGAGCAACTCACTTAACCTTGTTTGCCTCAGTTTCCTCATCTGTAAAATGAGCTGGAGAAGAAAATGGCAAAACCACTCTAGAATTTCTGCCAGAAAATTACAAATGGGGTCACGAAGAGTTGGACACAACTGAACGACAACAAATAATTCTTATTACTAATTACCTCTTTAGATCCAATATATTTCCTTGATCTGTTTGTCGGTCTAGTAAATAGATGTAGTTTGCCTTGCAAAGCATTTGGCCAAGTCTTTCATGGTCTATTTTTTTGAGAATATAGAAGAATGTTGGGAAGAGATGAAGGTACAATTAGATTTTGAATGGGGGGCGGCTAGGTGGCGCAGTGAATAGAGCACCGGCCCTGGAGTCAGGAGTACCTGAGTTCAAATCTGGCCTCAGACACTTAACACAAAAAACTAGCCGTGTGACCTTGGGCAAGTCACTTAACCCCAACTGCCCTCCAAAAAAACAAACAAAAAAAAACAAAAAAAAAGATTTTGAATGGGTTGAATGATCAGGTAACAAAGAGGAATGAATTTAGGTAACAAAGAGGAATGAATTTATTAATGAAAAAATAATAAGTGCTTACTTTGTTCCAGACATTGTGCTAATCATTAGGAATGTATATATAAAAATAGCTCCTGACCTCGAGGAGCTTCCACTCTAAAAGGGAAAAGCAGCACATGTAGGGGAGAGGTGAGAAGGTAAGGAGGTTTGGGTCCAGGGAGTTACAGAGATGCTGAAATCTGAGGCACTATTGATTTGAAACCTGTACCTAGAGCAAGGACTACAAAGGAATAAAGAAAGAAATAAGGCTAGTTGGCCACAGCCTGTTCTTGATGAAACCACGCTACAGCTTGGTAATCACTACTTCCCTTTCTAGATGTTTACAAACTAATTCTTTAATAAAGTCTACACATTTGCCAGGAATTGAAGTCAGTTTGACTGGCTGAAAGCTCATAGGTTGCATTCTCTACCCTTTTCTGAAAATCAGAACATTTGCCCTTCTCCATTTGTTCAAGTATCTTTCCTTCTGAATTTTTAAAATATTACTGACTGACTTGGCAATTCCAGCTACCCATTCTTTCAGGACCCTGACATGTACTTTGTCTGGGTGTGCTAACTTGAATTGAAGGCATCTAGGCGCTATCCTATAATCTTACTTATCTTGGGTTTCAAATCCCTACAAACCATTCTTATTCTATTATTTCCATTCCAAAGATTTTCCTTGGCAGAGAAAACAGAAGCGAAATAAAAGCTGAACAGGTCTCTCCTCTGTCTTTTGTTCATTATCATTATCTTATCCATCTAAGCAAGAGTCTATCCTTTCTCCAAAACTTATTTTCCCCAACATAGGTTTTTTTTAAAAAAAGGCCTCACTCATTGTCTTTAGCATTGAAGGTCAAGAAAAGAAACACTTTTAAAAGTGTTTTTTTTTTTTCAGTTAAAAAGTGTCTATACCATTTGATCCAGAGATTTCACTGCTAGGCATATACTCTAAGGAAATCAATGATTAAAAGAAAGGCCCCAGATGTATTAACATATTTATAGCACTAATTTTTGTAGCAGAAAACACAAGAAGATATCAACAAAGACATGTATGACTAGAAAATGAGGTAGGTCATCAAGCAATTAGAGCAAAAGTTGGAAATCCCTAGTGTTGCACTTTACTTATGAAATATTAAAAGATCTAGAAGCAGTGGTTTTCAACCTGTGGGTCATGACCCCTTTGGGGGTTAAAAGACCCTTTCACACATATTTCCAATGGTCTTAGGAACCAAAACACTGCTCCTGTAGCTGTCTCCAGGCGGGTCTGCCCATATGCAGATATGCCCACATATGAGTATTAAAGGATCATGGCATTAGGAAGGTTGAGAACCATCGATCTAGAGGAAGGTCTCCAATGAATTGGGTAAACCTTCCATAGAGCTGAGATGGAAGAACAGGAAGAACAGTCAGAATGGGGCAAGGAAGGACAGGCTATGGGTAGTCCCAGGCAAGGGATGAGATCACAGACCCTTCAAAGTTTCAAAGTACTAAGCTAGATAGACAAATATGTACATAAACATTCATGTATGTATGCATACATATGCAGATATGTACATTTGTACAAAGAACATAAGCTTCTTGAAGGCAAGGACTATCTTTCTTTTTGGTTTGTATTTGTATGCCCAGAACTAAGGACAGTGGATAACAAACAGCAAGCATTTAATACACACTTGTGATTGGTCTGCTGGTAAGGCAGGCCATGATTAGGATAACAGAATTATAAATTTGGAGCTGGAAGGGATCTCTGAAACTGTCTAATCCAACCACTTCATTTTGCAGATAAGGAAACTGAGGCCCTAGCCAGTTAAATAACTTGCCTAAGGTCACATAGATAACATACTAAGTTTGAAAAGTGGGATATGAAGTAAGTCTATGACCAGAGCCAGTGCTCTAGATGCTGAATGAAGGATACTTATAATTGCTAAAGGATCTTCAAGGAGGGAAGTTCAGTTCAGCTAGGAATGCTCAGAGAAAGCTTGTGGTTATTTGGTCATTTCAGTTGTGTCTGACTCTTTATGACCCCATTTGGGGTTTTCTTGGCAAAGATAATGGAGTGTTTGCCATTTCCTTCACCAATCCATTTTACTTACAGATGAGGAATTGAAGCAAACAAGGTTCATTAAGTGACTTGGTCAGGGTCACAGGATCTAAGGTCAGATTTGAACTCAGGTCTTAACTCTACTGCGAAAGCCTCACAGAGGAGTTAGGAGTTGAGTTAAGACTTAGAGAAAGTAGCATTTCCATAGGACGAGAAAGGAAAAACCCTTAAATTGTATGCATTATGCATAATACCACACATAATAATTGTCTATAGGGTCACACAATTTCCATGAGAACGTTTACATACATTATCAGTACAACTGAATCTTTCTTTCAAATGCTATCAAAGTAGTACAACCATGATAATTCATTGGGATGCTTTTGAAACAATATTGTGATATGAAAAACAAAACTTTATGGTTAAAATAAAAAGCAGTTTTAAGCAAAAACAGCTGCCACTGGAGGTGACCAGAACATCACTTTATTATCTCTGCAAACCTCACAATTACGTCACACAGAGTTTGACATCCTAGGGTACAGCAAGAAAGATTAGATTACAGTGGGTCAGTATGTAGTTCTTTGTCTATTTTATTTAATTTATCTTAGAAATATATACTGTCTTTTAACATGTTGCAAACTGAATCTGAAAAAAAACCAGGGGTTTAATATGTTTTTACTAGATGAAATGCAATCAAATCCCTCAGATCTTCCAAATGCCCTTGGATTCAAAACACTAACAAGGTCAGTAAGTGCTTTTTTTGGTTTTGTTTTAATACTTCTAAATAAAACTTTTTATTCCTATTTGCATGGTATTTCATGAGAGGAGATATCTAAAAATATACAGACATTAAGATAGAAGATTTCCATCCTTTGGATTTAAAAATTAGCCTGGTTGGCTACATTTCACTGGAAAAGAAGGGCAATCTCTTGACCTTTGCTTCCCATCTATTTCTTTTACTTTTAAAATAAAATACAACAAAAGAACAATATAATCTTAAAACAACAAGCTTTGTACTGAAGGTTTTGCAATGGCTTTTTAGTAATATAAGGTAAAAATTCTACTACGAAAGGTAATAAAAGCTCCATTCATATATGATATATATGTATATATATATTCATACACACAAAGAGGTATTCAGAGGTATATATTTTCAGAATTCAGAGGTATATATATTTATGTATATATATAATTTTGCATAGTTTTCAGAAGTGTAAATAATTATCTTGGTTGTCTAATTACTGACAATGTCATGTGCATACATAATTAGATCATTTTTCATTTTAAAGAATCAAAGGACTGAATGCATTGATAATATACATTATTGGTTATGTATCATAAAATATAGATGAAAAATTACATTAAAAGTCCAGTGTGAAATAAATATAATTCTTTTCTAAAGATTACAGAAATATGTTTTCACTGATTATTGTGAAGTTTGTGTTTTATGGAACAATTAATTATAATGAACTGTAATAGCATTATATTTGAGATTCTAAAAGGATAAAATTCAGCTACAATTCTATTAACAATGATGAGCATTCTCTTTACAATAAAGCATTATTCTTTTATACTGGATAAGATACAAAAATTCTTCTATTTATGGGAATTTTCATTCTGTACAAAGCATAATGGAATATAGCATAATTCTGGAAATACTAGAAAATAATATTTCAATTTTTCTAAGTAATTAAAAATTCATAAAGAAGAAAATATCTTATAAGCCTCATTATGGAAAAGAGCCAATCCAATAAGTCACAGTGAACCAACTTTGTATTTGTCTTGATCTTCAGAGCTGATCTGTCTCCAGTTCTGAAAATCTCCACAAGGATAGGAGGTAATGTTTCTCTCAGATTCTTGCACCTCTTTGTAAATTTGCTGTAGGTGCCCATGTATCTTAGTAAATCTCCATTTCCCTATGTTTTATCCATTCATAAAGAAAAATTTAACAAACAAGTGGATATTGTGCTTTATAAGAAATCAAGAATTCAAGTTAACTTTTAGGTAAGTGGAGAATGTTTTGGAGAGAACCACAAGATATTTTCTAGTATCTTGAAAATTAGAGATCAACAAGGGATAGTTCCCTAAGCATCTGGCTGACATAAACTGCTTGATTCAGAGAGAAAAAAATTTACATTGAATGTCTCTTTAGGATATTCTTTTCACTTTTTGTGTATGAGTAAGCCTACATGAAACTAGGGTGAGGCTAAACCAATCACACTTGTTGACATTTAGAGGAAAGATGATTATAAATTTGATAGGCTGACTTTTTGGTTGCAAAGAATCACCAGAAAGTAGTGATCATTCTATGACATAAATTTCATAAAAAGAATCCAGAGTAAGGCATTCTGGATAACAGAAAAGATATTCCATTTCCATACTTATACACAACTTTATAAATAGAAACCATATTTATAACAGCCACACTTCTGCCCCTATTAATTTCCAATGACCTATTTTCCCCCTACTAAAGCACCATAAAAGAACTGCCAAGAAAAGCTTCTCTATTAATCATTTGGTTTATGTTTGGATCCTAACGGAGGCGTCATGCAAAATCCTGCTGAAAATTGTGTATCTGAGAAGCTAAGAAATTAAAATGGTATTATGATTTTGACTGAGTGTAGGAGTGGAAACTCGAGCTTTTAGATGACAGAAAACAGGAAATTAGAGTCCTTACCTAAAACAAATCTTAAGTACATTATTTTCATAAGGATTATTATGAATGAGGAGCAAAATATGGTGGTCAAAGCAACAGAACAAATGTTAACATGGATTTACTGACATACCTTCACATTTATGCGATCATATGAGGTTAAAAAATTTAAGAAGTACCAGAAATGGACTAATTACACAGTTTTAAGGACAAATTTTGACTATCCTTTTGTATAAGGATCATACATTTATCTTTTGTTGTTTTCCACTCATTTTTCAGTTGTGTCTGACTTTTTGAACCCATTTAGGGTTTTCTTGGTAAGGATAATGGAGTGGTCTGCCATTTCCTTCTCCAGCTCATTTTACAGATGAGGAATCTGAGGCAAACCAGGATTAAGTGACTTGCCCAGGGTCACACAGCTAGTACGTGTCTGAGGTCATATATGAACTCACAAAGATGAGTCTTCCTGACTCCAGGCCCAGCCCTCTATCCACTAAGCAACCTAGCTACTCCATACATTTATTAGTATTGTAAATATGTAACATATTTTCAGGAACTGAAGTATACCAGACAGAAAACATAATGGATTAAAACTCAAAATAGAACCTAAAGGTTAAGTTGATCACATGGAGAAAATTAATCATGTTACTGGGTTGAATCACCAGTTTTCTTTCTGGTTCCCCAACACCATGTATTAGTGCTAGCCTACCTGCCTTTTATTTAACTATCTCCAGGGTTGTCTCCCCTGAAGGAATATAAGCTACAGGAAAGAGCGTGCCTTTGTTTCTTATTTTTTCTTTCTTTCTTTGTTTCTTTCTTTTTCTTTCTATCCCTTCCCCCCTTTCTCTTTCTTTCTCTCTTTTCTTTTCCTTTTTTCCTTCCTTCTTTCCTTCCTTCTCTCTCTTCTTTCCTTCCTTCCTTCCTTCCTTCCCTCTCTCTCTCTTTCTCTCTCTCTCTCTCTCTCTGTCTCTTTCTGTCTCTCCCTTTCTTGTCTTTTTATCCTCATCACCTATCAAGAAGTCTAGCACAGAGTAGACACTATGTATTTTCTGAGGGAGTGATTGAAATAACCTTTTCCTTACCCAGAACTCATGAAGAGGTGGACTACAATGTTTTAACCCTTAGAGTCACTTTTATCTCTCGAATTCCACTATTCTAATTAGATAACAAAAAGAAATCAAGAGAAGCAAATACCATCTTTACAAGAGTTGCTTTCTTTACACTGAAAGTGGTTATGAAAGTTTCATTAGAGAAACTGTCCTATGGCTATTCATTAATTTTGAATGAGTCTGCATGAAATCAAATAACTTTCAATGTGGGGAAAGGATAGTCAGTCACCCACTGTATTCTTCCCATTTATATCATAACTGTAATACCACAGTCTAGTTTTGCACACCATATTTTAGGAAAAACATAGACAAGATGGTTTGTCTGGAGGAATGTCATCAAGGTAGTGAGAGGACTAGAGACAATGTCACAAAAGGATCAGCTGAAGGAACTGGGGATTTTTCTGCTTTGTAAAGTAAAGGCATGATAGTAATTTTCAAAAAGTTGTAGCTCTATCATACGGATGAAAATTGAGCTTCTTTTGCTTGGCACCAGGAACTGAAAGCAATGGAAAGAAGTTGCAGAGAAATTTCATCTTGATGTTAAGAAAAATTTCCTAACATTTAAAAGCTATGCCTACCTGCCCCTCCACCCCAAGTAGAAGTGGTTCCCTTGTGAAGTACCGTGCTTCCCTTCAGCATTGGTATTTAAACCAAATATGGATAATGTTATAGGAAATTTGGATACATATATATTATATGTAAAATAGAATAGCAGTTTATTATATATGTGTTTCTTATGGGTTTTTTTTGCACGGATTGGACGAAGTGTCTTCTGTAATGCCTTCTAATTGTTCTATTGAGCAATTCTGTGAAGAACATCTGTCATGCCTTGACCTGTAAAATTTAATTATTTTAAATCTCTGCAAAGTTTTATGAAGTTATTATTTTGTTATTCTCAAATTAGAGAAAATAGGCTTAAGTACTAGAAGAGACTTGTCCATTAAGTTATAAGAAAGAATATTTTTTATATTTTTAAAAGACAGAATATAAGTATTGCTTGCAAGATTAGCTAAGTATATGATTAAATGACCCCTAATTACCCACAAATGAAAGGATTTCTAGGGCAGAGTTGTAGAAGTCTAGAGCAAAAAAAAATGATTTAGTATGAATGATAATCTGGATGAAGCCTGGAAAATGTGTTATTGGATGGACGACAAAAGATCAACTGTGAACGAGCTTCCTGTCCCATAACTGAAAGCAGCCTTCTGTGACAAGTCTGCTCTATTTGGCTTTAGGCTGGCATCATTACTGTCCTCTTCAACTTTTGTAGGTGTCAAATCCCCATGATGTAATTTGAAATCATGGTGGTGTTGGCCTTCTTCAATAAACTACAATCACCAAATCATAGAATTTTAGACTGAGAAGGGACTTCAATGGCCATCTTTTCTAACTTTTACATTAAAGAAATCCCTACTATAAAATGCCTTAAATGTAGTCATCTTGTCTTTGTTTGAAGATTTCCAAGGAATGAGGTAGGGAATTCCCATTACATCTTGTGGAAGTCCATCCCACTTTTGTAGAGCTCTAAGTATCAGGAACTTTTTTCTTACATGCAGTTTAAATTTTCCTCTTTGAATCTTCTACCCATTGCTCTTGGTTATTATATCCTGGAAATAAAGAGAAATCTACTCTCACCTCCATATGGAAGCCTTTCAAATATTTGAACAACACTCCCACAACTCTTTATAACCACAATTTCAATTTTTTAGATCCAAATTGAAGTCTATTGGCTTTTAGTTTACAGATTCTCTTCTTTTCTTTTGAAAACTACAAAAATGGGGGCAGCTAGGTGACACAGTGAATAGAACACCAGCCCTGGATTCAGGAGGACCTGAGTTCAAATCTGGCCTCAGACACTTAACACTTACTAGCCCTATGACCTTAGGCAAGTCATTTAAACCCAATTGCCCTGCCTTCCCCCCTCCAAAAAGCAAAAAAAAAAAGCAATAATATTTCCTTTCTTACACCTAATAACTCTCCAGTTTTCCATGGACTTTCAGAAATTACTGACAGTGGTTTAGAAATTATGTTGATTTTTTTTCAGTACCAATGGAGGTAGTAGCACATTTGGCTAAGGTGGCTTGAATTCATGAAGGGTAATTTGTTGTTCTCTTTTTATCACTGTATTTATCTTATGTAAAATATCCCAGTTCTTAATTTCTGTTCCATCATTTCCAGTACAAGGACTATTATTAGCCTTGCAGGGGAAATAGAAGCAAAATTAGAATTGAGCAATTCTTCTCTCTGTTGTCAGTTATCATTGTCCTGTTCTCCCTTCTCAAAGCAAAAGTCCTATCCCTTCTTTGCTCTTCATTTTTCTCCTAATATTCCTTTAAAAAATAAAAAAAATCCTTTTTTATCTTTAGTTTCTATCACCAGCATGCACTTATTATAGATTTCCAAACTTCTGATATTTTTATAGGACTGTGCCAAACTCACATTCATCTTCTACTTATCTACTCTTTATCTATTTTCTCTATATTTTAAAATATCTAAATTGTTCTGTGAGTTTCCTCTGCATCTCTGCATTTTAGTCTTCATTGTAACTGTTTCCCTTTGTGTCTTCTGAATTTAATTCTTAAACATCTCCGATGCCCTCATGGTTTAACTTCCCCTGTTGCATTTTATTCATGTTGTCTTTCCTCAGAAACCCTTTGAAATCTGCTTTCCTACAATCTAGATTGTAAGACATTATGTCCATGCTTCCTCTCCTCTACAAGGGTATCATTACTAACCACATCCACTCTTCTATATTATCTTCACTACTAGCCATTAAAAATAATTCATAGATGCTAAACAGAATTTCCCCTTCTTCCATCTTTTGAAGGATGAAATCATCATTAACACAAATCAGAAAGTTTTTAGATGCTTTGGTTTTAACCAAGAGTGAGCTACAACAGGTGTTTACATGATTGAAATCTCTCCATTACTATTAATAATGTGATTTTTGTGCCAGGCTTGTGATTAGTTTCTCAAAAGTCTTATCTATTTTCTCTTTACACTGGTGGTCTGTAGCATATAGTCCACTGTGATAAAATAATTTCTGTTTCTCTCTGTATTGATTTTCATCCAAACACTCTACATCATACTTTTTCCTTCTAGTTCCTGGATTTGCTTAAATGAGTATACCTTCAAAATATACAACGGTGTTCCTCACCTCTTTTCCCCTTTCCAGAGCTATGATCCATTTATGGGTTTCAGCCTAACAAATCTTTGCAATACTAGGAAGGTAAAAGTTGCCTCTTCCTGTAAGGATCTTTCACTAGTCTTGATCATTGTTCAATGTTCTTTTATTCTTCTCTAGGATGGAGGCAGAGTATTAGAGGAAAGTCATTTTGGAAATCTGAGTAGATATGGTCCATTAACAGCCAATCTACCGACTTCATTGGAAAATTCCCTTGGTACAGCAGAAACGAATATGAAAATCATGTGGATTTTTTTTTCTAGTGTGAGGTGATTTCCCAGTTAAAAACAATGAATTCTCACAGTAACAAACTAGATAATGACTTCCTCAGATATTATTTTCTTATCATATAAACATGGCATCATGCAGATTCAACTTAAGCATATCTTTTTAAAGAATATTAATAATTGCAAAGATAAAAGCATGCTCTCTTAATTCAAAATAATAACCTAAAATGCATTTTACTTTTCTCTGAAAGTCTTTTATAAAAAACCCTATTATAGCTGTCTGGAATCCCAACATAACACTTAGAGATGCTTCTTTTAGTCCATAACTTTCTATAATGATTACTCTCTTTAAGTACATTATTTTATGAATATTAGGGTAATTATGCTAAATTACTGTAGTATCAATGGATGTACTGGATGGGTAAGTTTACTTGGGCTAAAAAAATGTTCAAAGAGCATACTGTACTTTTTGTGTTGTCTTTGGCACATTAGGCAGGGACTTCACTTCAGGATAGAACAAGCTTTCAAGAAAACCTTGTCAATGTAATTTTTCTGCATTTGCATTTGTGAACGAATGCTTTTTATCTATTATTGTAAACCGCTACAATAAGGATCTTTCATGAAATTAAATTCCACTGAAAATCAAATAAAAGGAAAAATAAAATTTCCCAAGTTGTCATGCAAAATAAATTGCCAAGCATTTGTAGGACTGCATGATTATAGTTAAGATGTTTGTCCCTAACCTATGGGATAGATAACAAAGTAAATTAAAAATTCTTTATACATATTAATGAAAATGATTATAGTATAGTAGACATATTGATAGTCTTAAAATCAGGAAGACTTAGGTTCTAATCCTACCTCTGAGACACACTAAGTTTTTGAGTGTAGGCAGTCACTGACAATACCACTATCCAAGGAAAATTCCTGAGACAATTAAGTAATAGATGAATTGCTGATATGCATTGATAGGAAAAAATTTGATTAGTGAATTCTCATTTTTATCTCTGGCCTTGTGGTTTAAAATATGAGTCAAGTCAAAGTTCTAACACACTGCAGTCAAAAATTTAGCCTGATTCTCAACACTAACAGCGACAGCTAAGTGGCACAATGGATAGAACACTGCTCCTGGAGTCAGGAAGGCCTGATTTCAAATTTGGCCTCTGTAATGGTAATGGGAATTTGAAGATCTTCCCTGCCCCTTAATAAGCCTAAGGGAATATGAAGACCTTCCCTGCTTTGAAAATAAACTCTGCCCCCTAATAGGCTGAACGTGGAACCTGTAGTGGGAGCAGTTTGCTGAAGGGTGGAGCAGAGCCCACAGGAAGCTGGGAGTTAGATGTTTGGGAGGGGAGGAGCTTCTGAGGGAGACAGGCTTGTGAGTAAATATTCGTCTTGTGTTGCTTTGTGGGAAGGCTAAAGGATGTTGGTGATTCTCTGTGCTGCTGTGGCTTATTAACTTCTTTGCTACTAAGATGGAATTACTGGTTTGGGGATTTGGTTTTCTGGTGTCTGAATAAATGTTTTGCTTCTGTCTTCTACATTGAAAGTCTGTTATATTTTGCAATCAAGCACTATGCAAGTATATTTATTGTGACTGCTGGCATTGTAAATATTGTCTTGGCACTACAGCCTCAAACACTTATGAGGTGTATGACCCTAGGCAAGTCACTTATCCCTATTTATCTCAGTTTTGTCATCTGTAAAATGAACTGGAGAAGAAAATGCCAAATCACTCTAGGATTGTTGCCAAAAAAACCTCAAATGGGGTCACAAAGAGTCAGACACGACTGAAATGACTGAACAAATCCTAACAATACTATTTTAATTTCATTTCAGTTGGATAGTCTTTTTTCTTTACCTAAATGCTACCATCATTCTTTAAGGTCTAGCTCAGATTTTGCCTTCTACATAAAGCCTTCTCCAATTACCTCAGGCTTTCTATAAACTACAGTACTTATCTGAATTGATCAACAAGTACTCATTAGGTGCCTACTATGTGTTAGGTTCTGTGTTAGGCAGTAGGGATACAAATACTGAGAATAAAGCAATAACTTTATTCACAAGTTTAAATTCAAATGAGTAAACATATATGAATGCATATATGTATAGATGTATCTATATCTGATATCCATATGTAGATATATCTATATTATGCATATGTATGGACTGTAATATTAATATCTATTTATTATCTATACATATATATGTATTACATATACCATGAGGACAGGGGCCATATCTTTCCTAAATTTTATATAGTTCTCATAATTTAGCATGGTGCTTTGTACAAATTAGGCATTGAATTAAACTGTGGCTGCCCTCTAAAGTTACCTTTCATCCCTTCTGTGTATACTGTGTGTTTGTGTTTATGCAGAATAAATATAAGGAGAATGAATGAATACATACATACATATGTGTGTGTAGACATACAATGTATAAATAGGTGGTAAGCCTTTTGAAGGAATGGTCTGCTTTTCTATTTGCTTGTACTTTGTAATGCTAAGTACAGAAATAGTTCACACCTTGGTTCAGGTATTGAATTAATACCTTGTTTCAGTTCAAGTTTCTGTTGAGCCTTGTATCAAGTCTGTTAAGAAACAAAATGTTTGAACCTCACAACTTGTGAACCTTAGAATTCATGAACTCCTGCAACAGGAAGGGGAGGAGCTAATGACCATATATAAGGAGAGGCTGCTATTTCTAGAGAGAGAGAAGAGAACTGAGAACTGAATTGAGAACTGAGAAGAACTAAGAAGAGAACTCTTGTGGTGGCAGAGTCAAGAAGGAGAAAACCTGTGATATCCTGGCACTCTGTTTATCTGCCCTGTCTGTGTTGATGTTTGTTTGTGATACTTTGTACAGAAGCCCTGGGACCTTACTGGAAGCCCTGAAAGAGGATTTTCTGGTTGTATGTTTATAGAAGTCCTGGAGGAGGGTTTTGGAGGTACTGGGACTTTATTGATGATTTGTGCTGACCTCTTGGACTTTCTTTGTAGGTCTGTGTTGATTTCTATGTTGATGATTTGTGTTGAGTTCTCAGACTTTGTTGGTGGGTCTGAGTTGATTTTACAGGCAGACAGTGAATTGATGATGGTGTTGGCAATGTGCATGAATATTATTGTGGTTCTGTCAAGCTTTGTCTTCCTAGAAACAGGAACTGTGAAGGACTTGAGGTGGACTGGACACTGTGAACTTCAATGTGGAACAGAAACTGGACGAAAGACTGGACAAGGAGCTGGAAAGGGAACTGGAAGCTACCTGCCTTTGAACCCAGATGACAGTTGGAGCTGGGCCCATGGAAGAGGAACCATGGAAGCTGAGAGCTAGTCCCGAGTCAAGCTGAAAGAAGACTTTACTTGGATACTGTGTACTGACTGAGAAGATTATGATATACTATGACTTAGAGGTGGAGAACTTTGACTTTTGCACTTTGTGATTGAATTAAGGATCTTGTGATTGACTAAATGAGTGTACTTTAACACTATGTGACCACTTCAATGAAAACTATGTGGTCATTTTAGTGATAAGTTGTTGAGTTGTGACATGGTGAATGCTAAATTTTGATTTTCTGTGAAGTTGTAATATTGTGAATGCTGTACTTTGTTTTCTATGAATGTTTTGCTCTGATTTATTACTGATCAGAGAGCTCACTATACTATGTAATCAGAACCTTGGAAGCTGCTCATGCTTGGCTTTACAACTTGTATTCCCCAACACTTGGTACAGTGTCTGATACAGAACAGGCATTTAATAATTGCTTGTTGATTGCATTTGAGGCCATTCTCCTCAAGAACCAACCCTTGAGATTTGGAGGGGAAATGCTTATATTTCTGTTTCTGCTAAATCTGTGAAGTAAATATCCTTTAGTAAAAGCTAATTGATGTTAATTGGTTATAGGGAACTGGGTTGATAGTTAACGTTGGCTGAAAATACAGGGAATGCACCCAGAATGCGGGTTTGGGCCAATAGAATTAGAATGAAGATACCCCAAATCCCTCAGGGATATCCCAGGTATGAGGAGACAGATATTTAGCTGCCCCAGAACTGGGAGAGGGAGGTCAGAGAGTACTCACCACATTTCTAAAACCTGATTCATTTTGGACCAGATGCCCATATAGGAGCAGAATCCACACAGATCAGGTTGATTTGCAGGAAAAGAGTCTCATCTGCTTGCCCTAGACTAGAATTATTCACATAATTTCTAGTTTTAATTTTTAACACAGTACAAGGATCTTAATGATCAGACTAATCTAAACAGCATTCGGCACCTATTGCTTATTCTTTTGCAGTCCATTTAAATGAATTCAACCATAGGATGTTACAAGTACATTCAGTTGGTGGTATCTGGTACAATTATGAGCTGTAAAATGATTACTAATGTAGGCATGTGTGTTTATAATTATGTTTCATAATTAATGCTCATAAGTAATGCTTCAAGTTCACACCTCCATTTGCAGTTTTCTAAATGGAAGATTTAATACTAAAGACTGCAAAATACCAGGGGCACACCATGAATCATCAGAATTAATAATATGCCACAGTTAGAAATTTTTAGTCAGGTTAATAGTCAAGCATGCAGGAGCATCTTACATATTTTAATGGTTTTAATTTTAGATGAGAAAAACAAAATATATAGTAAATAAAAATGTTTATTATGCATGAATGCATGATTCAGCATGGGGAACTCTTGGTCTGAGAACTCCCTTTACTAACACACCCTACACTGTAGCCTAAAAAAATTCTCCTGACTCCAGAACCTCTATATCCATAATGCTATGCTGTCTCTTATGGCAGATCTAGGTATGTAGGAAGGTTTAGGAGCCCAGAGTTCAAAATAGGCATATGGGAATCCTTAGCAAACACAGTCTGATCTGGGATACTAGGAATATCATCTTATGGTTCTATCAATAAGGTAGGTTTCTATCATTAGTAAGTACAAGTATTAATTCTAGGACAATGACAATCTTATCTCTAAGCTCACTCTTAAGTACTCTTCTCAAGAACTTTTTGATAAGTTCTTGAGAAGACACAGTATAGTATAGTAGACAGGACACAAGATAGTATAGTAGAACAGAATTTGAACTACAAGGCCTGGGTGACCTTGGGTAAATAATTTAATCTCTTGAAGGCTCAGAGTTCTCATCAATGAAATGAGGACACTAATATCTGTACCTTTACAGGTATCAGAGGGCATAGATTCAAATTTCATCTCTGATAAATAACTGCCTGTGTGACCTTGGACACGTCTCTTAACTTTGAAGAGTCTCAGCCTCTTGAACCATAAGATGAAAGTGTTGGACACCACTTATATCTCCCAATCTGTGATTCTATGATCATACACAGGATAATGCATAAACTTCTTTCTGAGAGAACTTGGAAAACATCTCATATGCATCTGTTATAGTAATGAAATTTGAAGATCCCTTTGTACTGCCAAGCTAAGAGGTACTTAGCACCTAGTTTCAAAGTAAGCCTCTGTTAAAGAAACAGAAGGTATGATCTCCTGTTGCTGATGTGATAGGAAGGGGCTGAACAGAGAGGAGCTAATACCTATATAAGGAAGAGCACAAGCTGGACAGACAGAACTTCTTGGGATAAGCATCATGGAGGCAGGGCAGCTGCTGCTAGACTGAAGACTGAACTGAGAATTGAGAAGAATTGAGAAGAGGAATGAGAATTGAGAACTGAGACAGAATTTCTTAGAGCAAGCCATGTGGAAGCTGGATAAAGTGATTTTGATTTTGAGAATGGAGCTTATGGTGCCAAAGACTTCTGAGGGCAAGCCAGAGCTACTGAGGGCCAGCTGGAGCTGCTGAGGATTTCCCAAGGGCCAACCAGAGCTGCAGAAGATTGAGGAAGCATGACTGTGGTGTCAGTATTTTGTATAAATGTTGTTGTGATCTGTTAATGTGCATGAATATTATTGTGGCTTTGTTAAGTCTTGTCTCCCCAGGAGCAGAGACCGTGAGAGATTTGAGGTGGACTAGACACTGTAATCTTCAATATGGAGTGGTAACTGTATGGAGAGCTGGAAAAGGAGCTGGGAGTTGTCAACCTTTGACCTCAGGTGGCAGTTGGTTAGATTCAGGTGGGAACTGGGACCATGGAAGAGGAACCAAGGAAGCTGAAAGCTTACCCTGAGTCAAGATGAAAAGACCTCTATGTGGGTATTGAATAGTGACTGATGAAATAGGGTACTGAGAAGTGACTGATGAAATTATAATTTACTTGTGACCAAGGGGTGGATGGCTTTTGTGCTTTCCACTACCCCTAAAGAGGATACTGAGGAGTGACAGTTGAAGTTATAACTTAATTGCATCCCATGGGTAGAGGACTTTGACTTTTGTACTTTGTGCCTCTTAAGGAGGCAAGCCTCTGTAAGGATGACTAAATGATTGAGTTACTAAATGACTGTACTTTGTTCAAAACTATGTGGCCATTTTATTGATAAATTGTTGAGCTATGACATGAATGCTGTATTTTGATTTTCTGTAATAAGCTGTAACATTGTGAATGGTGCTGTTCTTTGTTTTCTATGAAGGTTTTGCTCTGATTTGTTACTGAATAGAGAGCATACTATACTACATAATCAGAATCTTGAAAGCTATTCATAGGAGCAGTCCTCTGGAAAGCTGCTTGTGCTTGGCTTTACAGCAGTAGTTCTCAACCTTCCTAATGCCATGACCCTTTTTTTTTTTTGCTTTTTTTTTTTTGGAGGGCAGTTGGGGTTAAGTGACTTGCCCAAGGTCACACGGCTAGTTTTTGTGTTAAGTGTCTGAGGCCGGATTTGAACTCAGGTACTCCTGACTCCAGGGCCGGTGCTCTATTCACTGCGCCACCTAGCCGCCCCCTGCCATGACCCTTTAATACTTGTATGTGGGTGTGTCTGTATGTGTGCAGACCCACCTGGAGACAGATAGAGGAGCAGTGTCTTGGTTCCTGAGACCATTGGAAATATGTGTTTTCAGATGGGCTTAGGTGACCCTTGTGAAAGAGTCATTTGACCCCAAAAGGGGTCGTGACCCACAAGTTGAGAACTGCTGCTTTACAGCATCAGACATTAGATCAAATGAAATCAATATGACATAGAGGAGTTACTGATGGACAACTGAATTCTATCCTGTTAATAGAAAAATATGCTTGCCTATGCTTTTAGGCTTACAGACGAAAATTATATTCTCACTTAGTAGAAGTTACTTGCAGCAAATTTAAGAAGTGTATCTTGAACTAGAAATGCCTAGATACTGAGCACTAAATAAGTACCCACTGTGTGCTGGGCACTGTGCTAAACATTTCATGAATATATCATTTTATCTTCTCAACAACCCTGGGAAGTAAGTGCTATTATTATCCCCATTTTAGAGATGAGAAAACTGAAATACCCCATATGACTGTCAAGAGACAGTCAAAGAGACCAACTGACTGTCCAGGATCACATAGTTATTAAGTATCTGAGGTAAATCTGAACTCAAGGCTTCCTAACTCTTAAGTCCAGGATTCTATCTCTTGTGGAACCTAACTGCCCAAAAGTGCATGTGCCTTTTAGTTTCTATTAAATAACCTTGTCATCTGAGGATTCAGGGACATGGTTTACTAATATTCAGGCCAACACAAACCTCTGATGACTAAATGCAAAAGAACTTAATGAATACTGTTTGAGAAAAGATGTTAAAATGAACCCCTATCCCCTTTCCCTAGAACTGAAATGTTCATAACACTATGCAAATGACTCACTAATCTAATTTCCCTTTCTTTTTCTTTTAGTACTTGGGGTGAAAAAGGGGATCGGATATTTGGTGGGGAGAGAGACAGACGATTAAGATGGTGATAACCCTGGATGCCAGGGAATTCCACATTCACTTTGTTTCCAGGCTAAGCATTCTGTGTAGCCTGAAATCATAATCCTTAGACAGAGAGGGGGATTTTCTTGCTAAAAAAAAAAAAGGCAGTTCCCTCATAGAAAAAAAAAATCTCTTCTGACCTCTGGCCACCTTTAAGACAGAGAAAAAGATTCTTTTCAGGATTAGGTAGCCTAAATGGTCTGAAGCTGATTCCTAAGGTCATATTCATTTTAAAAGCACCTAACAAGTTGCATAACTCTCCCCTATGGAAGAAATCCTAGTTACTGCCTCTGAGCTTGATCTAGGTGCTACCTTCTCCCTTTCCCCACTTTGTACTTTCAGGGTCATGATCAGAACCTGAGCTCCATAGATCTGACTGTCCTGCTCTCTTTACTGACAAGTCCTATTTGTGATTTCATTCTACTGAAGAAGTTGTTGCCAACATCACTGTCCCTGTGCACCTTACATAGACTATTCCTTTGTTCTGATTGCTGAGCTTTGACTGCTTCCCTTCCCTACTTCTCACTATTCACATACACAAGCATCACAGTTTGCTTATCTGGTTCCATCTTGGGAGGAGGCCCTATCACATCCTGAATCATGATCTGGCTAAAAAGGCTGCCACAATAGCTATCCCAGATAATTTCCATGACTCTGACTGTTTAATGCACATTATATAGACTTATCATTGGCATCTAAAACTTTATATTCCTTCTTATCTTTCCTCACTGTAAAACTTTGAGTATGGTACAAAATTAAAGATTGCTCGATTGGGGTCGGAGCACCTAGTTTTGAATTCTAGTTCTGTCACTTACTAGTAGTACAACCTTGGGCAAATCATTTAATCTTTCTGGCCTTGAATTTCCACATATTAAAATGAGAGGGGTGAATTAGATGATCTCGAAGGCCTCTTCCAGTTTTCAACCTATAATCTTCTTTGTCAATGGCCCAATCATTCCCTTACAATAACATGAAACGGAATTATCTTAGATAACCTGTCTCCACATGAAATATTTAGAGCTGGAAATTATTTTAAAAGTTATTTTGAATTTCCATGTGTAAGTTTTATCTGTTCTTCCTACTTAACCTTTCCCCTCATCCATCCCTTTGTTTCTATTCCCACTGCCATCGGTGATGTTTAGATCTGTATCATCTTTCCCCCTAGCATAAGAGAGCTCTCCTTGACTTTCTCTCTTCCTTTCAATTCATTTGGCAAATCATTCTCAGATTAATCTAAAAATGTAGTATTATCAATAGTCTGTTATTTTTTTAAAAGTTTAATTTTTTTAATTTAATTTTTTTAATTTTTTTCAGGATGAAATTATGGGATCAAAGAAATTTAAAGGATGAAGGGGCCAGAGAGATTCTACTCTTTTGGATGAGGAAATTGAGGTCCAGAGAATTTAAATAACTTGTTTAAAGCTAAAAGTACTGAAGTACTAAATAAACATTGATTTATCCATCTAAAACTGGGTATTCCCAGACACATCTGTTAAAGGGCCTCATAATCTTGAAGCTCTAGCAATACAAATAAACCGTAGTAATTCTCTTATCATCTTACCTGCATTACTAGCAGCCAGACATATAGTCAGTCAAAACAGAGTAGGAAAGAGAGATCTATTAATTAGCAATATACATTAATTATGTGCCAGATATTACAGAAGGTTCTAGGAATACAAATATAAAAGGGACAGACTTCCTAGACAGACACATACCCTACCAGGTGAGGGGACAGATATATGTTTATGAATAAATAAAAATACATACACAATAAATGTAATAGAATCCTCTCAAACAAATATAACATCTTATACAAATGAAAACATGAGGTTTCTGAAGGAAATTCAGGAAATGGATTTGCAAATAGTAATGTCAAATTCATCTTCAGAAGTCAATAAGAAAAATCATATTACAGCTACCATTCACCCTAGAGTGACAAAGGATTAAGATTTTAATTGACTTTTGATGAATAACAAACTAGCCAATGAAAGTCCAAAATAATTAATAAGAGAGATAATAGAATAAATGGCAAGAAGATGGAGATGGAATCAGGAAATTGCAAGTAAATCAGTTTTCTCTATTTCAGTTTTTCCATCTAAAAATTCCATCTAATAATTGCATCTTTTATTCTATAGCCTATTTTGAGCATGAATTGGGATACCAAATGTGATATTCTTTGACATTTGGGGAGTAAAGGAAATCTAAGTTTTTAATATCATTTGTTTACAAGTCTACTAATTTTTTTAAACTAGTTTTCCTGTTCAGTTCACATAAAGCCATGAGTGTATGAAATATAGTTCATTAAGGTATATAGCCAAAAATTTTTATTATTTTAAGGTAAACATTTAACAAATTATTAACCATTAATGATGTTATTCATAAAACACTTTAAAGAAGCTAAAACTTAAGTTTTAAAAATGAATAAGTGAATGTTTTGCAAAAGGTTTTAATATCAAACCCTTTCTCTTGCCCTAAAACACATAACAATTTTGATTTAATGTGAGCAGCAGCAGCAGCAGCAGAAGGAGGAGGAGGAGGAGGAGGAAGAGGAGAAGGAGGAAAAGAGGAGAAGAAGAAGGAGGAGGAGGAGGAGGAAAAGGAGGAGGAGGAGGAAAAGAAGGAGGAGGAGGAGAAGGAGGAGGAGGAGGAGGAAGAGAAGGAGGAGGAGGAGAAGGAGGAGGAGGAGGAGGAAGAGAAGGAGGAGGAGGAGAAGGAGGAGGAGGAGGAGGAGAAGGAGGAGGAGGAAGAGAAGGAGGAGGAGGAGGAGGAGAAGGAGGAGGAGGTCATTTTTCAACTGGAGTCTGTTTCCCTAAGCCTGACTTTGCCATGAAGGATGAACAATGGAACTTAAAAACCACTGATCAAAATACATCCTTTTAAGATTTATTTCATAATTTCCCCTTCCTTACCCAACTGACCATAGCCTTAGTTCCATGTACTATGCGCAGAGCCACAGAAAGAAAGTGGTGAAAAAAGTCAAGAAGGAAAAAATGCTTATGTAATTTTTTCTCTGGCTTCCATGCAGGAGGCTAGAGTCCTGGCATAGGCACAGGGATCTTGGGTGGAGGGTGGGAATGGAAAAAGGAAAGAAGGAAGCCCTAACTAACCCAGACAGGAACAGGGTTTTATCAGAAGATAAAATTTCACCAGAGTAAGCAAGTTAGTACTTTGTAGAGTTTGAAAGCAAGCTGAATAGAGGCCATGGACTATGGGGAGAATGAATCACTGGACTCATGTCCTTCTTGCTCCAGAATTTCCTGGAAGCAAGTAAAAATGTAAGGGGGGGGGAAACAGGAGTATCAGCCTGACAACTACAGCAACCTAAAAGTCTCTTTTAAGAAAGGTGCTGGCAGGCTCCTAACGCTGAGCATCCTCACTGGGGAAGAGGTAGGCAGCTGGCAGGCCATCTCAGCTCATCAGTATCCTCTGCCCTTCTGACTGCAGTTTAGAGCCACGAACTACTCAACCTCCATTTAAGGAAGGGGAAAAGGCCAGAGATCTCCTCATTTCTTCACCTGGGCTGCACCCACAATAGGACTTCTTTAGCTTCTCCATCCAGTTTTTGTCCGTTACATAAGACTGGGACAGCAACTATACATATTTCAGGGACAGGGGAAAGATTTGATTAAAAGCCTTTGGTGGGGAAAAATTCATTTTTAAAAGTGAAGTTTTAGTTTCTTTAATATATTTTAATGAAGAAAAGTCTTTCCACATTCAACTGTAAGATCTTTGAGGGCAGAGAATCTTTCTTTTTTTTTGTATTTGTATCCACAGGGCTTAACACAATGCCTCGCATGTAGTAGGAGCTCAATAAATGTTTACTGACTGACTCAAGGAGTGCTTGAACTCACACAAGGTGTACCCTGTGCACATGCCTATACCTTTACCCAATAGGAAAAAATTACATTAAAATAACAACTATTTTCTTTGTGTGTGGGGGGAGACTTTTTTTTAAAGATTCAATGAATTTCAATGGAACTAAGCAGTTTGTTGCTAATATTTCTCCTGAAATACAGTGGGATGATAAATTTCCATTTTTTATTTTTATTTTCAGGGACTAGGAAATAATAGGAATGGCCTTAGGGATATTTTTGATAAGTTATATTCATCAAAATCATCCAAATTACTAGAAAATAGGAGCTGGAACTAGCCGTGTGATTTTTGGGCAAGTCACTTAACCCGATTGCCCTCCAAAAAACAAACAAACAAACAAAAAAATAGCAGCTGGAAGTACACGAGGATGTGATAGGATTTTTGGTGAGAATAAGATTTGAGAAATCCTCATCAATTCGAACTACATGAAGTGCCTAGTTAAAAAAATTATTATAATTAATTGATTATTTACTAGGTTATACTAGGAAGTGATACTATTTATCTCAAAGTCTTAAATTAAGTTGAAACGAGCCAAACTCTCATTAACATTGGCTACAAGTAAGCTTATCAATGGAATCTAATGCTGATTCAGCTTCAAAATATTCTGTCTAATACAGTCTAAAATAGAAGCGGCTCTAAAATGTATTATATTTTCTAAAGCATAAGTTTAGAAAACATTTAAACCTTTAGTAACCTTTCACAGCTAAATTCTGGAAGTTTTTACTTGTTTCTAAACATTTCAAACTACTATCTCTTCCAAATATTGTGAATTTAATCTTTTTTATGCCCTAGGAAATAGTTGATAACTCTGTAGAAAAGTTGGTGATGTCTTTTGGTTTATTTTGTATACCTATTAGTATTATGTAAGAAGTTTTATTTATACTCCAATTAGTATTATGTAAGAATTTCAAAACTGAAATCCAAAGGTGCATTTACCTTTCTTCTATCTTCCATAATGCACCACTTATCTATTCTAATAGGTAAAACAAAGTGAATAACTACAGGCTACTAAAATAAAAAGAACCTTAAATGAGTCTAGGTAAGGTTATCAGTTTATTACCAAACTTCCTAACTAAAGAATAGAAGACTGTATAAAAATTTTACATATTATATATATATATACACACACATATGTACATATATACATATATACACATGTATATGTATTCATGTATAATATAGATGAATGTAAAAATAACAATTAAGAATATTTCAAATGTATTACAATGCTTGAAAGGGTGAGGAAGTTGGTTCAGATTTAACAAGCATAAAAATCACAACTCATTCTTGCAAAAAATATTTATTAACAATCACATAAAAGTGCAAACCTAAGTTTTGCTCTTGAAAACTGAGAGCTAGAGTAATGATGCATTATGTGTCTTCACTCAGAAGAGTGACAGAGCCAGAATACAAATTGGTACAGAACAGTGGAAAATTACATTACAAAAACCCAAAGCCTGCAAAACTTTGATGGGCTTCAGGGTACCATAGAGGTTAGTTCCAACAATTTTCTTTTCTCTATACTTCTGAGGATGGCATTAAAATGGTCTTTCTAGCAAAGCATGGACCTTTAGAGGCTAATAATAGTAATTTACCAAAACAATGGAATAAGGAGCGAATAACAGGAAGATGGTGGCTGCCTGGGAAATTCAAGACAAAAAGTATCTGTAATGTTGCTTTAAGTATTTACTTATTGCTTATTTCAATACAGCTGGTCATAATACATTTTAGTTCATTTATTGGTAGAAGCAAAAATATTTGGGGGAAAGGTCATTTTCATCTTTTTGTATACATGTATAAACTGCTGAAGATCTGAGATTTTGTATGTTAAGAACAATTTTTTTTACCACAGAAACAGCATTATATAATCTTCAAAATATGGAATTATGTCAAGTAATCATAAAAAAATTTGTAAGGCAAGTTCTTTTTGTAGCAATATTACTGGGGTCAGAGTTCTTTCAGAAACAAGTCAGGGACTTTCTCAGCTGAATTTTCCTTCTTGTTGAAACATTCTTGGTAGAAGCTCCTAAGCCTATGCGGACAATCTCTCACTATATTAATGACATTAAAATACATAAATATAGTTTATTTTTACTTGTTACCATCATTCTATTTTGTATTTGATGCCTTTTTAAAAATACCACAGTCAACTTCCAATATTCTTTTCCATAAATATTCTTTTGTTATAATAAAAAATTATAACAAATTTTTTCAAAAAGTTAACCAAAACTAGTGGAAAAAAACCCCAGCTAAATCTGAAAGAGTTGCAACATTCCATACCAATTGTCCATCTCCTAATAATAATAACAAATAATAAAATATTATTAATGATAACTATATAGTATTTGATTATTTCCAAAGTGCTTTCTAGATATTATTTCATTCTATCCTGACAAGAATCCTGGGAGGTGGTTGCTATCATCATGCCCATTTTACAGACAAGGAAACTGAGAGAGAGAAGTTAAGTCATTTGCCCAAGGGTATACAATTAATAAGTGTCTAGTAAGCTAGGATTCAAATTCAGACCTCCTTGATTGCACATCCAGCACTCTATCCATGGTGTTATGTAGCTGCCCCAATATAGATGGATAATAAATGTTCTTTAGAAATAGTGAGTTTAATATCAGATTACTTACCATCTCAGACAGGGGAAGGCAGAGAAGGATAGAATTTGGAAAACAAAACAAAAAAAACTTGAATGTTAAAAATTATTTTTACATGCAATTGGAGAAAAATAATTTTTTTTTAAAAAAGGAGATATATGTCATCATCTGTTCTTGGCAGCCAAGATTAATCATACAATCAATAAAAGCTTGGCTTCCTTTTTGTGTTACTGTCATTTGCATATTTTAATAAATTTCTCATTGTCATTGCCACAATAATATCCATTATAATATTCCATTATATTCTCATACTGATTTGTTCATTCATTCATTCTCCAGTTGATAGACACACATTTTCCACTTTTTAGATAATACAAAAAAAAATGATACTCTGAATAATTTGGTTTGCTAAAGAGCCTTTGACTTTACTGGATAGAAGAGAATGGACAGTTTAGTGTCTTTAATACCTCAAGTCTCTTTCCACTCCAATCTCTCCCTTCTTATAACTGCCAAAGAGATTTTTCTTAAATATTAGATCTGATCACGCCACACACACGCACACATCCCCTTCCTACTCCAAACTCCAGTGAATCTCTATTACCTCTAAGATTGAATGTAAATTCCTTTTTGCAGATTTTAAAGCTCTTCACATTTTGGCCCATTCCTACATTTTTCCTTCTTATAGTCAACTCCCTTTCCCTCATCCCTCTACTGTCTGACATATGACTCCCAATCTCCCACCTCCATATCTTTGCACTGACTCTTTCTCATGTTTGGATCATTCTTCTTAGGGCATTTCACCTGGTGTCCTTAAGATTCTGCTCAAGCACCTTCTCTTTCAGGAGGCTTTTTCTAGCTCCCTCTCCCCACCCCTAGTTGTTGGTGCTATCCCCTCTAAAGTCTCCTTTTACCTACTTCTCATCTTAAATGCCCTTTGTGTGTGTGTGTGTGTGTGTGTGTGTGTGTGGTCTCCCCCATTAATTTGTACAAAGGAAAAAAAAGTCTCAAGGCCAATGACTTTAAAAAATTTTTTCTTTGCATCTCTAATGTAGACTTGGAGAAACTATTAGTTTGAAAAAAACTCATGTTTTTTAAATGTAGCATGTCAGTAACCCTATCTTTGATGTAATATAAATAAGGGAGCAAAATAAATGGTAAGACTGCATTAAAAACGGGGGAAATGAGACCAAAACTGAAGGCCTTGTAATATTGTTTTTCTTTTCTTTGAAAAACGTTTGCCTGAAGAAAATTTAGACATCTTATAAGAGCGAAATTTGTCAAGAGCAAATGAATCATTTAACCTATATATTTCTGCTGCATCTATCTCAAAACCATCCTATGCTTTAATTTCTACTTTAGTATACACTAATAAAATTATTTCAACCTATTTCATATAAATATCAGCTTTTAGTTACTAATAAAGAAATTAAGTCAAAGATCATGATAATAACTCAGACAGAAGATGATGACTAGACCATGAGGTTGATTTCCCTTCCCTTCCCCTAATCTAGACTTGCCATTTCATCTTTATATAGGGAACCCAGGTGCAGAAAACATCTTTAACCAATGCAGACCAGAAACTCATTCATAACTTATACCCAAAACAGGGGCCTAGGACATATGAAAGTTAAGAAAGTTTTTCTTGGTCAAATAGTTAGAGTATTTCAGAGGCAAGACTTGAGCCTGGGCCTTTCTAACTCTAAGCCTGGCTCCCTATCTACTATACTGTAGCAGCTCAAACACTACTTTCTTTCTCCAAGAAGATTTTCTTGATTTTGCTAATTGCTGGTGCTCTCCCTCCTAAACTACCTTAGCTCTCTCTTATTCATATGTATTTGAATTGATTATCTTTATATTTATTTTGTACATACGCACATATATGCTTCTTGTCTCCTCTACGGAATGGATACTCTTCCTGGGTAGGCATTGTTTCCTGCTTTTATTCCTAACAACTAGTGCAGAGCCAGGGACGTAGCTGGGACTTAATACACGCTTGTTGATTAATTCCTTGCTGCCTGTGCTGTTGATCACTCAGTGCAGAATCATTGTAAAGCACTCTAAAAAGTCTGACTGCTAAGAATTGGAAATTTTAGAGAAAAAATAGAAAATGTCAGGAAGGAACCATAAGAGATCCATCAGTCTGTTCTTCTGAATATAACAAAGTCATCTCAAGATAGATATATTAACTAGTGTAATATACTACTATCTATAGTAAGATTTCAATGGAGTTTGGGAAATGAGAATACAGAGTTTAATTTGTTAAGGCCCAATCCCAACAAGACAAAGAAAGGGTATTATTATTATTATTATTATTGTTACTGGACCCAGTTTGATCATTTTGGGAAGTAAGATAAGGAGAAAATAGACAAAAGGTTGAAAACACAAGGTAATAATCTGTATTTCTTTTAAAGAAGGTTTTCTTGGTATATATTTTTCAGCAGTGTTTCATTTTCCACAGGATACACGCTCTGTTCCATGCAAACTAAAATATTACAAACTGAACCCGATCCTGGACACAGTAGGAGAACTAGCAATTTAAAGGAGCCTAATAGCAAGTCCTCTCATAAAGGCAATTTTAAAATACATTAATCTCCTTCCCCTAGCCCTACAACTTGTTTGTTCTGTTAAGTCTATATATCTGCATTAAATTTTCTTGTTGTTTTTTTTTGTTTTGTTTTGTTTTTCAACTTGGTTCTGTTTTTAAGCTTGGCTTGGCACAGGCTTGACACTTGTGCTTGGCACACAGTAGTACTTATAAATGTTCCTTGACTTTTCATATTTCTGAACTAGTCTTTTGTTTTTTTTTTAAATGTGTGTATATATAAATGCAACTCCATAAAATTTCTACTCTGAAGCCTCATTGGTGAGATGATGACAGAGGTTCTCAAAAGCAATGTTGGTAGAGCACAAACTCTGGCATATCTTACTCATGCAAAGGCTTTGAGTATACACTCAGAGAAGAATGACAAGGCCTTTGGCTTAAATTAAACCCCAAGTTCTGGGACCAATTTCAAGTCAATGTTGATTTGATGCTATAAGGCTTACTGAACCCTTTATTTTCTTTGAAATTTTGCTTTTTTTTGTCTCATTATACTACCATCTAGAGTTTCCTCTGGGAAAATTTCCAAATAGATTTTGAATCTAAGATTCCACAGATGTGTGAAAAAACATTTCTGAATCCCATTCAAGCACAGTGGGCATACGATATCTTTTATTCCAACTGAAAGAAAATACAAAGACCTAAGACTCAAAGTAACCCATTATCAACACAATTCTAACTCTCCTTGGAATCCCTATTTCCACAAAATCACATGATCATGGATTCAGAGGTAGAAGAAAATATTAAGTAATTAGATACAAGAGAGTTTGGGAGGGATGGCACTAGCAGGTGGAGGAGTCTGAGAAGGCTTCAGGCAGAAGATGATGCTTGAGCTTTGTCTATAGGGGAAGGGAATCTCAGTCATGGATAAGGAAGAAGTGGTTTTTGGGTGCCTAGTGAGAAGACAGGAAGATGAGAAATAAAGTTCTATGTTTAAGGAACAGAGAAAAAGGCCAGGCTATCTGACCAGAGAATGCAAGAAGGGAATTAATACCCAATGAGTATGGAAAGATAGTCTGAAACCTGGATTAATAGAATTTTAAAGGCTAAACACCAGAATGTGTACTTTATCCCTTTAGGTGATAAGAAGCCACAGGAGTTAGCTGAGTAAGGGAGTCACATGGTCATATCTGTGTTTAAGGAATTTTAGCTGCAGTGTGTAGGATGGATCAGAGTGGTGAGAGACTAAGATGGTAGTTGTGTGCGTGGAGAGAAGGGGTCAGAGGTTATGAGGGTATAAACAACAAAATTTGACAACTGAGTGGATATATGGAATGAAAAAGAATGAGGAATTGAAGTTCATGCTGGGTTATGAAAGTAGAAGACTAGAAGGATTATGGTGCTTCCTGCTTTCAGGGTCATATTTGTATGTTGATTCTGGTTTCTAGAACTGTCCTTTGAGACCTTGTTCCACAGCTGCAATCTTTTGGGCTGAAAAGCTATAATCTTTAGAGGAAATGGTCAAATGGTTCTCCTTCTTCACATACTCCTCCCATGGAACTTGCCTTAAGGAAGCCAATGATAGTTCCCACTACCCTCAGCTCTGCTCTTAACTCTGTATTCCTTTCCCAACTTCTTCAAGAAAAAAAAGAGGAGAAAATATCAATGCTTCCAGCAAAAGACCCTTAACCAATATCCAGGGAAGGAACCTCTCCCACAGCCTGGTGACTGCTCCTGCATGTACTACTGAAAGTTCTTATTGTGTGTGCTTTGTCAAATGGTTCACAATCTCTGTTAGAAAAGCAGAGGAGAGAGAACAAGCAGGCCTAACATCTCCTTTTTAAACACCATCACAATTGGATGGCACCTTCCACCAATGCTCATTCCCTAACATTATGAGTCAACTAGTTCATTTTGGGGTAACCTCCATCAAAGAAATTCATCCTATAGGAAGCACAAAGGGATTTGTTTTTCTGCATCCTCCACAAGAACACGCTCTCAAAAGTTCTAAATAAAGGTTTATCAATTTAATTAGTGAAATCTTTTAATCACATTCCAATTCCTCTTCTCCTTTTGCATATGTCAAATTGTGTTTTAAGAAATCACACTATTGGAAGATACTTAACTTCAATTAATTACACTAAGCAATTATTAAATTTCTACTGTATGCAAGGCATCATGCTAGTTGCTGAGGAAATAAAGCCAAAAGTAAAAACTGTCCCTGAATGCAGGGAACTTACAGAACATTCTACTATCATTTTCATGCTTATTCCTCTTTTTCTCAAGTTCCCATCTTTTACACACAAACTTTTCCAAGTAGAATAGAGGAATTGGTGTCACAGAATGCACTCTGCCTTAATTTTTTCCCACTTATCACGAAATTCATCTACTTCAAAATTCACAGTCAGATGAGAGTCAAAATAGGATTAACAACAATAAATTCTAAGGGCAAAACCATGAGTCTATGCTCATT
>CM053593.1:320304509-320331009 GCA_028646575.1 Pseudocheirus occidentalis | reverse complement strand
TCAGTGAATCCCACTTGACTATAGGCGAGCTATATGTTAGTAGCAATTTCAAATATCTGAATTAGGAAGACAATTCTATGAAAAATTGGCATGGTGAATTGTAGTAAAAAGAAGCTAAAGGTGGGGATGCTTGGACCATAGCTATTCTAATAGTTCAGACAAAAGGCAATGGGAATGCCTTCCAATTATGATCATGGCAAGAGCAACAGCAACAGAAAGGACAGGAACTATGGGAAAGCCAAGACAGAGGGGGAACTAATAAGATATGGTGATTAATTGGATAGAAAGAATCAAGGATGTTTCTGAGGTACTGGGAGAATGACGTTGCCATAAATGAAATTTCAGAGAAAATTATGAAGAAAAATGGCAAGTTGAGTAAGTAGGAATGAAGGTAGAGAAGGCTAACATACCTACAATTAATTTATACATTTCATAATAAGAGGTTTTCTTAGGAAATTTCTTAGGATATGTTTAAATATTACTCAGTACTATCAATCAACCAATGAATATTAATTAAGCTCCCAATATATGTTGGTACTGTGCTAAATTTAAGAGATACAAAACAGACAAAAGACAGTCGCTGCCCTCAAGGAGCTTACAATCTAATATACTAAGCGCAGATTTCTTTAGAAAGAGTCTTTCTTCATTGTTTGAGACCACTTTGATTTTTAAATTTAATTTAATGTTAAGTAGATGTACATATGAGAATTAAATCACTGACATTTCCGTCACTTCACCCGCACCCAAATACACCAGTAACACAATGAACTTCATGAACCTCATAGCCTCTTCCAGGTCAAACAATGTGACTATTACTTATTTTGGAGCACTTGATTTTTTAGGCTGTGTGGCTAAACTGTAAGAGTACAGGCAGGCTAAGGATCAGGGCTGATGAGCTTTTTAAAAATTCCCTTCCTTTCCTCTACTTCAGATCTCTCTCTCTTTTCCCTAGTCTTCTCTGCTTGCACACTCTGCTTCCTATTTGCTACATTTTTATTGCTGAATGTCTGAATAAGGAATTAACATAGTTGTTTTCTTTTCCTTTAATGTTCTACAGAAAGGGTTTCTCTAAGACAATCAGAACAATGGAGATAAACAGAGCCTGGCACTAACCACAGGCTAGTGCTTATTATTACAAAGAGAATTATAGAATCTTCCTTATTTCATTGTTTGCTTCTATTTCATGGAATCAAAACTTCACAAAAAACAATTTAAATTCATTTACTGCATATGAGCTCAAAGCAGGAACTGCTATGATTATTCTGGAAGGGAAAAATCCAGAGTTTAAGAAAAAAGAAATACTGAAAATGGGGTTTGACGGTGCTGAATGAAATAAAAGATTTGTTTTTTTCCATTTAAATGGGAAGATATTAAAATGAATACTTCTTTTAGAATGTATCATTTAGATCTAATTGTAATCAAGGAATTTATGACAAAGAACCCAATAATTTGTTTCTAGTTCAATTCTGACATTATATTACAGTTTTTACTGCCATAATTTTTAGAAAATATGGATACTGATTTTAATTGGTTCAAGAGGTGTTTTCACAAGGTAAAAAACACTGAAAGAGGGACTAAATATCTATCTGTAAGTTTAATATTTTAAATATAATGATGGATTTGAAATATCTCCTAAGGAAAAAAAACTAAATAATCACAATGCATATGACTATCAAATAAGTTGGGTTTTTTTAAAGTAAAGTATAATCCAGCTGTATCTTATAGCCAATTAAGTGAAAATATTCCTAAATGAATATATACTTTTCCATGTGGAAAGTTTTTATTTCTTTTCCCCCTTCCCCCTCCTCATTTAATTGCTTTAATTTTTTGGAATTATGGTTGTTGATATGTTTTTCTAAATTTACATACTGATGCTCTGTCATAGTTGTTTGCCACATATACAGATGGACTTCTCAGTTGTTGAATTATACATGAGGTGTTCAAAAGTGCTTTTTGTTCCACTCTTACTACTTCTCAAAATACAAAGAACCACAAACAACCACGAGAAAAAAAACAATACCCAATATCCTCTGTTCTAAACCAAATATAAAACACAATCTTCTGGGAAATTTCTTTTAAGCAATCTATTGTTTGCTTCTGTGATTTCTCCCTACATTTCCCACAATTATAAAACTGTAATATAAAATCATAAATTTTAATTTATAAATAATATAAAAATTATCATTTATTTATATATTATATATTCTGTATGTTATATATACTTACATATGTTATAAGTATATATTTATATAATATATTATTTATATAAAATTTTATTCATAATTTAAAATAAAAATTAAAAATTAAAAATATAAATAATATAAAACTGTATAAAACTATAAGGTTCTCAACTTTCTTTTTTCCCCCCTCATGGTACCATATGCTTTTGCCATGAGGAATCATGGCACTCTGAATCAGCCAGTCCCACCTTCAAATCCATTGCCCAGAAAATTCCGAGTTCATCTGATTCTCCTTTTCCTCTCCCAACTCCTTCACTCTTTTTTTTTGTTTGTTTCCTTAGGACTCAGAGTAGAAGAGGTAGATTTGTGGATAATGCTGTTTTGATGACCTTCCTAATACATATCCAGGAAAAGAAGGGAGCAATCTATAGCTGGGGATTAGGACTGGAGAATGTAGAAGTCTCTGGGAATGGGGAAGGGTTTCCTGGCACATCTGGAGAATCAGTGTGTCAAAACACACCCTGCAAGAACTGCTGGCAGGTAAACAACTTTCAACAATTCTGAATGAAGTAGAATAAACATTATTATCTCTGTTTTACAGATCAGGAAACTGAGGCTCAGAAATGCTAAGTAATTTTCCTATAGTCATGTAATTAGGCATGTTGTAGAGGAATAGAACTCAGGTTTTCCAATTCCAAATCCAGTGCTCTTTCTACAATATCAAGATTCTAAAAAAGAAGAAATTATTTTTATGTATTTACCTAGTCACTATTATACATATATTATATATACATATGTATTACATATATACATGTAGACATGTATCCTCTTTAGTCTAATTTCAGAAAAAAATTTGACTTATAACTGAAATTCTATTTTTGTTATAAATTACATCTCACAAATGAAAGTTCACAGTATTTCAGAGTGCATAATATTTTAAGAGGCTTATATTGCTAAATGGAACCTGCATTGTTGATGAAAAGAATCTAGGGCTAACTTTTATGACACTGATACAAAAAAAAGAATACTCCTGGTATCTCCAATTGTTAGGATATAGTTTTGAATTATTTATCTGTGTATGTATTGTTCCCTCCACCCTTCAAGTAGGATATAAGCTCTTTGAGTGAAAGAATAATTTTTGCTTTTGTCTTTTATCCCAAGCCTTGTAGAACACCCAGAAATAATGCTTGTTGAATTGAAATGAACAATAAATACAGCTTTCTTTAAACAGAATGCACTGGGAAAATTTTACCACGGTTTGTTATATAAATTTTAAAATATCTTTCCATGGTAGATGAAAGACTAAAGAAATATATCATTATGGGAGGAAAACAAATACTTGGATATGGAGGGACAAAAGATAATTGCAAAAGAAATTCAGAAGGAAATACAGAAAGGAATATTAGGGATAGGAAAATAAAAAGAAAGAAAAGGAAAAAGAAACAGTTGCAAAGAAAAGCAAAGAGGAGGAAAGGAAGGTCAGAAAGAGGTAGAGACAAAAAATAAAGGAAAAGAGAATAAAGGTTTATCCTCAATTTTCTTAGTCATTATACATCACACTCCTGCCTTCAACGGTCCTGGTTCCAGTTCTGTAGAGCTTGGACCAGATTAAATATATGGGATATTATCATCCTCATTCTTGATGTTCTGCCATTTCCTCAAGCCTATTTTCCCCATTACTCAGCCACATTCTCTTCCTTGTACCACTCCTTAGTTTCATGATGCAAAGAGTGTACACAAGATGCATTCTTCCTACTTTAGCGAACAGGACCAGTGTCTCACTCACTTCCTTAACTATTTCTTTTGGATATGTAGACTTAATATTGGTCAGTATATCAGTTGTTTAGGGAAGGAAAAGAGAACAAGCAGTAATAAGTGCCAATGATGTGTTAGGCAGGTGGCTAGATGGCTGGGTGGATGAAGTGTTGGACCTGAAGTTAGGAAGACCTGAGTGCAAACCTGACCTCAGACACTTACTAGCTGTGTGACCCCCCCCCACAGGTCACTTAACTTCTGTTTGCCTTAATCCACTAGAGAAGGAAAAGACAAACCACTTGAGTATCTTTGCCAAGAAAACACCATGGACAGTATGGTCCATGAAGTCATGAAGGATTGGACATACCTGAACACAAAGGAACAGCACTGTGCTAAGCTTTCTAAAAATGCTGTTGTATTTGATTTTCACAACAATTTTGGGGGTAAAGCATTATTAGGATATCCATTTTACAGCTGAGAAAACTGAAGTAGACAGAAATTAAGACACTTGTCCAGGGTTATACAGCAAGTGTCTGACACTGAATTTGAACTCAGAAGTTCCTCAACTCCAGGCCTATTCACTACTCTACCTCACTGCCTTATTTATAAAGTTTAAAAAAGATATTTTCAATTTTCAATAAATTCAATTGTATAAATTCCAGGACTTTAGCTTGGTTCTTATTTCAGCAGAAGAATATCTGGCTTGCAGTTCTGCAAACTGAAATTGTTTCTACTGTTGAGTGCCAAAGTACCTGAACAAAAGTATGAGTTTCAAATACCCACATCAACATGAAGCATAATAGAAAACACCATTTGGGGAATTAACTATCTTCTTCTAAACTCCCTTAGGCAGGTATCCATTATGAATAGCACTTATTTTCACATTTCCATATAATTTTAAAATAATACCTTTTGCTCTTATTATCAAGAATGAGAATAAGATCTAATTTAAATATAGACTAATGAACTCTACCTTCTGTTCTACTCTCTAAAATGCTTATGTTGATAACTAATTTAGACTAGGCTCTAGGTATGTACTCTATTAAAAGTGATAGTATAATTTTACCTATATCTATATTTTATATATAAGGCATTTGTCAACCTAAAAATGCTAAAATGTTAGCTATTATTATTGTAATACAAAGTTCATTTGATAATTAATTAGCCTAACACAGTACCAAGCACATAGTAGGCCCTTAATAAATGCTTTTTAAATTAAGTTGAATTAATTTAATTAGAGTCCTATATTGATTGGTTGAGGTAATGGATGGCAACTTTGTTTTGACTCACCTCCTTTTATGGCCATATATATTTTCAGTAATGTTCCTAACACTATTTCCTACATGCAAAGTCAGGAAATTTCCCATAGTAATATTTGCAAAGTAATGCCCTTATGAAAACTGACCAAGTAGGGGAGCTAAGAGGGAGTGGATGAAGTGAAATTAGTTAATGTTACTGGGAAAACAACTCAGATTTTATGTCTTAACAGATAGTTAGGCTAGGGAAGGAAGAAAATTTTTAGTGTAACTAAAGTCATACTTTCAATGAGGTTCATAGAAAGAAAAAAAATTATAAAACTAAATCCATGAATGGAAAAAATGGACTCTATGTTAAGGAAAAAGGAAGGAGAATAATGAAAATGTATTTTTATGAAGGAATGGTATAAATGGATGTTATTCAAACTAAAAGAATTGGTGTTTGGAAGGAAGAAGATTCTATTTCATATTCTTATCCGTGATAGGAAAATAAGGGGCAAAAAATAAAAATAATGCCTAGAAAGAACATTAACAAAAGTACCATTAAGATATTTAGGACACTGAAGAGAATTAAGAAGGTGTGGGGCAGGGAGAACATGTGTGAGAAAACCAGGTTTATACTACTGTAAGAAAAACAAACTCAGAGATTAATTACTACTCTAAAGGAAGAGAATAGAGAAAAAACAACACTACTTTAAAATAACATTTTAAAAGAGGATAATACAAATATTCAAATTAAAAGTCTAAATGTAAATGGATTAAACTTTCTTGTAAAAAGAAAGAGAATATAAGAATGGAACACCACGATCTGAGCAAAAACTCAACTAGTCCCCAGGTCAAATCATCAGTACATTAACTCCTATCCAGCTATTTACCTCAGTTATTTTGTAGTTTTTCCTGTTGTCATATATATTTCTCCCTCCATATTCATTTCCATCCTCTTACTTCCTACCTTTCTTGCTTCAAGCACAGCAATAAAAGCGTTACTATCATTGTTTCTGGAATGGGCATGTCAATTGGCTGACCTATGTATGAATCAATTCACATTGCTGAAACTCCCTAGACTCATCTTTTTCTGACTACCATTCCCATATATGCAATGTATAAAAATTACAAAAATATAACTTCCTTGAGGGCAGGGGTACTTTTGTACAATGTATGTAAGCACAGTTCCTGGTTTATAGTAAGCACATCATACATGAAAAAAGGAGGAATGATCCAAGATACTACCAAGATATTTCTAAATATATTGAATTGGTTTTCTATGGAGGATTCATAGGAAAACAAAAAAGAATCATCAAAAGTGAAATGTGTTAGGAATCTGTATCCCTAATGAAATTACAAATCCACCAAAGTATCTAAACATTACAGCATGTAGATGAAGAAAGTAAATGTTCAATAGCAGCTTCTATGTATATGTATGTATAAATTAGAAGATTGCAGTAAATCGGACACACAGAGTCACATATTCTGGTAAGGCAGGTTCATTTAATGTGCTGTCCACTCCATTAATACTGATGACTTTCAATAGGCAATTATTTTGTTCTTCTTTTAGGAATTTAAGAATTGCTCCATAAAAACTGATAAGTTTCTTTTAAAAAGGGCTTATTGGCATTATATGAACACCACTCACAAAAGTGCAGCTGACAATCTTAGAATTGGAAGAAACTATATAAATGATTCAGTCCAAGTTTCTAGCAAATGCAGATCCTTGTATAATATCCCTAACAGATGGTGATTCACATTGTTCTAGCATACTAACAATGATGGGTATCTCACTCTTTTACAAGGCAGTTCATTCCATTTTTGGACACACTATAATTTTAAGGAAGTTCTCTCTCTATTTAACTGAAACTGAATTATCTTCATCCAAGAGCTTACACTAGTTTCAGTTTTCACTAGGAAGTTTTTCCATGGAAACAAGTTTTATGAAGACTCCTCCACCTCATTGATTGGTGGGTGCATTCTACCATATTGGTATATTTTCTGACAATGTGTCAAACCTATCACATAACCTTAACATGCTTGCATTTTCAAGGATTTACTTCCTAATATAAACATTTCTGTATCCATTGTCAGTAATGTTTTCTGTTTTCCAATAAAAATAAATATACTTATGTTGTTCACATGTTAGACATGGTTTCTCAGTTTTGAATTTCTACTTTTTCTTTTTTAGAGAGGGGAAGACAAGGCAGTTCGGGTTAAGTGACACAGCTAATAAGTGTTAAATGTCTGAGACTGGATTTGAACTCAGGTCCTCCTGACTTCAGGGTTGGTGCTCTACTCACTGTACCACCTAGCTGCCCCTGAATTTCAATTTTTTAATTTTTACCTCTTAATTTGCATGACACAATACTAATTAATGGTCTTACCATGGCAATAGTATAACGTATCACAGTCTTACAGACATTTCTAAAACAGTTCCTAGAATAATAAATAGAACTGAATAGTAATGAACTTTAAAGGCCATTTACTCCAGCCATCTCATTTTACAAATGAGGAAATGGAGGCACAGAGTGCAGAAGTGGCTTGCACAACTTCACATAGGAAGGAAATAGCAGAATTGGGGCTCAACTACAAATCTCTTCAATATGAATCCATTGACCTTCCTGTTACATCACAGTGAATCTATTGAGATCTCATACATTTTATTGATACCATGTAAAAATGATATTTAAATGGAATTTGCATGATTCTTCAATAAGATGATTTCTCAACTTTGAAAATATTATTTAGTTTAATCTGAAGACTGATCTTTCAGAATGAACATTTTACTAGTCTTATATTAAGTTTGCATAAAGTTTCTATCACATTGAAAACTTCATAGCACATAAATTATGTAACAATTTACTGGAAAAAAACTTTAAATTGCTGAAATAATGATAAAGAAATCTATTTTCATTTTTTACTCTTTCCTATTCTCCTTGTGACCAAACAAGCATACATTGATCCTAACTCTTAAATCTTATTTTACTAGTTTTTATATCATCATATGGTTGCCTGCTTTGTTAAGGAACACAATTATAGGCTTATGGAAAAAAGGAGCCCATTCTGGGCCAACAATTGTCCCAGTGAACTATTTTCATGTCTCATTCTTACAATTGATGCGGACATAAAATTTCAGAAGTACTTTATTTTAAGTATATCATTATAAGTTGATTTGGTATTCATTATAATAGTATAGATAATAATGAGTTCATTTGGTATTCATATGGATGTCACATGTACTTCCAGAGGTGTTACACTATAATTTAGCATTAGTTAATGGATACTTAAAATAAAATATTATCAAAATTTTCTAACAAGCCACTTTTAAAATAAATTTAACCAAGGATGATTAATGGATTGTACCTCTGACAATTATATTTGATACACAATGAAGAGAAAATTGATTTCTGATTTATTGAATCTTTTTCATTTGAACAATCTGTTTATCTTAAAAAAAAGAATGTCAGGATTTCTTTCACACAATGGTATAGTATCATATATAATAACTGGATTACTTTTGTCATAGTAGGTTTATTACAGTGCTAGATCATTTGTAACAAGGGATCTAGTTTAGCACAAAGACCACACAATATAAAAACCTCTTCACAACCATATTAAAATTCTAGAAACCATATTATTTGGAAAGTTGCTCATTATTATAATTATCATTAGTTTGATACTAATACCAGCTAAAGTATAATTATATTATTATTGTTATTATTCATCCTGTGTGCATATTTTCAATAAAATTTAGATAAAAAACGTTGAAGGACAAGTTGGATAAAATAACAGCTTTAAATAATAGAATAAAAGTATTGGGATTCAAACTCATAAGTATATGTTCACTAAAAGCAATTTCAAAACAACTTCAGTAAGACAGTATTCATTTCGCCTGTTCCCACATGATTCTGATGTCTCCTACTGGGTATTTCCCTTGAAAGTTTTTCATTCCATTTAGCTTGGAGTTTAAATATTTGTTATGGCCACTGCTTGATGGCTCACTGGACAGAGCACTGAACCTGGAGTAAGGAAGACCTGAGTTCAAATCCAGTCTCAGACACTTACTAGCTGTGTGACACTGTGCAAGTCACTTCACCTCTGTTTGCCTTAGTCCACCAGAGAAAGAAATGACAAGCCATTCTAGTATCATTGCCAAGGAAATCCCACAGATAGTATGGTCCATGGAGTCACAAAGAGTGGGACATGAATGAAGAACAAAATGTTAATGACAAAAAATTGTTTTTAATGCATCAATGCTATATATAAGAAATAATGGGCAAGAGTTCTGTTTGTGAGGAAGAAAGATCTCATTCTAATGTAATATTTATTGATTTATCTAAGATTTTGTTATTTGGAGTAGTAGGAGGCAACTTTTTAGCTATAATTCCTCAAAGATAACAAGTTTTTGATGTACTGGATATTTTTTGATGATGGGTCTGTCTTATCAGTTGCTCAGCACTAACTTTCTGCAGCTTGAACTAAAGTATTGCACCATTTTTACCATTTTCTTCTATAATCTATAGTCTAGGCTCCTTAAAGATAATTAAGAAAATAACTTGTGGTGGCAATGACCTGACCTGGAGGAGGTCTGTTGGAATATTTGGTAACATGGTGCCATCATAAATCCCTCTAATTTTATAAACAATTTACATAAATGAGTCATTTACTTAAAAATTCTTTGACAATCTGTCATAGATGTTACCCAGATAACCTTTTGATTTTGTTTTTTGGATGTTAGGCTCTATATGGTAGTAAACCAATTTTTGATTACATGTGACAAATGACATACCTCTTGCCAGCTTCTATTACCTATTGATAAAGTGATAATATTTACTTTTTGTTATCTGCTTACAACAAAAGTATTTCTCTAAGTTTTTAATCTGTTTATTATGTAATCTGAAGTATGATATAGTACAAGAAATGCTGGACTTTAAGTAAAAATGAATAATAATAATTATTATTATTATACTTATATAAAAAATATATTTATGTATAAAATATACAATAATTATAATAAAAATAGGAATAGCAAATAAAATGGTTAACATTTATACAGGACCTACTAAGTGCTATGCACCTTAGCATTACCATATCATTCAATTCTTACAACAACCCAAGGAGGCAGGGGGCTATTATTATCCGCATTTAATAAATGAGGAAACTGAGGCAAACAGAGGCTCAGTGACTTGCCTAGAGTCACACTAATTAGTAAGTGAAGCTTCATTCATTTGAACACACATCTTCCTGATTCCAGCTCCATCCACTGCATATTCTAGCTGTCAAAAGGCACCTAGAATCAAATCCCATCCCTGCTACTAACAACACAACACAATATAGTAGAGGCAAGTCACAATCTGTTTGGGTCTCTGTCTCTTGATCTATAAAACAGCATTTTTAATCACATCTATTCAATAAGGTAGTTGTGAGGATCAAATAAGTTAATCTATGAAAAACATTTTACAAACCTTAAAACACCATACAAAAGGCAGGTATCACTGTTATTCCCACTACTGTTACTGTATCATATATTGCAATGGACTGAAGGTCCACTAACTAAACAAAAAAACAAAAAAAGGAATGAGTGAATGAATTTATTTTGCTAGAGAATTCCATAGTCATAGAATACTTTCAGTTATGAAATTTAAGATGTTACACTTAAGGAGACTCCTATAAGAGTGAAGTTTCCAAGGAAATCAAATATGTAGTTAAATCTTTTAAAAATCCCTTAGAACTCTAACAAAGGCCAAACATGATAAAAATGGATCCTGTGTTACACAGAGGGAAATATAAAGAGGAGAATTATTATTTTAATTCAAAAGGCCCATCAATGATGGGAAGGAGTACATTCCCACATCTCTTTTTTGGGACCAGACTTAGCAATATATGTATGTAAATATGTATGCATATATGTAGTCTGTCTGTCTGTATATGTACACATACGTATATTAATAAAGGTGAATCTAAGAAAAGGTAGAAAAATCTATACTTTTAAAAGTTTGAGTAGAACTGATTTTTGGAAGAGAACAAAGTATCATATACATTTACTTTCAAAACACTTTAGGTACAATTGTACACCTACCTGAATTGTAAAATTCTTCCAACCATAAACAATAGAGCACATTTTATTGTGGTTGATCACATTATAATGCAGCTGTGCAACATGCAAAGCAGAAATAAATGAATTTAAAATGAAGCTGTTTGCTTAAAATAACTTAGTTCTTGATTTTAATTGTCTTAGCTAATGAAAACATATTGATATCAATGCAGATGTATATCATGGTCGGGAACATAAATCAATTACTCTATTCAAGAAGTTTGTGTAGCCTTTTACTAATGCTCTTTATGACAGCACAGCCTGTCAAATTATTTTCAAGAGTAGGACAGCTACAATTCCATAAGCATGGAAGAATGGCAAAAAGGGCGAATGCATATGAAAAACACCATTATATACAAGGTAGAAGCTATGGTGAAGAAGATGCTTGAATTTTTGACTAAACTGACTGTTATACAGCTCTATGAGTATATACAAAATCTACATGAGGGAAGAATTTCTGGCAATGCATTTCAAATGGAGCCCTCTTGTTACACATAGCTATGGGAACCCGTGGTGCTCAAATATCCCACTTAAATAACCTGACTAACCTGGGCTTAGTGGAGACTTGGGTTCAATATTAGTCTGTACTACATGAATACAGTGTCTGAGGACATCAGACTATATGGGGAAACATACAGCAAATTGTCTAAAGCTAGGGAAAAAAACTTAATACCTGTTTAAGACTTGTCTAGGTCAAATGAAAATATGGACATTTATTAATAGACTGCCTATATCCTAGAGTTTAAAATGGGTTTATAGTTCTTCTAAAAGTTTTTGCTCTTTACTTTCTGAAGCTGGACCTGTGATTTTATTGGTTTAAGGAACTGCTAGCATGGAAATTCTCTCCACAGATTCAGCTTGACAACACATCTGTTTTGGGGAGATGGCTGGACAATGAGAGTTTAAATGAACCACTTACAGACACACAGCTGCTATGTGTCAAAGGCGAGCTTCACACAAAGCTCTTCGACCTTCAAGGCTGCCCTTCTCTCATCACTATGCTATGCTTCAAGAAATTAAAGATAATGTTGAAAAGAAAAGGGGTACAAAAACTGCTTGTTACACTTTTCATTTTGGTTTGGGAAGTTCTAATTAATGTAACATTTAACTAAGAAAAGAAAGAGACTTCCTTATTAATTTCTTCTATCTAATGAATAATCATTGCCAATCACCCCTAGCAATAACAAATAATTCTGTAAAGAAAATTAATGACAGCTTGGCGGTGCAGTGAATAGAACATGGGCCCTGGAGTTAGGAGGACCTAAGTTCAAATATGACCTCAGACACTTGACATACTTACTAGCTATGTGACCTTGGGTAAGTCACTTAAACCCAATTGCTTTGCCTTCCCCCCCTCCAAAAAAAAAAAGAAAAAAGAAAATGAACAATAAAGTATCTAAACTACAAAAAGTTATATATAGTGTATATGGACCTGCCTAAAAACCTGTCCAAAAACTAGATGATGTTAAAAATACCGCAGAAGGTATTAAAAAGTAGTAAGACAGATCACTTAAAAGGCAACATGGAAGACTAACTCTTTTTAGTATAGTTTCCCCAAACCAACAATTACAAAAGAATAAAATATGTGTATATTTATAATAGTTAAAAGATAATTTAACAGGATATGAACATAGAAAAAATATAACAGGTAATGTATTAAAAAACAACAAACACCTACAATATTTGAATGTGCTATTCACCTTTCTAACCTTTGGTAATCCTGTACTGTAGTTATAGCAAGAGCAAACCACTTCCCAGCCTCATGTTTCAAGATTTGTCTATAGTCCCCTACCTGGTCACCTCATGGTAGTAACTCAAGACTAAAATTCTTTTACCTCAGAGAAGTTAGAAAATGCGATTTGCAGCCATATGATGAAAAGGTATCACATGAACTGATTTGTGGCATAGATCGAGGCATCTGAAGAGTCAAGAGAGCCCCAAGCTAGAGGGGAAGGGGCACCATACTTAAGGGAAAAGGGATTACAAAATTATTTGTAGTCTATCCTCCTCCCCATTGAATTTTCTCTTGGGCAATGACCCAAGTGGGGCTTCACACCCCAAAATTGAGGATGCTAAGAATAGTTAGCCTTCAGGGTCAATGCAGAAAAGAAAAAAAAGTTGTGCACCGATGGGGAAGACATTTCACCACTTTCAGCATCAGTTTTATCATCTATAAAATGAGGAGATTGGAATATGTGAACTCTGTGGTGCCTTATGATTCTATGACCTGTTATACTAAACATTTATTGAAGGCAGTTAGGTAGAAATCAGGAGGACTTGACTTCAAATCTCACCTCAGACATTTATTAGCTTTGGTCAGAGTCATTTAACTCTGGTTTGACTCAGTTTCCCATTTGCAAATATGGATGATTTATCCCAGGGTATTGAGAGAATCAATGAGACAAGGTGTATAAAGTGCTTAGCACAGTGCCTGAGAAATAGCAAGTGTTTTATTAATGCTAGATACGATAATGATGATAGAAATCAGAGTTCTCAGTGAAGAAATCAATAAGAAACTAAAGGGCGAGTAACAAAACATGATGGAAACTTTCTAAAAAAGGAGTAGGGCCTCTGAAAAAGAGAATTGTGCACTTGGAATTTTCAAACACAACAGTGAAAGAAAATTTGACAAAAGATAAGCACTTTGAGGTATAATACATAAATTCCAGACAAGTTAAAGTGGATGTGCTTAATAATGAATAACTGAGAGATAACTTAGGCAGAGTTAAGTTATAGATCACTGACCTCCCAGAAAAAAAAATGATAAAAATTTTAAAACCTAACTAAAACATTACAGCAAATGGTGGAAGAAAACATCCACAAAGTTTTGGACTCAGACAATGAAACATCCATCAACTAAAATCCATGTATTGTTAACAGAGAAAAAGTCCATGTTTGGCATGTAGTTATTATATTTTAAAATTCCAATGCCAAGTAACAAAATGTGGTTAAGTATCCAGAGGAAAAAAAAGACTTTCCACTACAAAGGAATATCAATTTGACCAAAATTTCTATGGATCCACACAAAAATCTAAAAAAAGATTGAAATAAGCTTTTTCAAAAATAAAGCCTAATTAGGAATACAAAAGGATGGAGTTTTAATAAAGAAAAGGCAGTTAAGGCATTCCAGGAGAAGAAACCAGAGAAAGCAGAGCATTTTTTCTTTGCCAAAACTTCAGATGAGAGAAATACAAGAAAGGTAAATAAGTACAATTATCAAGAAAAAACTAACCAATTAAATAAATTCCCTTATGTTCACTAAACTTTTAAAAAAGATAGTGGTTTGATGAATTAAGGAAAAGATAAAGAGGAATTATCAAAGGACAAAAAATTATCTTGGAGCAAATGGGGAGCATAATTTACCAAGTTGAAGATGGCATAATCACTTATTTGGAAAACACCAGAGATAATGAACAAAGAACATAACTGAGAAAAAATACTAACTTAAAGTCAAGTAGTAGGATACAAAATAAATCCTCTAAAATCATTAACAATTATATGTTAAAAATCAATCCAGAAGGTAGTAAAAGAAAGTAAACTCTCATTTAGCAAAACTAAAAAAAAAGTATAAAATATTTGAGTCAATCTACAAAGAAATTGATGTAATTTCCATTATAAAACATCCTATAAAAAGGAAGGATGACAAGTAGCTGAAGGACTATCCATTTTTTTTGTTTTGCCTATGCAAATATAATAAAAATTATGACATTATTTATAGATTTAATGTCATATAGATTCAACAACACAGGGGTACTTGATGGATAGTCAAAATAATGGCAAATTTCATTAAGACAAAAGGTTCTCAAAAGATCAATGGTTCATAACCTGGAGTCTATGAACTGTTATAAAATATTCTGATAACTGCATTGCATTCTTACATATTTTATTTCATGCATTTAAAACATTGTGCTGAGAAGAGGTCCATAGGCTTCCTATGGTCCTGCTTCCTCCCTACTAGAGGGAATTAATACAAATATATAAGATCAAGAATCAATCCCAGAGCACCTAGGTGGTACAGTGAACAGAGCGCCAGTCCTGCAGTCAGGAGGACCTGAGCTCGAATACAGCCTCAGACCCTTTTCACTTAACTATCTGTGTGATCTTGGGCAAGCCACTTAACCTTACCTCCAAAATAAAAAAAGAAATAAAATAAAGGTTTTGCATGGCTGTTGTATTTTTTCCTATGTTACAAAAAGACTTGCAGAAGATGGGCCACAGTATAATGGGCTGGGAGAAAGAGGGTCCTAGAAAGGCATATTTCTGGAATGATTAATATGAAAAAGTCATCAATAGAACTTTAAAAATAAAAAAAGGAGAGAAAGGAGAGGAAGATATATGTGATTTGCAGAAAACAATCATAGATCAATAAAACTTTCACTCATAAAAGATATCACATACTGGCAGATGTTTCCTCAAGGCAATTTGAGAGAGGAGAAAACAGAAAGACAGAAGATAAATAGTACAGACAGTATAGTATATATTGCAGTATATAGAGTATAAGAAGATAGAATTGTATAGAGGAAGGAACACTAGGTTTTGAGTGAGAATCCTCTCACTCACTCATTCTCACTGGGTTCAAATCCTGCCTGTTATGTATTCTGTGTAGACATAGTCAACTCATCTTTGGGCCTAAGTTTTCTCATGTGCAACACAGGGGGAATGGATTAGATGGCCTCTAAGCTTCCTTCTAGGCCTAAATCTATATTCCTATCATTTTTTAAGATTGATAACAAGAGTCCCAGGAATCTGTTAGCAGAATTAGAACCTTCCAGGCAATTAAGGGACTCTTCAGCTGATCAAGATTCTAAAATTACTTTGACACTAAAATGACTGAATGGTCTGGCATATGAGACTGCTTAGAACCTGTCAATTATCTCTGAAAGTTCATGGAGAACTGAAAAAAAAAAGACAGATATTGTCCAATTTTTTTTAAATGGAAGAGAGTAGAATCTGTAAATTAAAGGTTACTTAGATTCCTAACAAAATTCTAGAACATATTATTAACAGGAAAGTGAACATTTGGAACAGAAAGTAGTACTCAAAAGGAGTCAGCATGGGTATATGAAGAATACGTCGTTCCTACCTAATGTTTCCTTTTTAGACAGGGTAATTAGGCAAGCAACATGGCAAGAAGCAGAATGGTCTCAAAGCTGGCGTCATGTGACCCTAACCTTTTAGATGAGAAGGTGCCAAAAGTTCAGGTATATTGAGGTTTTTTATTCAACTTGGTTTTAAAATACTTTGAGTTTTGAAACCACAGGTCTAGTCCCTATCCCTCAAAGACCTCAGAGAATTAGTTTACTTAGTAAGCTTAGATTTTAGTAAAACACTTGACAAAGCCTGTCATGTTACTTTTGTGGAGATGACAACAAGAGGAAGGTGAGGTGACAGTAGAGTTAAGCGAATTTGGAATTGATTTACTGGCTGGCCTTAAAGAGTATATAGTAGTGAGTGATCTGATATCTCTTTGGAATGAAGTTTCGAGGGAAGTGCCCCAGTGTCTCTGCTTAACTGTGCTGTTAAGTATTTTTATTAATAACCCGGACAACAATATAGATAGCACAACTGCCAAATATTTAGGTGGCACAAACCTTGAATGACAGGCCAAAGATCAAAAACAATATAAAAAAACTAGAACATTGGCCCAAATCTAAATTTAAAAAAATCAAATTTAATTGGTAGTAACATAAAAGATTATATTTTAGTTCAAAGGATCAATCTGACAAATAAAAGTGATAGAACTGTTTTCTGGAAAACAAAATTTAAAAATATAAAGATTTAGTGGATAGTAAGTTCAATGTGAGTCTACAGTATCAAACATATTTCATAGTATCCAGATGTGGAAGAGAGATCTAGATCATTTATTCAATTCCCTCATTTTATTCTTGAGTAAAATGAAGCCTAGAGAGATTAATTGTTTTGTTCACTGTCATACATGTTTTTTTGTTAATTGCATCCTAAAAGAAATGACAAGCAATTTCAAATGATTTCTGGCTTCACAATTTTTAGTTCCCTTATTTTAGCCAAAGAATGGTAAATATAGACCTCAAAGGGACCTCAAGAACCATCTACTCCACCCTTATCAATTCACAAATGAGGAAATGAAAGCCTAGTAAAGTTACCAAAGGTCACCTCAGTAGTAGCAAAGTGGAGATTTGAAATCAAGGTATTTTGACTCCAGAATCAATGCCCTTTCCAGTGTACCACTTCAGTGTTTTAAGAAAGACTGCAAAATGAGTCCTAGTCCTGGCAATTGAAAAAAAAAGATTAACAATAAGGAAAATTATGCTAGGCAGATATTTCTATGTCTTGAAAACTGTTATGAAAGAAGTATCAAATTTTCCATCACCCTTTGAATTGAAAAACAGGGCATCAGAAGACAAAAATACTTTCAACAAGGTCAAATGAAAAAAAAAATCAATTCCTTTTTGAACTGTCATTAGAAAAACACTCAACAAGTATGTACCTAAAAGATCATTTATATAGATAGGGGGAAAAAGCTGTAAAGTCAAGCAGAAAGACCTTATATTTTACCTTATGGTAAAAACTATGCTATTTCTAACAAACATATCAGCACCAAATCGTCAGAAGTTCATTTTTTTGCATATGTATATATATTGTATGCATATTTGGTGTTTTTTTATGACTATAACAGCATGCTGTAGTGATTTTTAACCAGACAGGATAATAATGTTCCAGTGTTTGATTAGGCCCATCCACAAAATGGGGCATAAGATCCAAAAATAAAAACTTTTCATTTCTCAGAAAAAATTTATTTCTAAGAAATATTTCAATTCTCAACAAGAAAAAAGATATGATCTGAAAGCCATGCACTAAAGAAAACATAGTTATAATTCAAATAATGTTACACATAAAAATATATAATTTAGAACCTTGGAAGAAAGACAATATGTGACATTTTTTACATGAAGAATGAATAGGATTACAAACCATCCAAATTACTCTTAGAAACATGCAAATTCATGGTTATTTGCTTTGTAAGTATAACATATGAATACACATATGGCAAAATTGAAGGGTGATTTTTCACATGGAGTTAGAAATGTAATAAAGTCTAGGGAATATGCTGCAACAAAGGATTTTCAAAAAAACAATAGTTGCATTCTTATTATAAGTATAATAGCCAGAAAATTCATTTCTTTTTCCTTCCTTCCTTCCTTCCTTCCTTCCTTCCTTCCTTCCTTTCTTCATTCCTTCCTTCCTTCCTTCCTCCCTCCCTCCCTTCCTTCCTACCTTTCTTCCTACCTTCCTTCCTACCTTCCTTCCATCCCTACTCCCCTTTCTTTCTTGTCTATGTTTAAGAGCTAAGAGTGGCATTTTGTAGCAAGTAGTGTACTGGGACTTTAGTTGCTAGAATTTCCTGACTGATAATAGGATTCTTGACTTTTTTCACATAGGAAAAGAGTACCTGATTAGCTGCTTTTAAATGACAATTAGCTCATTTCTGGCACATTATAAACTCAAAAGCCTAGTACACAAGCAAAAATTTTATCTAATTAAGTCCAAATATGTACCCAGTTTATTCTTGTCTGCTGAGGTCCAGATACCTCCTTTTATTATTTCCCTGTCCACTTGGCTGTCTCAGACTTCTAAATGCATATTATTCAAAGTAATCACGTAGAGAGGGTATAAACTTTCTCCAAAATTACTGGCACAACCCAAAACTTTTCTGGAACAACTCCTTTGGAACTCTTTCATAGTTTAATTCTTTTAAAGTGTATGAATGCCTTTAAAAAACTGTCATTTCCCAAATATCAATTCTAAAAGAATTCTCAGTAACATTTTATGGAAACTCAAGAAAATATTTAAACCAGATTTCTTTATAGTCCTACAATAATTTCATCCTGATTCACCAAACTTGGATCTGAATGGTACTTGGCAATAAAAAAAAATTAAGTCCATTATTAAAGGGCAAATATTCTATTTTTTAGAACATTTAAAAGAACATACCACCAACCATGAAGATGAATATTAAGGAGAAAATTAAGAGAATGAAGGAGGAGGAATATTGAAGAAGGAGGAGGAAGTCTAAGGAGGAGGAGAAGGAGACAAGTACAAGAACAAGAAGGAAGGAAGGAAACTTTGGGGACACCTGTGATGTGAGACTTTTTCTTTTTGGCCATCGCCAATACAGAAATTTGTTTCGCTTAATTCTACATGTTTGTAAAAAGGAGGTTTGTTTTCTTTCTAAATAGGGACAAGGGGTAGAGTAGAAAGGAGAAAAGGCAGATTTTTATTGGTTGAAAGAAGAAAATTTAATAAAAATAAAATGGATGGAGAAAACTATACATAAATATATCCCAGGCTTGATATTATAGCAAGAATACAACATAGAAAGAATGATAAACAAGAGAGAAGGCAATTCATAGTAAACAATATTCAAGAGGCAGGGAAGGGGCAGCTAGATGGTGCAGTGAATAGAGCACCGGCCCTGGAGTCAGGAGGACCTGAGTTCAAATCCAGCCTCAGACACTTAACACAAAAACTAGCTGTGTGACCTTGGGCAAATCACTTAACCCCAACTGCCCTCCACACACACACACACAAATGGCAGGGAAAGTACTGGGTCTATTATAATTTCATTGGTTTAGAAAATTCTCAGATAAGGAAACTTCACTATTGCAGGTTGGTATCTTTTCTGTAATTTATAGCCACAGGGAGCTTTCTGGAATACTCATATGCATTAAGTGACTCATGTAGGGTCATGTAGCCAGTATGTTTGGGACTTGGATCCAAGTCTCTGTGGTTCAGAGACTAGCTTAAAATATATGAATGACTCACCTCTTGAACAAGGATGGAGTTTACCCAACAAGGAACAATAAAAACTATTTATGTCTATATCCTTGTGCGTCTAACCAAGATGACTTTAAAATGCAAGAGGGGCAACTTTGAAAGACTTAAGGAACTCTGTTCAATGCAATGATCAACCATGATTCTAGACGACGTATGGTGCAGTGGACCACCCACCTCCTACTACATCACAATTCCTTTCTATCAAAGAAGACAGGCAGCAATGAAACACATGGTGTCATATCTATATATGAATGCCCAAAAGACAGGCAATAAAATGAGTGAAATACTGATCTTAATTCAAGGAGAAAAATTTGATCTCATAGGTACTGCTGAAACATGAAGTGATTGGACTTGTGAATGGAATATGGCTCCTAAGAGTATAATAATATCTTATTCAAAATGAAAAGAAGAAATAAGCTTGAGAAACTGAGAGTAGGAATGAAGCATGAAACACAGAGAGAGACCATAGCATTAGTAATTGTAGGGGTCTGTTCCTGAGCACCATTACAGATAGAGATATTGGAAGAGGGAAGGCCTCAGGCCATCCATCCTTCATTCCTCTCCTGATGTTTTACTTCTGACCCTCTGGATTTGACCATCATGCTCCCCATTCCGGCCTACCCCTCCCCTCGTTCATTTGATGGAAATTTCTGAAACTTTTGCCATTTACGTAAGAAACAAGAGGCATCGCAGTATTGTGGATAGAGAGCCTGCCTTGCAGTCAGGAAAAACTAGGTTTAAGTCATACCTTAGACACAAGGTGGTTTGTGACCCTTGGCAATTTACTTGATTTTTCATGGTCATAGGCAGCTCTCTATAAATTGCAGAATAGCTGATCTAGAGTAAGGATTTTTTCATCCTTTGTATATGAATTCCTAGTCTCTACCAGTTTCTGGGGCTGGGAAGATACTTAAATGCTTTTGTTGATTCGCTCACTCCTTGATTGACTGACTTGCATTGGTAGAGGGAATTTCCTCACTAAGAAAGCTAATGAGGGAGTAGAGGATTCTGCAGTCTCTGGGAAAGATGGCGGCTGCCACAGTCCGCAGGGTCGGGTTCAAGGTGGCCAAGAACCTGAGGGAGATCCGCATCCACTTGTGCCAACGCTCAGCCAGCAGCCAAGGAGTGAGGGACTTCATCGAGAAACACTACGTGGAGCTGAAGAAGGCGAATCCAGACTTCCTCATCCTCATCCGTGAGTGCTCCCAGGTGCAGCCCAAGCTGTGGGTCCGCTATGCTTTTGGCCAAGAGAAGAATGTTTCATTGAACAACCTCAGTAGCGAACAAGTGGCCACAGCTCTAGTGAATGTGATGAACGGCAAAGCCTGAAGTCTCAAGAAAACATTAAGAAGAGCTGCCTCAGAGCTTTTGCTCTGTTGGACTAAGAATGAAACATCCACGTATTTTAAAATTCTTTCCATGCAAATCTATTGTGATTGAACTATAATTTTTCTGAATGTTCCCTCTCTATTACCCATCCCCAAACATATGCATTTCACCACCAACATTGTGACTGAACAAATTTAATGCAATACAACTTTTCAGTTCTTAAAAACAAAAAAAAGCTAATGAAATCACAAATCTGGACCGAAAAAAACCAACAGAAACATTTTAAATTGTTCTTTAAGAAATCTCACAAATTCAAGAGAAATGGATAAAGTGCAAAGAATGAGCCTAGAGTCTATCTAGAATTTCAGAGCATTCTGTTCCTTATACTGCCACTCATTTTTCCGGGGTGTGCTGGGAAAACATTTGTGGAGTAGTTGATGTACATATCTGATATCTCTGCTTTTCTTTTCTCAACACGGAACCACTGGTCCAGAAGACATATGCAGAAATAGCCCAGGATCCCTGTACTTCTGCAGGATGAAAGACCAGATATATCTCAGAGTTGATAATTCATAGGTGATTTACTAACAACTACACACAAGAATCATTGACAAAAAGGACACATTAATGAATGTAAGAATCGCATTATCTAATGACTTAAAATCCATAGCTAAAACTAAAAAGAAGCCTGTGATATTGTTGAAACAGTTGACCAAAAACATATATTTTAAAACAAAACAATTTATATTTAGATGGGACAGGGGGAGGGGAAGGCTTTGTCATAGATAACCAGGTCTTTGTGGGTAATTTTATCTATCATTCAGTGAGGAATGGCAAAACAGAAGAGTTTCTGGTGAGTTTAGGTGCTCTAATAAGAATAAAAATAAAACAATTTCCTTGATCTAATCTTAAAAACCCACACAAGCAACCAAAAAAAATCACATTTAAACAAAAGAAAAAAAAAGGCTCAAATTTTAACAGTTTGCTCAGAACAGGCAAACTATTGTAAAGAACCAGCTGTTTCACATTAATGAAGGTTGGAGCAATTTCACTGAGAAAGCAACCAAAACACATACCTGTGGTGCAGGTAAATGCTTTGAAAGCCTGTTGCATCATGTAAGTCAAGTTCAGATAACTCCGGGCTAATCTGGCAAAGGTGCATTGTACACTTCTGAATCTCAGGAAAGGGGGAGCAGTTCATACATAGAGGTGCCGCTACAGGTTTCATCTACACTTTAAACAAGTTTGAACCTATTAGATTTTGAAGGATTATAGAAAACTAACCTGAACATATGATTCACTACATTTTTAGGCAGAAGTGTTAAAGTTTTATTATGCCAAGAAAAAACATTTGATTAAGAAAGTTTTATAAAATGCAAAGTACATGTGCCACAAGTAAGAAACATGTGTACATTTGATGCCACATAAAGATTAAAGAGTTGGTAATCTAGATATTGGTAAGCTTGACATTCCCATAAATCTACAAGGGTTAAGGACCTTACAGTCATAGTTAGAAATTCTTCTCTATTATTTTAATATTTTTTTCTCATGATTAGCTGCTATGTGTATAAACACACAAGGTGACTATAAAATACCATTTAGGAAAAGATCATCTAATGAATATGACATTAGCTAATAATGAGAAAAACATTTATATACCTATATATGTGTGTATGTATATAGGCACATATATTCTATTTCATGATGTATACTGTTTAACTACCTTGAGTATGGTGTGGTGGCATTATCTACTGCCTTTTGTGTCACTATTTCAATCTCTGCTATATTTAATGAACACCTTCATTATACTTAATGAATGCCTTTAACACAGATAATATGTGCCAACAGATGGCATGACAATTCCTGACCAAATTATTTTTCAATTTGAGAACTGTTTTGGTGAAAATGACATCTTTCTAAAATATCCACTTTGTAATGCAGGAATAATTTCTTCTACAAAGCTTACCTCACTTTTGAAAGGATAGAAAAATGTCCAAATCTCAGCTTTCTAAAGAAAACATTAGTTATGTCTATATTTGTGATTCTTTGACATATTTTAATATGTTTATATTCATTTCACTGTGCAGTAAATTCAGAAAGTCAGAGTTGAAAGGGTCTGGATGGGAACCCTTTCTTCCTAATCCCCAGTGATTTTAATATCTGCAGTTTAATATCTCCATTTTAATATCTGCAATACAGCAAAACCTACTAAGCCAGAAGTTCTTAACCTTTTTTTGTTTTATGGAGCCCTATGGGAGACTGGTAAAAACCATGAACTCCTTCTCAGGATAATTTTACAAATGCATATGATAAAATATCAGATGGCAAAGGAAATTAAATATAATGAAATAATTACAAAAATATTGAAAAAATTGTTTCATAAGCCCCAGGTTAAAAGCAAACAAGATTTATTTGTAAGGAGCTTAGTACAATGGCTGACACATGGTAAGTGATCAATAAATGCTTGCTCATTGTCCCCACAACCTGTTCCACTTTTGAACAACTCTAATTATTAGGAAATTTATCACCTCAGAAGGAAATCTCCCTCTCTGTAACTTCTATTCAATACGTTTCTTTCTGTCCTCTGGGGCCAAAAAGAAAAAGTCCCCCTCTCTCCTTCATGTGAAAGCCCTTCCTATACTTAAAGGCGTATATCACGTCCCTGACTTCTTTTCTCTAGGACATACTTCTCCATTTTTTTCAAGAAACCATTTCCAGTGCCCTCACCATCCTGGTCCTTCTCCTTAAGACATAATCTAATTTGTCAATTTTTCCTATAGAATGTGGCCAACAGAAACGAACACTATACTGACAATGTTTTTGGACTAATTCAGAGTAAAGAGGAACTCTCACCTTTCTTATTCTGAACACAAAGTCTCTCTTAATGTGCCCAAGAACTACCACTTTTTTGGAGTAGTCCCCTTAAACCTTTTTTCCCCCCCACAGAAGCTACTATCTATCCATGCTTTCCCATCCTGCAATTGTCAGTTTTGCTGTTGCTTTTTCATTTGAACCAGGAACTCTAAACCTTATATTTTAGACTAGCCATTTGGCTGACTAGCAGAGGCAGCAAACATTTGTTCAGCCCATCCCACTGTGCTAAGCTTTTCATATGATCTCATTCGAACCTGAGGTAGGTGCTATTATTCTACAGTTGAGGAAATGGAGGCAGACAGAGGTCAAGTAACTTGTCCAGGTCACATAGTAGATTAAATTCAAATTCAGGTCTTCCTGACTCCCAGTTCAATACCCTATTTACTGTGCTACTTAACAACATATGGACTCTTTTTTAGAGTAATTTTTTTTTTTTTGCTTTTTGGAGGGCAGTTGGGGTTAAGTGACTTGCCCCAGGTCACACGGCTAGTTTTTTTGTGTTAAGTGTCTGAGGCTGGATTTGAACTCAGGTACTCCTGACTCCAGGGCTGGTGCTCTACTCACTGCGCCACCTAGCCGCCCCTCAGAGTAATATTTTTAATGCATATAATGAAATATGCAGGACCACAAAGGAAAGCAATTATATTGAAATAGTAATCAAGATTAAGAAACAAAAACTTATTCATGAAGCCCGGGTTAATAATATCTTGATATAAACCAAATACACAGTTTTACATTTACTCAAATTAAATTTTATCATATTAGGTTCATCCCATTATTCCAAATGGTCAGAATCTTTTTAGATCTTAACTGTGATCACAAAAACTATCCTTCCCCACTTTGTGTCACGTAAATATCATAAGGTTTCCATCTAGGCCATCACCTAAATTATTGACAAAATGTTAAAATGCACAGAGCAAAAGATATCTTTGGGACACTCTCTTAGAGACATCTTTCCTAATTGACACTGACCCATTAGTGGTCAGTCATTCAGCTGGTTCTGAATTCACCTTTCTGTATTATCACAAAGCTCACATCTTTCTACACTGCCTAAAAAGATAGCATGATCTTAACAAATGCTTTGCTGACACTTCCTAAACTCAGTCCTGTGACATTTTCCTGATTTATCTATTTAGTTAATGTTTCAAGACATGAAGTTCCCTACCAATGTCTAACCTTGGGGTAGCTAGGTGATACAGTAAAAGAGCACTGGCCCTGGAGTCAAGAGGGCCTGGGTTCAAACCTAGCCTCAGACACTTGACATTTACTAGCAGTGTGACCCTGGGCAAATTACTTAACCTCAATTGCCTCATCTCCCTCAAAAAAGTAAAATACAAAAAACCAATAATGAATAATGAAGCCATACTTATTATTTGTGATCACTGTTTCCCTCTATAAGTGCTCAAAAACTATCCCTTTTATAATGTTGTTCCAAAATCTTGTCAGGAAGTTAAGCTTCCTGCTCTGTGATCTGTAGATTCTGAAATCCTCTGTTTTCCAAGATGACACTTATGCTTCTCCAGTCCTACAGCACATCTCCAATTCACCAGGATCTTTCAGGGATTATTAATAATGTCTCAGTAATCACATATGATAGTAGAGAACTGAACTGATCCTTTTTAAAAGAACAATATAGAATGATGGAATAAGAGTTACGAAAATGTGCATATCCTTTAACCCAGTGGTTCTTCTATTAGATTAATGCCACATCTCAAAGGGGTCATGGATAGGAAATAAACTATCGATGCAACAATATTCCTAGCAGCCCTCTTTGTAAAAGCAATACAAAACAAAAACTTTGGGGATGAAATTGCTCAATGATGTGGGAATGAGAGACCAAATTATGGTATGTTATCAAAATAAAATGTTATCAAGCTATAAGAAATTATTAAAATGGTGAATCTGAAGAAATATGAGATGACTTTTATAAATTATTGCAGAGTGAAGAAAATTGAACTAAGAACAACTACATACAAATTTATTAAAATTATGAAGTTAAAGAAATGTTTAAAAAATTGGATTTTTTTACATGCAACGTGGAAATAAGATATACAGACACTGGGGTACAGAAATCCTTCTTGCACTACTAGAAAGTTAGACAGGGAATGGGGGAGAATATAAGAGAGAGAAGATTGGGGGAAGGAAATGTAACAGCAATCAGTTTAGCAGATACTTAGCACACTGAAGGTGTGAGCCCTGTTCCCTGTTGA
>CM053593.1:320266271-320293928 GCA_028646575.1 Pseudocheirus occidentalis | reverse complement strand
ACACTGTTGGCCTCTTTTTCCTCCTTAAAAGTGATTTCACTTTTGATTTCTTCACCCCATACCCATTTATCTTTTTATCTCTTTTGATGGAATTTCCTTTTTTTCTCTTTCATCTTTTTCCCCTAAATGTAAGTATTATCTTTTTAATTTAAAAAAATATTAACTGAGAGCCTATTTTAAGCAAAGCACTTCAATATAATGATAAAAATAAGATGGCTTCTGCCCTCAAAGAATTTACATCCTACTATGGCAAGGGTTCTTAACCTGGGATATGCAAGACATATATTGGGGGGGGGTGAAACTGGATGGGGAAAACATCACATCTTCATTTTCACCAGGTACCTTTGGTTTCCTTTGTAATCATATATATTCTATTTTATACATTTAAAAACTCCATTCTAAGAAGAGGTCTATATCCTTTCCCATAACAGAGCACGACACATAGAAGGTTAAGAACCCTTGTAATAAAGGTACATAAAATAGTGAATACAAAGTAATTCGAGGATGTAGAGAACAATATTAACTGGGAGGGAGACTGGAATGAGGAAAAGCTACATGAAGGAAAGAGCATCTAAGTTAAATTTTAAAGGTAAAAAGTCTTGAGGAGTTGAGAAGGGATTTCTTTCTAGATGTGGAGGAGAGTGTATTTAGTGTGCCTTAAGGGAAATAGGAAATAAGGCTGGAAAAGAAGATTGGATCCAGGGTTTGGCAGATTTTAAATGTAAGGCTGATAAGTTTTTCTTTATACTGTAGTCAATAATGAGCCATAAGGAGAGTACAGTAGATCACTTGGACACTGCGTGCATGATAGATCTCAGAGGCAAGAATGGGCCTAAGCTTCTCCCTTGGCTCTTTTCTTCTTCCCAAACATCCCTCAATGTTCTCCCCCTGAGCTTCAAATAGTATCCCCATCTGGATGATTCCTTAAATCCTGGCCTCTTCCAAGCTCCATTTTGTCACTTGGAACTTTCATTGGATAGTTTGACCTAGATATTTCATAGTTACCTCAAATTTAACATGTTTAAAACTAAATTCTTCATTATTCTCCTCAAATCTCCAGCCCTATCCAAGACAATTCTCCCAATAACTTCCATATTTCTGTGGCTAAATAGCACCACCATCATCCTAGAAAACCAAGATTGAAATTTCAGATTAATCTTTTACTTTACTTCTTTGTCTTTCATACTTAATCATTTGCCAGATCCTGACAACTGTTACTTCACAATCTCTTTCATATATCTACCCTTTCCTTTTTGTACTACCTTCACACTATTTTAAGCTATTATTAACCTCATTCCTGGTTTATTACAATATCTTCTTCAGTAGGCTGCTTGTCTCTCATCTCCATTACATTATGAATACCTCTACCAGATAACTTTTCTAAAGTACTATTATGAATATCACTCCTTTGCTAAATAAATAAATGTATACAAATATGTATATATGTATAAATGTTTATCTCTGTGTAAACACATATACATATATCCATATGTGTAATACATACCATATGTTATATATAACATATGTTATAGTAATTATATATTATATGTATATAATATGTATATATAAAACACAACTCCAATGTCTCCCCAAAGTCAAAAACAAAGTAAAAAGCTATAATCACAGGAATTGGAGCTGCAAAGTCCCTTAAATGTCATTTAGCCCAATCTTTTTACTTTACTGATGAAGAAACTGAGGCTCAATGAGGTAAAAAAAAAACTTGCCCAAGATTCACAAGGCAGTATTAGTATTAGAGTATATTAAAACCTGACTTTTTTTAAATCTTCAAATAATGCGTTCTTTCTGCTACCTGCATAGCACAAATAACTTGCCTTTCCCCTTAGCTTTCATTATTCTATAACTAGAGTCTCACCAAGTTATACAACTCACAATTCCCAGTACGTGACTTGCTCTTTTCTAACCCTCTCTCCACATACACTTGAAATGTCCTCCGCTGTCAGCTTTGCCTGTACCTAGCTTCATCATCCTTCAAGGTCTAGTTTAAATGTCAAATTTTTTTTCATGAAACTGTTTCCCTGATCACGCAAGTCAGAAAAGATATCTTTTCAGAACTCCTGAAACAATTATTAGAGTTATAGTTATTTATTTTTATATATGCATATGTATGCATGTATATACACACATACATGTATATGTATATATGGGGTGTTTATATATATATACTGTATGTGTGTATATATGTATATGTGTGTATATACATATATGCATACAAACATATATACATACACACATATATGTTATCTATGCCTTCCCATTCTGCCACCTGTTACCCTCTACTGCAGGTGAGCAGCTTTTCAGTTCACCTTTCAGGAGGTTAAGCTAATTCAGTTTAGGTAGAAATGCTTTCCTTGAAAGTATCAGAGAAATAAACCATTTATTGTTTGGCTCAGTAATGAAAATCTCTGAAAGTTGAAAATATTGCTCCATCATACTGTTGGGTCAGACAATAATTTGTATGACTTTGGGCCTAAATAATTTTTCAAATTATTATTTTTTAATGTAGTTAATTCAGATCTCAATCCAGATGCCTAAGGAGACATTCAGAAAATGCTTTCAGCCAAAGTAAATGATAACAATCTAGCAATTTACTACATTTTGATAAGTAACCACACTGACCTTTGACTTAGAAAAGAAAACATCATTAAATATAGCCTAGTTTGTCTTGCACATTCTAAACAGCCTTCTAGCAGTTATGAGTGGGCAATTGGGAGCAAACCGGTCATTGGCACTCTCAATTTTTCATGTTGAAAAGAATTTATAAAATGCTAAAACAGACAATCTCATCATTTTATAAATAATTTTAAAACTGTATATATCTTTAATATTAGAGAATGACAAATCTTTTTGTTTATTCTTTCTAATTTGGTAAGAGAAAATGCAAAACTGTAAGGTATAATGGGTGGAGAGAAAGCTATTGAGTCAGGATGATATAGGATCAGTTGTCACCTCTAACACACATCTGGTAAACATAGGAGGCAAATAGATGGCACAATGGATAGAGCACTGAAGCCGGAGTAAGGAAGACCTAAGTTCAAATGTGGCCTCAGACTCTCTTTAGTTATGTGACACCAGCAAATCATTTAATCCTGTTTGGCCTAATTCACAGAGAAGAAAATGGCACACCACTCCAGTATCTTTGTCAAGAAAACCCATGGACAGTATGATTCACAGTCACAAAGAGTCAGACATTACTGAACAACAACACAACAACACACTAAACAAACCATTTAACAACTCAATGCCCTAGGCAATTCTGTAAAAATATGTGTTGGAAAAGATGTACAGATCTTGCAAGAGGGAGCTTCCTCACTAGGAGTCCCCCATACCAACAAAGGCCAAAAACTTGGGAGAAAGGAGAATAACTCATATTTTTAAAAACTGAAATTCACTTACATTTACAGAACAGAAAAAGGTAAGCTTAAGAGTATGATTGCATTAAAGAAATAAACTGAATACGATTATTGGTGGATATAAACAGAATAATCCATGGCAGGTGAGAAGAACATTGGATATAGAGTTATAGAACCTGGGTTCACACCTTGATTTTACCACTTACTACACATGTAGTCTGTTTAAATTCTCTAAGGCTGAATTTTTTAGATTTTTCTATTTCTTGCTTTGTTAATCTCACTGAAATTTTTTTTTACAGATTCATCCACATAATTTAATTTCAAATAATTGGGCAGATTGACTTCTCTTACTTTTTTTTACTTCTCCATTACTTGTGAATTCCTCTTCATTTTTAATTTTGGTAATTTGGCAATTGGCTAGCTCTTGATTATAAGTAGTTTTAATCATATTAAATGATAATCATTTTATTCCTCAACTGCTATTGTGCTTAAAATAAATGAGGGAGCACTCTTCTTAATTTAATCACTTAGTGGTTTAATGATTTTTAATTTTGTTTATATGCTCATTTATTTCTCTTCAACTTTGGCGATCTCTTCTTTGCTTTTTCAAAATCACTACTTTTATACTTGTTCTGGGATTACTATTTTAACTAGTTTGTTAACCCAGGTGTTGATCTAGTTAAGTCTTGAAATACGTTATTCAGTCCTTTTGTTACATCATGTGTTTTCAATGATTCTTAAACTACTGATAAAGTATCTGAACACTTTTGGCATGCAACCTTCAAAAAACAAAAAGAAACTAGCAGCTACCTACTGGATTCATCAACTCGGTATTGTTAAAAAAAAAAACATGTGCCTCAGGTCACCTTTCTCCAGGAATATGATATTTAGCTCTACCAGCCTTAAAACCAAATTATCCTTTTAATTGTTATTTATGAAGCTCCGAAGCAGTGATATATGATTATCAAATACACAGGGATTGTTTTATGCTACAGATTTCATTAATTTTTTTTAGTAGAAGGTAGTGATAAGTAGAGTAGATAGCCATTGTCTAACATTACTTAACATTAAAATTATAGAATTACAAAGGTTTAAAATTGGAACAGTCCTTACACATTACTTAGTCCAAGCATCTCATTTTGCATAGGAGAAAACGGAGGCCCAAAGATGTTAATTTGCCTCTCTGCTACTAGTTTATAAAAAGTGAAGGACATTCTTGGAGTGGACTAAGGAAAACCAAGACTGACATCCCAGAAAGAAATGCATCCAGTAATCTAATATATCACAAATCTTAAGACATTAAATCACTAGGGAAAGGTCTCCTTCTAAAAGAATAGTTGGCAAAACTAGAAAAAAACAGTCCAGGAGAAATTGTCAAAAATACATTGAATACTAAATTTCAGATAGATAAAAAATCCAAAGACAGAAAATCCTAGTACAAACATTTAGAGGACAGAAGCTTACATCTATTACAGCTAAGGATTCAGTAAAAACACATAACTAGGTAAGGAAAAAAGAAATCATAAGAGACAAAATATAGTCTTGATTATATAAAACCAAAAGTGTTTTAATCAAAGTCAAAGTGATTATTATCAGAAGGAAAGACACATATTTGGAAAATATTTGCATTAAATGTCTTTGATAAAAGTATTATGTCTAAAATAAATATTTTAATTGATCCTCAAACCCAAGATAAGGGCTATTCCTTAATAGACATATGGTCAGACTACTAACAAACTTTTCAAAAAGAGAAATGAAATTAATCAATAATCACATGGATATAATAATAAAAACAAAAAACCAGAGGAATGAGAATTATAACTCTAACATGCTACCTCACACTTATTAGTGAAAAGATTAAAAAAAGGTGGAAAAATATTGGTAGAATGACTTTTAAGAAGTTATTGTCATTCAGTTTATTTTAATAATGTGCAACTCTTTGTGACTCTGAGGTTTTTTTTGCAGAAATGCTGGAGTGGTTTGTCATTTCTTTCTCCAGCTCATTTTATAGAGAAGGAAACTGAGGCAAACAGGGTTAAGTGACTTGGCCAGAGTCATACAACTAGCAGGTATCTGAGGCTAAATTTGAACCCAGGTATTCGTTACTCCAGGTCTGGTACTCTACCCACCATGTTACCTCCCTGCTACTTTTAAGAAGACCAGTACGCTAATTCAGTGTTAGCAGAGATGTGAATTGGCTTGACCATTCTGGAAAACAATTTAAGATAGTATGAGAAAAGTTACTAAATTGTTCAGACCTTTTGACCCATAGATTGTAATAGTGTCACTAGGCCACAAGGAATCTGGCATCTAGAAAAAGATGTAGGGATACAAAAATGCCCTTAGCAGTTCTTATGAAAATAAGAAACTGAAAACAAAATATGATATGAATGCAATGGAATATACACTATAAAGTACAATAAATATAAAGAATGCAGAAAAATCAAAAGAGTTGCATAAAGTGATAGAGAATGAATTAGAGCCAAGAAATATGCACACAGACATACACACATAAAATGTGTGTGTGTATAGTAACTTCAACAACGTTGTCAACAAGTCAATATTGAGAGGCACTAAAATTTCAATTGAGTAAATGGTTTATACCTATATCCTGCTTTCAAAGGTAAAGAACATTTACCCTCTTTCTGTTAACTGAGAAGTAAACACAATTTTCAGGGAATTTATTATAAAGATGGTTTTGTTACTACCTCTTGAAAAATATCTGTATCATTAAAATTAAGTGTATCATTTTTTCAAAATCATCTGTATATAATTTAAATCAGCAAAAGTGGTAAAAGTGAGAATATACTTCAATTTAAACAAGTTCTCAATATAAAAAAAAATTAAAAACCACTTCCTTCAAAAGTAAAGATACCATTCCTTAAAAAATGTAAGTGAAATAAAATAATTATCATAATAAGGTCAAAAGGAACTAGAAATCTTACTCAATCAACATGTTAATTCCTTGCCGAATAGAGGAACAGAGCAACACATATTTTGAGTACAAGCTCATTTACAAAACATTATAGAGGACGACGAGGATAGAAATATTATAAATAATCTCATTAAATGGTAAGAAGCAATTGAAGAGAAAATTAATTTCCTAAACCTGAAGCAGATTATCTTGACAACACTGCATTTAGTACTAGACAATAGCAAATAGTTGCAAATGAAAGAAATCTTGAATTTTTATGGTTTTATTTTCACTGATGATGGTGGAACCACAAAGTTTGGACTTTTACATCAGTATTCACTGATATTCCATGTAAGGAAATAATATTGGCATCGATGAATATGAAGGTGGAATTGGTGATTGAACCTAACTGAAAATACATAATGGAAACAACACAATTTTTATATCCCTCAGGCATCAGAGGGGGAGATTTGCCAAAAAGAAGCTTTTTTCTAGCAGAAAAGTGTGATGTAACAGACACCAACAACCACTAACTCATATACTTGCCTTTGCATCTCTAGAAAATCTTTCTGAGATGAGTTTATATAAGCATGGAGAATAGTTTTTTGATGAAAACAGATGTGATATCATCAGAATTTTGATTTTCTACTGGAACATCTATATACTTATACAAAAATCATGGAAGAAACAATTTTTTCAGAGTTCAATCACGGTCATGAGAGCAGGTTCTTTACTCTGTCAGGCCAAGTAAATTTACAAAGTCAGATGAGGGTAAGACTTTTTCTCCCCCACCCCCCTTCTCTGTTCTCTCTGTTCTCTCACCTAATTACAATTTTCAAAGATCCCATAGCAGAGGTATGTGAGTGAAGTTAACAAATGAGGCCCTGTATTCCCACCAATCACTATCTTAGAATTCCTGGGAAGTGAAGAAACTAGGGAAACATCACTGACATGTCAGGAGTTAAGAAATTTCCTTTATGTAAAAGGGAAGCTGGGAAATTATTTTTCTTTCTCCCTTCTCTCCCTAAGTGATGATTAGACATCATTTTTGTTCAGTTAGAAAGGAAATGGAGACTTATCATAAGACAAGGACCAGATATCATGAATACCCCCTTGCAGTATCATTCAGTATCTACCTGAAACTAACTCCTATTCCAGATATCTATACCTATGCCAAAGTGGTATGTAACAGCTTATGTGGAAAGAAGAAAAAATACGAAATCATCTGTTTTATTTACATGGCGTATTTTTTTTCCTATTCCTACTTTCTGGCAAATATCACAGAAAAATGAATTAAAGGCATATCATCTGATTTTAAGACATTGCATTCTGGGGTAGGGAGACCCATCCTTCCCTACCAGAAAGTTAGAGGGGCAATGGAGGAGGCCAAAGGAGAGACCAGATTGGGGGAGGGGCTTTACAGTGGAATTGCTGTTTTGGGGTTGTGGGTAGGGGAAAGACGGGGATAAAATTTATAATTCAAAATCTTGTGGAAATGAATGATGTAAACAAGAAAATAAATAAACTAATTCATAAAAAAGAATTATATGCCACAAGAAAAAGACATTGCATTGTGTTACTCAAAGTATAATAAAGAGTTCCCTAGAAATCATGGGGATGTTTGCTATTCAGGAACAACTAAAAAGTTTCATGGAAATTAAGAAATTACAAGAATTATATGGGCTTACTATTCATATGATTTATGTTTTGGTATATTATATGTGTAGTATATTTGTATATAGCATGTTTTACTACATATACTTAAATTTTTATTGTAAAAAGATAAATTATATGGTTTACTTTATAAAAAATTGTTCTCTTGTTATTATTGAATGATTACATATATTTTTTCTATACAGCCCATCTGTTTGATTCTATGAATATTATCAGATTTATATCTATATGGCCAAAACTTTCTAAAAGGAACATCAGGAGATCCCATAGTAACTCTTTAGGATAAATTGCTATATGTTTTTAATATGGAGCTTTGTAAATGTGGCTTAATTTAAAGACTGAAAAATCTTACAGTGGAACCTAGAGGTAAGTTGAAGTACAGAAGTTCCTCAGCATTTTAGACTGTCACCTCACTGAAAATTCATACTAGATGTATCCCATTCATTGAATAAGATAAACCTTGGAAAGGACACTCTTTGGAGTTAATGACTTCATAATCATGGGAAGGTCTATGTTGCTGAAAAAAGAAATGGTCAGATGTAAGTGCCAGAGAAATGAAGAAGGTCCTGTTAGTCCAATCACACTTGTAGGGTGGAGGCCACTACTAGAAATTGTTTGTAAATATTATTTGCCCCCATTTTGTTTATCTATCTTTTCTATTACTTTAAAATAAATCTTCTGTATTTTGTTATTCACAGAAAACGATGCTTCCCACCAAAATGAATTACAACAAGAAATGACCCACATTTTCAGAATCACTTCAGAGATATATTAAAGAAATAAAGGAAGACACTTCCCTCTCATAACAAAGGTACTTATAAGAAACCTTCCTCAAAGGAAATGTTATTTGAAGATGGAGTTACATTTGTGAGAAATAAGAGTATTAAAATGTCTTGCTTTCAACAACTGTGATTTTACTAGGCCATAGACTATTTAGGTGAGGTTATGCTAAATAACAAAAGGAATATTGGGAAATATAGATTTGTTTTATGAATTATGACTGTAGTGAGCATAAATTAATTTCATTAAAGAAAAGACTGAGAAAATGTTTTATATAGTCTTATAAAATTCAAGTAACCTAGTAAAATAGGTTATGATCAAGAAATATGATCAAGATTAGATAAAAGAAAAATAAATCATCTTCCTAATTGGAACAAATTCTGTATCATATGTTGGTGATAAATGAGAAACCTTTTGGCTTTAAGTATAACTTTTGCTTCAACTATAATTAAAAGAATAAGGTTTTTGTAAACAGAAATGATTTGTTTTCCCAAACCCTAAGAAACACATAGGTGTACACACACATTCCAAATGAGACACTATGTATAACATCATAATAGTCTTGTCCAAAAGGTAGCCATTTCATAGACTTACTGTATGAGTATGGTATACATAGACACACCTAAGTATATGGGCTTATTGTGACATTAGAGAAAAGATATATCCCAGTATAATTATTCAGATTCTGCCAGTGTAAATTATACAACTTTGAAAGCTGTTTTAGTTACTTAATGTTCTATTCCCAATTATTTGGTAAATTCAAAACCATTTATCAAAGAGAAGCATAATTACTTACATAATCACATGTACTTTGTTTTATCATATTTCCTTCATACTATATTCCCTCTTTTTTGCTCTTAAGATTATTTTATTTCTAAAGAGCACAAACATAACATTATAAATTAAATTTTGATTATACCAATAGGCAGACATAAATTTGATTAAGAGCTAGTTAGAACATCAGTTTTTAGGAAACTTTGGAGGGGGCCAGACTTTTAAAGGTGTATTAGGAAATAACAGCTGAAATATTTCACCATATTTAATGGAGAAAAAGGTTTAAACACCCTAAAAATTTGTTTTCAATAATATGTTATCTATTCAGAGAATTTGTCAATTTGACAGTTTTATAAGAGATTCATGTAAAACTCAGAATTCATGAAGTGAAAGACCTTGACTTTGGGGAGGGGGCAGGGAGAAGAAATATTTTTCAGGCCAGCAGCAGTTCGAGGATGTTGAGAGGCCTGGAAACTATCAGATGAAATCTTTGGAAGGTGCTTATAAATCAAAACGTTATTTTTTTTATTATTAAATCATCGCAGGATGATGGGCACAACATTTCACTTGCCCCAAACCTTTCCAGATAATGACAGTCTGTTCACCTGTATCTTTGTGTTCCCTGCCTGATTCGGGGTGAGTGCACTGAATTGAGGAGATTATCACTTACGACTGAATTTTTCATCATGGCTTTGACAGTGAAGCCGTCAGAAACCAGGGAGTGCGGCTGGTGCACCGGGAGTGGCTGTTGCGGCTGTAGTTTGGTCCTCTTCATCATCTTCTCTGTACTTTTATTTAGGTTCAGGGTCTCTTTTTCTGCCACCATCTTCCTAGGAAATGTCTTGTTCCCACATCCAGTGCTTTAAGAATGACTGGGCGGTGGAGGGGAGGGAGGGAGGGAGGGACACAGCCGGAGTGGGGTTATGGAGAGTAAAAACGACACTGTAATGATAATAAATTAGACCCTCCAGGTCCTGCCCGGGTTTGCTCCTAGTTCCAGCTGTTTGGCAGCTCCAAGGTGAAGAGGGAGTTTGGGGGAGGGGAGAGGCAGAAAGGGGGGCAGGACCGTATTCTGCAGCTGCAACAGGCTTCCAAAGGTGCTCAGCGAGGTTGCTAGGCAACGTATCAACATCGCAGCGGAACAGTCTCCCAGTGACGTAGATATTCTAGGCCGAGATCTGGCAAAAAGCCTCGGGGAGGGGGCGGGGCAGAGCAGATTAGAAAATGAGCAGCAGGTTCCGCACTACATCTCCCAGAAGGTCTTGGGAATGTGTGCGGAGGCATGCGCGTGCGCGTTGCCTTCTCTCAGCATCTTCAGGGGCGGGGCAGGGGGCGGGACCAGAGGGAGGAGGGATCTGAGGGCTTTAAAGCTGGGAACGCTGGTTGAAGGAGGCGAGCGCGGGCCCTCCGGGCAGGCCTCTGTGCGCATGTTAAGCCCCCTTCGCCTGTCCTTAGAGCCACCACCTGCCCTGTGACCATGATAGGTACGTGGGTGTCCTCCAGGTACAGCTGCTTTCCGCCGCCTCTTCCCTCTCCCACCATGTGCTGGTTCTTTACGCAGGTGTGAGACCCTGCTGGTCACTGTCAAGGACAATCTGGGTCACTTAGTGAGGTGAGGAGTGCTCTTAGTGTCCCAGAGTCATGTCTCTACCTGTGGAGGCCTGAACATGAGATTCGTTCTGGCCTCTGCCTTCCCAGGTGCGCCCCCAACTAAGGACCGCAGTGTCCCCTTCCTCTGACCCCCCGCAGAATGGCAGGTGGTGAGCCCACCCTTCCTTTCCCCTGTGGGTTATGTGAGACGACCGCCCTCCTCCCCGCGAAAAGGAGACCTTCCAAAGAACGTTACCTTAAAAAGTACCCACTGAAAATTTACCCCTCCCCCACCCCAGCCCTACAAACCTTCAAAACCTGCTGAGGTTTCCGAAGGTCAGAGGCGCTCCAGGTTTTTTCATGCTCATATTTCTGCCTCGTCACCTGTCCATTAAGCTATAGCTTCCCTTCCCTCACCCCTCCCCGCCTTATTCTGTCTGCAAGCAACCTTTGACCATCCCAGGGAGACCCCCTGAAGTAGGAAACCAAAGTGATTGGCATGCCATGATGTCAGCTGTGTTAAGAAAGGTTGTCCCAACGTGGTTTTTATATCCCTTGGAGTCCTTGACTTGTTTTTCTTAGGGCCCTATTTTGAGGGGGTGTTTTGAAGTCGGACAAAATGAGAGATCATTCTCTCTTGAAGTCTTATAATAGAAATGGAAAACAGCTTAAAAAAAACCTTTTAAAGTTACAGGTTTTCTTAATATTGTTAGGCAAAATAGTGAGCAAGTTTGGTTTTTTTTTTACCCCTATAAATTTGCCCCTAAAAGTTAAAAAAAACATGCTGAGGACCATCTTTATGGGACTATCAGTGACTTGTCACTGCCAGTGTTAAGGGTTTTATGGAATTGGTTTTTGGATTATTGTTGGCACAATGAGTATTACTGATACAGTATCTTTAATTGTTGCAAGTGAATATTTGGAGCCAGTTCCATCCATAAATGTTGAGAAAACATATTACTGTGTTTATGTGTGGTGCTTGTTTATTTTTACAGGAGTCGCTTCTTAAACATTTTAATTCTCTTATAAAATTAATGATACAATGTAAAAGAGTGTTCTTCCTGTATCTGAAGAAATAAATTCCTGAGTATCATATGCCTTGGGAGACTATGTTGAGTTTTGAAATTGTGATGACCCCATTGGTAGTCCTTTCCTTACCCTTTCTAACTTGGTACTGTGTTCAGTCAATGACCCATGGAAATTAATGTTTGAAAAATGTTGATAATAGCATACATTTATATATAACTCGTTAGAGTTTGCAGAAAACTTCCCCACTACTACACTGGGATAGTGTTAATATGAATATTCTGTTTTATAGAGTACCAGGAAGATAAAGTAACTCCCATGGTCTTGAAGCTAGCAGTAGACCTGGGCTCAGAAACCAGTTTTCTGAACTTTAAATCCAGCACATAATTGGCACAAGCCAGATAACCTGATGTTTATGCAGACCGTGGGGCAACATGCAAACCTTCACAAAAGCAAAAAACAAAATACATTTACAATAAAATTCACTTAGGGAAAACTTTAGGAAACAGGGAAAGGAAACACCAGTGATTAGGAAAGTTTAGATTACTTGGTCTAATGTATTTCGGATAGTTTCTGAATTTGGTTATGGATTGCCATACATTTTTATGCCTTTTAATTAGTAACCTTTACACTGTACTCCATTACTTTATATTTCAGTGAATAAGATCATGCATTCATGTCCACTAGAGCATTTTACCTGGTAAATTGTAACAATCCAAAAGGATTTTGAATATGACCCAATGAGGGACTGTTTATCTGTATCCTAGGGAATCTTCCTATGTTAGAAGGTTGGCTATAGATTAATCATCTTTATTTGGCTAAAGAGGCTAAGACCAAGTCATGCCTCAGTGGGGGAAAAAAAAAAAGTTGGATTTGAAGGCTGAGAACCCGAGTTTGAATCATAGCTCTGCTTCTTACTAAGAAGACCAGTCACTTAAGTCACCTGGGCCTCAGTTTCCCCTTGTGTAAAACTGGAGGAGTTGGGCTGGAATATCTTTGAGGTTCTCTGCACCTCTTCATCTATTATCTTATACAATCAAGATTTTAAATGACTCCCAGAGGATTTGTGATAAGCATCAATGGAAGGAAGACCCCCATCAACAAAATTTCAGGACCTTGAAGTATTGAAGTAAGGAAAATCAGCAAGTTTGAAAATAGCTAGGCATATGTATTTGTATATTTAAAATAATTATATATGCATAAGTACACATATATAACTATTTTAAAATTATTATAGTTGGCTTCAGTCTAAGGGCTTCATTTAACCACAGATTATCAACTAAGAAGTGATTGTGTAAAAAAACAAACAAGCAGTAGTTGGATATAACACATCCTATGGTGTTCTGGTGATTTGGGGAAACAAGAAGTAAATACTGCAGTTGATGCTTTGATTTGATGATTTTGTGACCCTCACTAATGACTGATGGAGATACCTCAGAATAGGTCTTTAGAAGTTTACTTTTTAATAGCAATGGAAAATAGATGATTAAACATTGGGAAGGAGGGAACATGTTGTCAAAGAAAATGCTAGAATTAGGAGTCATGAGACCGAAGTTGAAATCTTGACCTACATAGTTACTAATTATATAACCCTGGGCAAATTATTAATTTTTCGGAGTTAGGGGTCCTCATCTGTAAATTGGCCATGTTACTTGTACTACCTGTCTCTTGGGGTTTTTATGGGCAAAGGATTTTGCAACCTTACTGTGAATTATTTTAATTTCCATATACAAAAAAGCCAAAAGGGCATCAGATGATAGAATGTGGACCACAGACTTAAAAAATGAATAAATTTTAGTCATAACATATCTGTGTATTTCTGTTATTATAAGAAAAACCATAGAGTGATTTTACTGTCGGTCAGTACATTAGGTCAGTAAACTGAGGAACTTGGCCTCCGTGAACATGTTATTATTTTTTAAAAATTCTTTTAGGAGCTCAAAAATTCTATGTATTTTTTAAATCAAATCAATTCTGTATATTTTTTACATTTAAATTGCAATCTTTTTTCTTATAAAAATAGATTGTTCTTTTTAGTCTTTTGTAAAAGTAGAGAATTGAGAACAATAGTTTACTTAATAATTGCATCTAAAATGAATTGATGTAATTTTTGAGTGGTATAGGTGAAAGTGAACTAAATCCATTCCTATTTTCTGCATATTGAAAATTTTGGATTTTGATGATTTTTATAGGGTGGAGACACTAAGTCTGGTAGAAAGGTTTGTGCATTTATGAGTCAGTGTTTAGAGCCAGAAATAAAGCATTTCATCCATCATCTAATGCAAATCAAGGATTTGGTCAAGAAGATTGCAGCGGTATCGTATGGATACTTGGAGCTCTGCCAGTGGCAATTATACAGCCGTGGACTTGGACCCTTAAATGACTATACCACTGTGCACCGTACCCTCTTTTAAAACTTTTTCCAGTAATATCTTTGAAAAGTGCTAATTTTTTATGATTGACAAAATAAAATATTATGCTGTTTACATGTTAAATAATACTATAGTTACATCACAAAATTATTGTATGGGAAGAGACTTTGAGATATTTAGTTTGTGCCCTGGGCTTTTAGGAAAGATGGCGTTTAAACTATCCTAGATGGAAAGGAACCTCATTTCAGAAAGAATGGGTTTTAAAGTTGCGTGACTTCACAACAAAGATAACCCAGACCAACATCTCATTTTCACATCTAATGTAAATTCTCAATGCTTCAGTTTAAGTGTTTTTTCCTCTTTGTCCTCAACAGAGACAAAATTGCTGACCATCTTCTCTGTAATAACTCTTTACACATTGCTTTTCTTAAAATAGAGCACACTTATACTTAAAAGATGTGCTTCAGCCAAGTAGTTATTTTAGTCCTATCCCTCAAAAAACCTTATTTGTAATACATTTCTTATGTATCTTATTTGAGTTTTTAAAATTTATCTCATATCTAGAAAATTTAAAAAAAGTTTAAAAAAAATCTATTAGAATCTTGAAAAAAATGATATGTCTTGAGGTGGTATGAAATAAGGAAGCAAGCTTAAGTTAAAACAGGCAGGGTATTGGTTAGCATCCTAGAAAGAAAAATGCCATTGGTACCCAGATAAAATTGTTTTTCTTTTGTTCTGTAGAATGATGTCTCATTTTTGATGATAGTGGTGATAACCTTTTAAGGGAATAGTCAAGAGGATCAGGGGTGGGGAAACTTCAACCTGGAGGCCACATGTGGCCTTCTAGGTCCTTCTGTGTGGCTTTTTGACTGAGTAGAGGCTCTACAGATTTTGTGAAATTTTCATTCAATCAAGGAGGACCCAGAGGCCATAGGTTCTCCACCCCTGCAAGTTTTATCACTTCACTTGGTATTGGGGTTAAATGGGATGAGGAAGACCAATCTGTCTTCTGATCCCAACTTTAAATCCCCCAAATAAACTTCTAATATACCTATTTCATTGGTGAAATGCTGTTATTGCTCTGAATTGCCTTTTCAGTACCCAGGTTTGCTTTTCTGACTCAGTTTTCTGGTCTAGTTGCCAGTCTGTTTTAAATGCAGTCATAGTTCTCCCTCGGACTGTGATTGATGTTTTAAATGCTCTGACCTATCCACATTACAAAAACAAAATTTTTACTGAAGTCAGTGAGAAATTGCGCTTTTGTGAGAAGTATGGGATCAGGTTTGAAGAGATGCTTAAAAAAATAAAGCAGGGCAGAAAAACTTGAAAAAATGACTCAGAAAAATGAAATTGTTTAGATAATAAATCTCTCCTACCTGCAGTGGTTAATATTTCCTTACACATTTCTATCAGCAAGAGCTTCAATGTAGTTTTTATTTTAAAAAAAAATCTGACTTCAGACATGAAAACATTCTTTGCTATATACATTAAGTTATACTTTGCTTAAATATTTGAATGATATATGTGTGTATGTTTATATTGGTAGTTAAAACTAATTCCAGAAATTTACATGTATTTTGCTCTCCCTACAAATAAGTATTTCCCCAGTTTTTTCAAGTTGGCTTTTTTTTTCATCTTGAAATGACAGTGACATTAATTCCTGAAAATTAGTATCTAGTAGTTGAGTGAATATCTGTCTGATATTTGCCATACCACATAAAAATGTATAAGAAAACCCTCTGTCATTACCCATAGTTTAGGATTGAGAAAATCATATTGAAAATGACGTGCAGTTGAACCACAAAATAAGTTATGATGACCTTTTGCATGGAATCTTATCCAAATGTATCACAGTTGTGTCCTTGGGCTCAGTTCTGTTGATGGCAATCAGTAACCTGGTAGCTGTTCTTTGAAATTTTAGACTTTTTTCTGAGGATTTTTGAAACCCTTTCAGTTCACACTTTTATGAAACCTGATAGATGTCTTCAAATTTTCTTTCAGATACAAAAAATATTCCTCCTGATTTTGAAATGTTTCAAATTTGTGAAAAGAAAATCAGTGAAAAATAGTTTATGACAACTTTTTGAATACTTTGGCCAATGAAATTGATTTTTACTTTCTTCTTTAGTCTTTGTGACTCAGCTTTTAATCAGAGCTGCCATTTTAACTTGAATTTAACAGAGATTTTTAATGTTTGTAGCAATGTAGACAGTTTACCTATGTCTAAATTTTTGAATATTGAAACTGAGACTTATATGAATCACTTGATTTGTGCTATAGTTTGCCATGACATATACTTTATTTCGCCTTATAGGATAGAATTTTTTAAAGGGTCAAGGTAAGAGTAATGTGACTGTTTCAGTATCAAATATTTTTATTACTACTTTGCAATACTACTATGTTAAATCACAACCTTTTTCCATTATATAGACATTTTGCCTCTGTGGGATAGCCCATATGTTTGATAAACATAGAAACAGAACATGGTGCTATGTACTGAAGGGGAAGGAGATACAAACATATGTAAGACATAGCAATCCTCAAGGGACTTGTTTACTCACAAATATGGTGGTAGACTTGATACTATAAGTAACTAATTAGATAATGTGAGTGGGGGAAGAGAAAAGTTAGAGAATACCATGAGTTCTTCCTGAGTGACTGAAATGTATCAGTACCACCAACAGAACTAGGCAAATCAGAATAATGACTCAATTTTGAGACAAAAAAAGGAATAAATACAGTTCTCGTCTACATTGTAGCTTTCCCCATTTGCAATTTTGAAGTATCATGGGTTGGCTTAAGAAATTAGATGGGAATTTTTTGAGTTTGTAGAAGCTGGAGACTACATGTGAACACCATCAGATGACAAAGAAGTTTAGAAAAGTCAGAAATGCATAAAATATATGCATTTAATACCAAGCCAAATTTTGCAATAAGGAACTATAAAGACCCTGTAATGAGAAAAGAAAAATTGGGACTTCTTCTCTGGTATAAAGGGAGGACCAAAAATTTTATGTCTATTTTCCAGATCATGAGAGTGCTGCAACCTGTACCCCTAAGCCCTGCTGTGTGGAAGGGATAACTGTACATATGTCACTGTACTATACAACAGTCAATCATTGGATATTTGAGTGTCTATATAGATAACAATGTTAGGGATTGTGGGGGAGGAATATATACACATACATGCATATATGTGTGTATTCCTGCTTTCAAAGAGTTTACAATCTAGTCAGATAAGATATTGTGACATTCTAGGAGGTGCTGTGAGTATTGTCTCTCCTCTTTATTAGTCATGAACCAACACATGTAAAACATGAGTGTCAATCAAGCATTCAACCTTTGCTAGCCACAATCACTATCAATCTCCAAAATAAATTTATAGGAGTTTTCAGCACAGGATAAAAACTATTGACTATCACCATCTCACGGACACATTCAGAGAGAAAGAAAAAAACCAAAACTTGACTGAAAAAACACTGATTTAACAAGCCACGTCAGAGTTATCCCAGTCTCCTTGCACTGGAGCTCATTCTTTTCAAATCCTTCACCCTTGGCTTTGTATGTGAGTTGCATGACTAGTACTCCCCTCAGATATACTTGCCATTAAAGTTTTGCTATGTAACACAAATGCTACAGCATAAAAATGACTAATGATGAAAGGCAGTAGATGGCAAATGTCAAGTGAATAGTACATACTCTAAGAGCTATAGATTCATAGGAGAGGAAGAAAGATACTGGAATGGGGGTGGTTTCAGAAGTCTTCCCAGGGTGCACTAGATATGACCCTTCACTGTTTCCCAAGGGAGCTAGGGCACCCTTTCATGCTCCATTCCTGGACTTCTGACTAGGGTCAGTCCTAGGGGAAAATGACTTCTCAAGAGAGTTTGTGCACCTTTTTTCCATTGTCCTTGGCTGTTTATGCCTCATTCTAGAATAGTGGGGAAAGCAATCACATAAAATTTACTGTGCTAGGAGCTAAAGATACAAGTAAGAAAGAATCCCTGCTCTCAAGGAACTTACAATATTATAGGGAAAGAAGCCCAAAAGAGGGAAATAGGAGGTAGGGTACCCAGCATAGAGGCAGTGATGATGGAGTTGAAACCAAGCAGTTCAGAGGGTAAGAAATGATTAGATTAGGTATATAACAGCTATTTATTTCCTCCACACCAAAGAAACACTTAGAACACAAAAGACTTACAGTTATATGTAGGTGAAGATTTCCTATTCTCCTCGGAGGCTGATCATTAAAACACACATACTGGGACTATTGAATAGGTTTTTCACCTTCTCAGTTTTACGCTGCCTGAACAAATTCCTTAAAATTCACATCTTTCAACAGTTTAAGCAAGGGCTTGAGTTTCATCCTTCTGTCAGTGGTCATCTCTGAGGAGGGAATAATTGCTGAAAATTCTTTCTGCTGCCAGTCAGCTCCTGCTGTTGACATTTAGGAGCAGCTGACCTCTCAAATTCATAAGTTTGTCTCCAAGACTAGAATGTCCTTTTCAGGATTACTATTTGGAAACCTATGCTCAAAAAAGAAATGCAAAGCAGAAAATCCAGTGGCCAGAAAACTGGGTTCAAACTCAATGAGGCAAAACATTCCTATTCCCATATGTGAGCAACTATCAACTGGTCAGGGAGAAGATCCCCTATTTTCCCTTCTTTTACAGAAAGTCCTAGAGTGAGATTTTCTTATCACCTATTGAGAAGAAAGGTAAAATAGAGAGCAAGAGTAAAAGCTCTTTCCATTTAAATTTTATTGAGTAGGAGCCTCCTCTTGACTGTAGGTTTTTTTTTTAATTTTGAGACACACCCCTACCCCTGCTGCTGTCACAGGAACCAAAGATTTGTTGGATTATCCCCAAAGCAGAAAGTTATTCAGCACTGAGGTGGAGTGTATATGGACTTCTGGAAAGGGCCTAGTTCCATACTTGTTTGAGTAGGTTGTGCTTTAGCCAGAGCAGATCAGGGGAAGAGGACCTTGAATACTTTTATTACACAGATGAGAAAATGGCAAGGGAGAATCAGTGACTTGGCCTGTATCACATCAGAAATGTTAAATGTTAGGATCTGAATTGAGCTCTTACAATGCCAGTGTCTTTTGTACTATACTACACCACTGATGTGTTTTAGCTTTATTAAAATTAAAAGCATTACTGAGTTTGAGGGTTGAGCTATTGTAGGAGAAAATTCTTGAGAAACAAAAACTTGCTTGCAAATACTAAGGACTTTCTATAGTGATTAACAAATCGCTAAAATAAAAGAGGCAGCCTGGTGTGAAAGAGCACTGGAGTTAGGCAATCTGGGTGTCAGTCCATTGCTCCTCCTTTTACTAGGGAAAGTCAGTTTGTCTGAAAGTGCTATATACATGTACCCACTTCCTCAATTCCCATTCCCATTGGTGGGCCAGTTCACTGGTGTAATCATTGGCAACTACTCACAGAATTCTAGGCCTAATCCTCAAGGGCTACATTTCTAGTATTGTTGCTCATAAGCCTTGATCAGTGTGTTTATCCTTGATTAAAAATGTGTAGCCTCAGTTAGCTTTGAGCAAGGGTATTTATTAAGATGGTATAGTAAAAATAATTTAAAATAACAACAACAAAAAAACATTGCCCTTCCTCTCTGTAAACTAGAGACACATTCTGCTCTTACCTTGTACATACAAGTTCCATAAGGATCCAAGCTTGAACCGCAGTAGTAGTGAGTTATACATTGAGAGAACATATGTGGCAAAGGGGCTGCCTCCAAATAGTCTCTGAGGTTCTTTTTACCTTTCACAGTGTACTCACCAAGTTTTTCTCAGCTGTAGTTTCTTTTAGGTCCTAAGTGTCTGCCTTTCTAAAGTTCATGACCAGAATGACTTTCTTGGGGAGTTCCATTCTCAGAAGCCAACACTGTTCCCATGTAACTGTTTCTTCACATGTCTGTAGGAATTTATTGACATTGGTGTCATTGACCACTGCTACTCTGGTGACCATTGTTATTGCCTCTTATGGCATTTGGTACCAACTCCATTTACCATTGGGACCTCTCATGGGACCCCTGGAATTACTGAATTTATCCTGTTGCTTGTGTACTCCCCTTTTAGTATCCTTATTTACCTAAAAACAAGAAAGAGTAACTATGAAAGAAACAGAGGTGCCATATCCTTTAGGAGAGGAAGGCAACAGGTGGAGCAATGTGGCCAAATGTCCCTCCTCTTTCCTCGGGAGCAGTTTTTAAAGTTGTCCTATCTAACTCAACACCAGGAAGAAAAGAAGAGTGAGACAGGTGGCATCTTTTGTGTGCACACTAAGCTGGGACCTGCACATCCAGAAACCGTGAACTATGAGTTATACCTTTTTCATATATGTTCTCTTAGCTTGAGTTCAGTTTCTCCTGTACTCTATATGTATTTTTGGGAAGATATGACATGGGTCTTCACAGGAATATTTTGTACCACCTTTTCTCACTCTATCATCTTAATATAGAGCTTTTTCTAATTACTAGTTAAGGTTAGCTGGCTGAAATGATTCTCAGCTGATAGACTTGCAAGGAAACACACCAATGGAGCTTTCAAGCCAATGGCATGAAAGAATCATCCCAATTCTTAAAGAGTTAGGTACCCTTCGAATTCTGAGGGAGACACAGCCTTGCTGTGAGAACTAGAGCTCCTCTGTGAGGGTAGGAATCTGATTAAGGATTCTTAGAGCCTATATGAGCTAAAATAGCAAAATGAATTTTGGATAGTAATTACAATAATAGTTACTCATTTGCATAGTGCTTTAAGGCCTGCAGAGTACGAATATTTCTTTTGATTTTCAAAATTCTGGGAGGCTGTAGGTACTACTGTACAGATGAGGAAACGGAGCCATACAGGGGTCTAGTGACTTGCCCAGGATCACAGAACTATTATCTGAGGCAGAATTTGAACTTGGGTCTTACTGACTCGCAAGTGCAATGCTCTCTACATCAGCACCTAGCTGTCTTATTACACGTTTTATGAATTTCATGTGTTTATATTCTAATTGTTATTTTAACCATTTGTGTAAATATCTTATTTCATTTACTCAGTATTTGATTCATTTTACTGTCAGTATCACAAAATATGAGAAATATAAAAAGTATTGCCAGAGTATTACGTTTGCTATTGTTTCTTTTGAGGATTAGTTAAGAGAGGAAAAATTTGTCAGACAAAACTTAAATTCCAATGTAGTTATCCTATGTGGCAAAAGAGCAAGAATCAGACACAATTTCTTAATCTGCAAAATGAACATAATAGTGCATAACTCCCAGAGTGGTGAGGATACAATGAATAGTATTTGCATTAGTGTGGGCCCAAGGGTGTGCAGGCCTGGTATAGCGCTTGGTGCTTCAAGGGCTGTATAAATGCTAGCTGTTGCTGTGGATGCTGCTGGTGTCGTCATTGTTAACATGGTTTTGAATAGTTAAACATTGCCAGTGTCCTTTGTAAGTAAAAATGAATGAGTTTTATATTTGGAAAATCATGCTACTTTTGAATATGCTCAAATAAGGTTATAGCTATTGTTATAAGGGAAAAAACATATAAAAAGAAGTATCATATATTACTTGTAGTCATTGAAGAATTTCAGAGTTAAGTTTCTTGAAGAGAATTTAATTTAGATGTCTTGACAAACATGCCAATATAATAGACTGAGTATCATCCTTTGCAGCCTGTTAGTACGATTAGGATTTAAGTGCCAAGCAAATGGAGAGTACAGAACAAGATGTAAAGTAGGCTAATGCAGAAATTGACTGGCAAGAAAAGACCAACTCATTTCTTCTTGTGAAAAAAATTACAAAAGTCAATATAACAAAATCTTATTAATTCAGATTCAGCTACTCTGAAATTAGTGACAGTTTTAAACTCGTGTAATGAAACTTAGCTTTTCACTGCCTACTTATAGGGTTTGGGGAGTTGAAGGAACCAGCATATTGATAGCTGTCTGTTTTCAGGGTATCACTTTGGATTTTCAAAACCATTGTTAATATTAGTTATGCCTCTGAATTGGATAAGTGTTTTGACCAAATGGAAGCTAGTTAGGACTAGTTCTGCCTTTCTTTTCCATTCTTTGTGGTTTCTGAAAGCCTTTCCTTGAACCCCTTTGAATGGATTCATTACTTTTTCTACTTAATATATCTGGGGGGAAACTTGTAATTTTTCAAGGTTTGTATTTTTGTTAAAATACATTTTTAATGGCATAATTTGTTTTCACAGCACTTTTATTTTCCACTATATCACTCTTACTTCTCCTTCCCAAGGAGCCATCCCTTAAAATATTGTACAAAGAGGCAAAAAAAAAGAAAACATTTTTTAACCAAAATATCAAACAAGTCAACTTATGTATTCGTTGTTCTATACCTTTGTTGTAGGGTTTTCTGTTTGTATTTTTGTTTTTTATGGCAAAACTTGATTGGTATAATTTCACAGCATTTAGTTTATGATTTGTTCTTTCCATTTATATTGTTTAAATCATTGTGTAATTGTTTTCCTGGTTCTACATATTTCACTTTATGTAAATTAATTAATCTTTAGATGCTTATCTGTCCTCATCATTCTCACTATTTCTCACAACATTTTCCTGTGCAACTATTTCTTTATTCATTCTTTACTTAAGGATGAACTTTTTACTTGTTTCTAGTTGTTTGCTACCAGGAAAAGCCCTGTTATATATTTTTTGGTGTATATAGGATCTTTTTGTCACTGATAGCTTTGGGAATACATGCTTGGCAAGGGAATACTTAAGTCAAAGTTAGGAACTTTTTAGTCACTCTCTTTGCATAATTCTGAATTGCTCTAAAGAATATTTGAACTATTTCATAGTCTTTCCCCCAATGCATTACTTTGCCAGTTTTTCTACAAGGTCTTTAACATTGAATAATTTCCATTAAAAAAAAAATCTTTGACAGTTTGTTGCCTGTGAGATAACCCCTCAGCTTTGATTTGATTTACCTTTCTGTTACTATTTGTGATTTGCATACGAAACATATTTTCATATTGTTAATAGTTTGTAGTTCTTTTGAGCACTCTATGTATTGTTTGACCATTTACCAGTTAGTAAATGGGATTTGGTCCTATATTTATTACTTGTTTTTCTTGGGTAGCAGAACCTTATCAGAGATAATTGATATAAAGATTGTTTACTTAATCATTTGTTTCCTTTCTTATCCTAGTTGCTTACTTAACCTCCTTGGCTCCCAATTTCCTCAGCTGTAAAATGGGGTTTTACTAGATGACCTCTGAGGTCCTTTCTTGTTCTAGAATTGTAATTATTTTTTCTAAATTATCTTTTGTAATTGCTTCTATACCTTGTTTATTTAAGAATTCATTCCATAGGAAACATAATCAGGATAACCTAGGACCTAGCAGCTTCTACATTAAGGGATTGAAGGGCCTGGAATATGATATTCCGGAGATCAAGGGAGCTAGGATTAAAATCAAGAATCACTTGCCCAGCAAAACTGAGTATAATGTTCCAGGGGAAAATGTGGTCATTCAATGAGGTGGAAGCATTCTTGATGAAAAAACCAGAACTTAATAGAAAATCTGACATCAAACACAAGAAGCATGAGAAGTTAAACACGGAAAAGAAATCTTAAGGAACTTATCAAAGTTGAACTATTTACATGCCAACATGGAAAAATGATAATTATAATTTATGAAACTTTTCTCAGCATGAGGAAAGTTAAAGGGAGCATAAATGTGTGTGTATATATATTTATATATGTGTGTGTATATATGTATACATACCCATATGTCTATATAGGAGGGTATATATGCATATGAATACATATGAGAGTGTGTGTATATATGTGTACAAAGACAGAGGGCACAGGATCAATTGAATAGAATGAGATAATATTTTAAAAGGTGAAATTGAGAGGTGGGAGAGGAATAGGATGAGAGGAGACAAGGAGACACAGAATGGGGTTTATCCTCTCATATAGAAGGGATAATTGTTACCATGGAGGGGAAGAACAGGAAAGCAAAAGGAAATGCATCAACCTTATTCTCATTGAAGTTAACTTAGGGAAGGAATGACATATACTCTAAATTGGGTATCTTGGCCTACAGGGGAGTAAGGGGGAAAGGGATGAGAGTGGGGAGGATGAAGGGAAGAGCAGGTTGGGGGGGAGGGTTGTTAGAAACATATACTTTTGTAAAAGGACAGGACCAAAGTAGAGACTAGAACAAGTGTGTGTGTGGGGGTGGAATAGGAAGGAGGAAAATATTCAGGTACTGGGGTAGGGAGATCCATCTTGCCCTACCGGAAAGTCAAAGGGATTAAAGGGGAAGGTATAGGAGAGAGCTCATTGGTGGGGGAGTATACAGTAAGATTGCTGTTTGGGGGTGGTAGGTAGGGGAAAGACAGGGAGAAAATCTGTAAATCAAAATCTCATGGAAATGAATGCTATAAACTATAACAAAAGTTTAAAAAATGTATTAGGAAATATTTAACAGAATAAAATGCAATGGAAAAGAAAAAAAATTACTCCATAGCTATAGTTGTGAAAGGTATTTATAATTGAGATTTAGTGGTTCTGGGTCCCCAAAAGAGTGACACATGGGTCTTGCCTTAAATGAATTCAACCCAAGCCTTCTTTTAGCCAAAGAAAAGGTTTATTAGAACACCAGTAAGGGTGGGTGTGATTCTAAAAATCTGCCTTATTGGCCAGACTGAATCTGAGCCTGTGACTAGACTCTTAAGAAATCTGATCATTTGTGATGCTTGTATTGACCAGCGGGCCAGATTGAAGCTGAACAGCTTAATGGAGGTAAGATAGATCTTATATACAAAAAGACTGTGGGAAGGATCTAGGAGTGGCCAAATAGTCTGTGGTGACTGAGAGGTAATAGAGAAGGACCAGTACCCTGGGCAAATACCAGGGACTTTGGCCAAGGGAGAATGGGGTCTAGGTAGGATCAAGGGTATGGTGATCCTGAAGTAACAGACAAAGAAAGATTGAGCTAGATTAGGGGTTACAGAGAATTGGGAGATTTCTTAGGCCACACTGAAAGGATTACTGGGATGAATCATGCCTTGGGTGAATGCCTGAAATTTGACCATGTTAGAAAATTCAAGGAGAGTTGAGGGGTCAGGGAAGGTTTTCCCAGGGCCTGTACCCACATCATTTATATCTATAACTATATGCTGATATAGATTTATACACAAACATATGTATCTGTACATATGTCTATTTAACTGTGTATATCTGATCTACTGATATTATGTATTTGAGGTATGAATATTAAATTCACCTATCTATTTGAATTTATTCTTGTGTGAGATGAGAGTTCAGAGTCTGAATCTGAGGTCAGAAAAGGTCTTCATTCTTTCTTGTGAGAAAGGACTCTGCTCTTGTCACCCACATGGCAGCAAGGAGAGAACAACAGATAGAAACCAACCCACGGTTATATAATCCTCTAATGCAGAAACCCAATCCCCCCAACTGACCTTCACTGTCATTGGTAGAGGGGCTGACTCACAGCCTAAGAGCTGGAATCTATCTCTGAGACAAAGGACCCAGAACTGTGTGGGTGTCCAATGAAAGCAGTCTTAACCTAATTTGACATATCTTGTGCTGAGGTGGCACTGGGGAGCGTCTCCATTGCTCTAAGTCCCAGATTGCTGGAAGGTCAGCTGACTTCTAAACCTAGGCCTAGTGAATATTGAAGCCATTGTAGATTTGATTTTTCAGAATGGGGAAACTTCACTATAAATTATCCTTCTCATTCTTATATGAAATGTGAGATGTTGGTCCAAACTTAATTTCTGATGGACTACTTTCCAATTTTTTGCAGGGATTTTTGCCAATTATGGAATTGTTTTCTTTGTAATTTAGATTTTCAAATTTATCAAATGTAGGATTATTCAGTTCCAAAGGGGGAAAAAGTACTGGTGAAGAGGTTCCCAAAGAGGGTTAGGGCTGCCAAACAAGACCACAAAATGCCAACATGCTGGGTCCTGCAGAAAGAATTCCACTCAAGTCTTCTCAGCCAAAGAAAAAGTAAAGTTATTGAAAGTTCAAGTTCGCCATATGGAGTAGACTCCTAAGGAGCCATTCTATACTAGGTCATTGTACAGCAATCTCAAAGAGCAAGTCTCTGCTAAGCTATTCTAAGGCACTCTCACCGAGCTGGAGGGAAGATGGAGTCTTATATACAGAGGATCTAGGGGTGGTCTAGAGGAGGAGCCTGGGGAGGGTCTTCAGGAGGAGTCAGTGAAGTCAGACTCCAGTAATGAGTTTGGGGAGGGACTTCAGGTGGAGTTAATGAGGTCAATGCAAGATATCTTGATAGGCTCCAGAGTGGGAAGCAGATGGACAATGGAGGGCCAGGCTAGTAGCAGGTTTGGTCCCTGCCACAATGAAATACTTACGGCCTCTGCAAATGCCTCTTTAAGATTCAATCAGACTTCAAGAGGTTTCCCAGAGTATGTACCTCAAAGATTCAAGGAGAGCTCAAAATGGGGGGGGGTTCCCAGAGCCTACACCTCATCACTGGCAGTAATGGATTTTTGGAAGAATTTTATCACATTTTTAAAGAACAATTAACACTTGATACACATCATTCTCCAAGATTAAGAAACTACTCTGTTGAATTCAACATTTTTCATATGTGAAAATCTTCCTCATGATTGTAGAATTTATTTGACATTGGAATTTTTAAATTGCTGTAGATCTTGGAATTTAAAATATAGGGTTTTTTTTGAGGTGATCTGTGGATTATTTGAATCAGTACATCTCTGCAGTCAGGAGTTCTTATATTGTTTGCAGCTTTGTGGTATTCAGGTTTGTTTTTCTTTTTCTGGTCATATTGTTTTGGGATATAATTGTTGAGGTTTAGCGGTGTTGGGACCCTGAAATAGTGACACACAGGTCCTGGCACAAATGAATTCAACCCAAGTCTTCTTTTAGCCAAAGGCAAGCTTTATTAGAACACCAATCAGGGTGGGTATGATTCTAAAAATCCACCATATTGGCCAAACTGATTCTGAACCATTGGCTAGACTCTGTAAGGAATCTGAGCATTTGTAATGCTTGTATTGACCAGCCAACCAGATTGAATCTGAGCACTTTAATGGAGGCAAGATGGGTCTTTTATAAAAACAAAAAACTGGAAACTGAGAAGGGATCTATATGGAATTAA
>CM053593.1:320241533-320266171 GCA_028646575.1 Pseudocheirus occidentalis | reverse complement strand
TTTTTTTTAAATTAACAAGACATTTTTGGGGAAAAAAATAATGCCAGATCTTTTGTGAGAAGAGTTTTATAATGATGATAGTGAAAAGAAAATAATCTTAATTTAGATTAAGATTTTGAATGGATTTTCAGTATTTAAGTATGGCATGAAATATCTGATAAGTCTGGGAAATAAGGAGAAATTATGGCAACCTGATTTTTTAGGAATCAGAAAGCTCAGTTCTTCCATGATATCTACTTATATAGCATTTTTCTTAACTAAATCAAGAGAATTATAGAATAAGTAAGAGTGGCTAGGAAACTTAGAGATCAGCTAGCCATCTCTTTTCTTTTGCTGTGAGGAAATTGGGCCCCAGACTGGTGGGTTATCTATAACAGTTGCATAACAATAATAATAATAATAGTATAATTATTATACTAATAATACTAACAGTCACAATAATAATAATAATATTATACTAATGATAACAATAATAATAAACAAACGGTAATTATCCTGCTCAAGATCATAAATTGCATAGCTGGGTTTAAAACCCAAGTCCTTTGATGCCAAACCCACCATTGTTCTTTCTTTTTCACCAAGTTTTTTGGTAAAGTACCATACAATCAAATTTACCTTGTCTCTAAATTGTCTCCATGAAATATATACTATTATAAAAAGTGTAATAATTGTTTTGCTAAAAAAAAAAACCTTTTTGGGGCCAAAAAGTGGCATCATGCAACTGAAAATTATAAATGAAAAATGTATGCACATTCTTAGATTCATTAACTTTAGGATAGGCTTTTTTCTGTTACCTTGGACAAGATAAAAATTGGAATTGGTACAAGTTAATTGGAAATATTCCCCTTAGAACCAGAAATCAAGGAAAGTGGACTTATCTCTTTTGTCTCTTAACTGATGTTTCTTCTACTGCTTTGCCTAGTAATTGCCCTTAGGGAGAAACTATCAAGTGATTTGAATTTTGAGTTGCTATGGAGTATAATAAATGTCAGGTAAATTTTAAGAGTAGTTTGTACAGTATAGATCACATGGAAATTATGAATTAGCTAACCCTTTTTCTTTTCCCTTTAGTTTTTTTTAAGACCAATATATTTTGCTACATTGAATGTCTGAATTTTTTGGCTTTACTAATGTGAAATCTCAGTGGAATACTTTCAGTAGAAACATATGCTCAAAGCTTCAAAGTAATTATGATATCACTAAAAGCTTCATAATTACATTACTGAAACTAAATGTTAAAAAATTTGATTTTCCTTGATCTAATCATTTCAATTTAATTCTAGACTACTGCGTGATTGATTGAAGAAACATGACAGGACAAAGTCAAAGTGTGTTTATAGTACCTAAAACCTTGTAGAGAAAACATCAAACTAATCTAATTTGGAATAGAAATTCATTTTAATTATTTTTCCTCCCCAGAGAAAGAGGTTTGCTTTTAAATTTCTGTTTTCTTGCTTGGTTTCTATGTTAACTATCCACCCTGCCAAATGTGAGGCATCTTGGCGAAGATCTTTGACTTGTGCGTCCATCTCAGAGAAAAAAAAATTCTTGTAGTCACTGAATGCCCTATATTGTTCTTCAACAAATACTGCAGTTGAATTTTACTCATTGGGAGACAAAAAGTGGTTCTTTTGTCATTCTTCTTTTGAAAAATGAAAGAAGTTCTTTTGTTTTTTTCTGAAGAAGTTTGGTATAGTTTCAAATCATCTTTTTAAGGTAGGCAAACACATATCAGTGTATTTGTATAATACATTTGTTCTGGCTTCACTTAATTAAATAATGTTGCAGCCACTTGACATGCCAGAACATATCAACTGAATAAACCTATCTGTGAAGAAACAAAGCATTATGAATAAATGCATGTGCTTTTTTTTAAACATTACATCATAGAAAAGGAAGAAATAGTTACTCATCAGATTTAAAATTATAGGTGCCCTAACATAGTCTTAAACTCATCTTTTTTAAATTAATTATGGAAGCAATATAATCTTATAACCTCTTAACTGTTGCACCTACCCTCCAAAATACTTTGTTATCCAGTCACACTGGCCTCCTTGTTCTTCTAATGAGACATCTCATTGATTGCCTGGGCATTTTCCCTGCCTATCCCCTATTGTTGGAATGCTTTCGTCAGGTTCCAGACAACATCTTGCCTTCCACAGGAAGTCTTTCCCAATCTCCCATACTTCTAGGGTCTTCCCTTCCCTAATTACTTTTAATTTATACTGAATGTCATTTGCAGATAGTTGTTTGCATGTCATCACCAGCACTGGAACATAAGCTCCTTGAGAACAGTGATTGTTTTTTACTTTCCTTTGTATCTTCAATGCTTAGCCATTAGTCCCCCTAGCTGCCTTAAGCAGTTATATTCCCTAAAAAGCAAGAATTGGGGTGGGGATGATGGAGAATGAGAGAATAACATGCCTGAAATATTAGGTGTATTATCAGTCTTTATATCTTTGGACTCAGACTGCCCCCAAGCTTACTCTGTTTACCTTAACATTGTTTATTCCCATGGGCAGCCTAACAAAAGCAACAATAGTAACCGGCATCCATTTGATGCTTTTAAAGTTTGCAAAGCACTTTGTATAGATTATCTTTTTGATCCTCACAACTCTGTGAGTTAGATGCTATGGTTATTCTCAATTTGTAGATGAAAATGAGGGTGAGAGTGGTTAAATTATTTGCTGTGGGTTACATAGGTAATAAGTGTCAAAGGCAGAGAATTCAAACTCAGGTCTGGGTGACTCCAAGGCCAATGCATTCTACCACTGATCTGCCTGTCTCAGTAGATAATATAGCTGCAGTTAATATAGTACAGGAGACTAGATTGAGCATATTTTATCTTTGATAAAGCTTTTTTAAAAAATATAAGTCGCATATATTAAATTTGTGTGTATGTAGTTTATTTGGTGATTCTTTGATTATTAATTTCAAAAAATGCATTGACCAGGTGATATATGCATGTGCATATATTGCAAGTAAATGTGCGTACACATACACACACATTTGTTTGTATATGTATTCATCAAACAGTGCCATTATTATGGGGAAATTTATGTTCCAGAGTCTAAATAAAAGAGAGATTGCTTATACTTGGAGAGGTCCTCAGGTAATTGTTTTTGCCAAGTAAATTGTACTGATCCTACCAGTTTTTCAAAGCAAGCTGAATGAGAACCATAATCACTTGAAATTATATGGTCTCTTTCCATAAGAAAAACCAAATACCTATTTTTTAGAATATGATAGATATTGTATAGATATACCATGAAACTAACCCATCAGTGTTTATGCCTTAACTCCTTCTGGGAGCTACTTCTCACTTTGCTCTGCACCTATCCTGGTTGGGACCCTTGAAGGAACAATTGCAAACTAGATTCAGCAGGTGTTTTGTGGGTTTGAATTTTTAGAGTAGTTCATAAGCCCACATCTGTATGCTTACCTTTATTAGTTAATAACCTCAAATTAGCCCAAACCAAAGGTATTTGATGGCAGAACGAAAACTACAAGTAGGTCAGAATATGTTTCCAGTAAAACTGAGGTAAACTTATCCACAAATACACATAGCACTGGTGGGGAGAATGTATAGAAACTGAGGGTGCAGTGGTAATGAGAGACATGTAAGGAATATTCTCAAATCTTCATCTTTGCAAGTTCATTCATAAACAGTCAATGGCCACGATTAGATAGAGGTTGTTTGTATAATAATAACCAGTAGATCTGGGGTTCTGGATTCCCCAGTTTGTTAATATTTTTAACTCTTAAAGTTCTCTTGTTGGCCCACAAGGGAAAAAAGACAGGGATCTATGAGTGAAAGCCCTGTTCATTTATCTTGGTCTTTTGCTCACTACTTTCCTATCCTTTTCAAATGCAAGTCAGCCGACTCTTCTTAACAAAGTATAAATTGATTCACTAAAAACTGAAAGATTCTTACCCATACTTAAAGCTTGTTTTTTTTTCCTGATATTTGCCTCTTAAATACCAGAAAATTGCAAAAATCTGAATGGTGCACACCCTTCAGGACGGTACTGCTGATGAACAATAAACCGAGCAGAGAATTTAGTAGCACAAGAAGGAATACTTGATTACATATGGGAAATGGTACTTTGCTGACAATAAGCTTTTCAACTAAACAAATGCTTATCTTAAAACAACAACAACTAGTTCCTCTGTTGATTATTTTATGGTTGTAAATTATAGAGAACCATAATCTGTAAGGAATTAAGTTGTAGGTCACCCAAAGGGTAGGAGAGAATGGTAGTATGGATGTAAATATGTTGCTGCATATTACATATAAAAACTTGTTAAAGAGATTTAACAGTTATATGAATGTATAACTGGGACAGTTATAAAACAAAAGCAAAGGGATGTCAATGGAGACTTTGTCCCTCACTGGTATTTACATATTGCCTAAAACTTAGTGGAAGACTTGAAATATATTAGGTAGACTCCTGGGGAATGATGCATATCCTTGAGAAGATGAGCAGGAATACCATTGGATGAGGAAGCATTGATTAGATGTGATTTACTTAGTTAGAGGGCTACTGATATTGATGAGATTACATCTAAGGTTTTTTTTTATTTTTAAAGTGAAATGCTAAAAAAAATTCTGGTTAATTTTGGTTTTAAGTCAGCTAAGATCTATTTAAAGTTTTATTGACAATTTAACTGAAAATTGAACCGAGTTTGTAGTAGTTTCCATATCCATTTGTTCTTCATGTACATTAATATGGAATGATTTTAGGTGCTCTGATTCCATATGGCTGACAATCTTTCCTACTTTTTTCATGGATGAGGTCTATCTTGCTTTGTGCTGATTGCCACTGTTTTCTTAGACTTAAGAGTTGAAATTTAGGCCTGATTAGCTCATAATGTAACATATCTTTTATCTATCATTTAATCTATAGCTATTTTTCTTAGAGATCAATTCTAGGTAGATGAGAAGTAAGTCAATGTTAAAGTGCAGTGGCCTGAATATTTGGAAGTTGGAATTTAAATACAGATTATCATGATTATCATAGAGTTAGACCAGGAAATTGAGTAGTAATTTGGAGTGAGGGAGAGGAATGAGCTGTAAAACTCAAGGGATGGGATTATGTTGGAATAGAAGCCAAGTTAAAGAAAGATGAGCAGGTATCCTGACAGACATTGAGGACAAAGTGAAGAACAAGCATGAACCAGCAATTGTGGTCAGCAGAATTTTTGGTGTGTGTGAAGCCAAGGGAAAACAGGGAAGTCATGCAGTAGTGTGCCTCGACCACTGCTTCTGGAGCACGTTGGCTGCATTTTTTCTTGTTTCTTAAAAAGCTGACTTTCTGGAATTCAAGAAATGGACAATTCTTGGCCTCAGGCATGAAGCTATCCAAATTATTTGCCTCTCCTTCTACAGTACAAAATGAGTTTTATTTCTGTATACATTAACAGTAGATCCAAAAAAAGATTTTTTTTTAAATAAATCTACCTGGTTGATGTCATTATACTCTTTCCTTTCTAAATGAAAATCTATTGCAAATGTGTTGAAAAGCATTTTGATTAGATTTTATTTGTACCATTTTTATTACTTGGATCTTATTCCTATCTAGAACTGAGCCATCTCCTATAATCAGAGTGCACATTGAAATGGCAGATGAAGCTAAAAACTTTCTTTGATTTACCACAATTTTCTTCAAAATTATCTTGTTGAAAGTAAATAGTCCATCTGGTTTACTCTTCTCATAGTAAAACTCCTAAGTGGGCTCTGTGACTGAGATGGGCTACGTTCCACACAATGGAGCTGTTGGCCCTAAGCAAGATGAGCACAATCTGTTTTTTCTGTTTCAAACAAAGGAGAAGAGTTCCTTCATTTTCCTCCTTAATTCGTTGTCTGAATTTTATGCCTTTCTTTGTCGTATTGGTAGCTCTCCTGCTGCTCTTTTTTTTCATACAGGTAAAATGAAAATGTATTATAGCCACATTTAAGTACCAAGCCACTGTAGTAAAATAGCATTAACACGTTTTCAAATTATAGCATGGGATGTTATTATCTTGACTTCTGTTGACTACTTAGAGCTGGAGGGGTGCTTAAAAAGCTGTATTGCTGATACCTATTCTGTACCCATTCTGTGAATAAGCAGAAGAGTTCAGAGTAATGCTGGAATCAATGAGAATAATTTAGCTAAGCCCTCTACAACTCGAGAGCTTGTTTTTAAGTACCTGAAAGTAAATTCAGCTAACTTTCAGGTAACAGCAATGACTTCCTCTATCTCCTTACTCCTTAATAATTACCTTCCTGCAGTTTTTACAGACAGCTATAAAACAATGGTTTCAAAAAATTGTATCTATTTGGTCTAGGTAGGGAAATGGAATTCTGTTTTGGACAAGTTGGAAAATGATATTAAAATGTTATTGTGTGTTTTCCTTAAGTATCAGAGTTAGGAAGCATCAGGAAAAACATTTTAAAGTCAGTATGGCAAAAGTTAAAAAAAACTTTGATAATGTTTTAGATTTTTATATGTTAGGAAATATTAAAACCTATTTTACCATGTGTGGAGCTGATAGCTGTATAAACCATAGTGTCATCTTTAAATATAATATATTTAAATATAAGGGGTCTCAAAAAGTGTTAGGACAGGATTAAGCATTTTATAAAAGTTTATAACTATACGAAAAATTTTAAAACAACCTAAATAAAGGTCAGAGATCTACTTTAACCCCAAGGTACATAAAATTATATTGTTGTTTTCCTTTAAATAATGGGAAATTAAATATATATGTGTATTGGAAGGTCAAATATTCCTCAGTAGAAAAGTAAAACATAAAATAAGCTTTTCTTAGCAATGTTAAGCTAGCATATTATTTCAAACCATAGAACATTGTATATTAACTACTATATGACTTCCTTAAATACTATTTTAAAGTTGGTCAAGTTATATTTTGCTTTTGATATTTTAACTTTGACTTCTCATGAATATGGTGTGTTTTCATATTTAACTTGAAAATTATGTTACAGCATGTCAATCTGTATACACATGCTATGGTGCATCTCTCAAACTGATTTATTAGAATTGCTCATTTAAGGAGTTAAAAATCTTTCACTTGTCAACAGTGAGATAATGACGCACTATTAATTCTCATGTCATTTCAAAAAGTGCTATTTTAAAACTATTCATTTCATCAGTTCTGAGAACAAGGGTAAGGTAGACAGCCTGCTGTAAACCAATTTAAGATGTGATTGCACTGCTTTATTCCTGCAAGGCACGAATCAGAAAGTTGATTTAATGTGAATGCAGCTTTTGAAATCTTCCTTACCTCATTTTTAGAGATGAATATGATTAGGCAACCTTGAGAGGACAAAAGAGTCCAAGTCGAAGAAGGGAACTTTCATGGATTCTGTGATTTGCAGAAGCCAGGTGGGGGGCAGGAGGAGGCTGAGACTGAAGATTAAGAAATGGTCGTTTTCTTTATTTGTTTGATCTAAATATGCTTTCTGTTTAGGATTAGCTGAAAACTAAAGCCTTCTCAAGAACTTCATTAACAATGACCTCCTGGGGAGGAACTGGAAATGTGGATTTTTTTTATTAAATTGAGGGGATTTTGTTACTGAACTACTTGAAGTTGCTTTTTCAGGAACAGTTTTAAAATAATCCAAGAAAATTAAAATATGACAAACATTTTGGAAACATTGCTTTTACTGTACTGCCAAACTCTCATCTAACTTTTTTCAGTACTATACAGAATTTATTCTGAAATAAGCACAAGACATTTGGTTGAATATTTTTGCTAGTTTGCAACAAATAATTTTTAAGGATACTATTAATGCTTAGCTCCAGAAGCAGAGCAGATTGTTCCACTTTTCCCACAGTGGTGTTGAGGTTTCTCCTTACTGCAAGTCAAAATTTCTGCAACTTTCTGGGATCAAGTAAAACAAGGAGTGCCACTGCCACAGGTTAGACCATCAAGTACTTAAAAACAACTCTCACATCCCCCTAAGTTGTCTCTTCTCCAAGAGAATTAACTATCCCGGTTTTTTTTTTTAATCTGAACCTAGTTTCTTATCTCAAGGCCTCTCATCTTCCTTATGACCCTTATCTGGACACTTTGTAGAATATCTATTATGTCCCTTCCTAAATGGTGGCACCCAGAATTGAATACATTATGTCTAATATGGTCTGCCTGGGACTGACAATAGGACTAACCTCGCCCTAATATAGGATACTATATTTCTCAATATAGCCAAAGAGCATTTTTTTGTGTGTGGTACCATGTCGCTGTTGACTCATACTGAACTTGCTATTCGCTAAATGACTCTTTTCCCTCCAAAAAACTGCTGTCTAATCATACTTTGTCCATTTCTGAAACTAATTTTTTTTAACTCAAGCATAATCAAGAGTATGTAATAGAAGGCGAATGCAAAAATGGAGAATGATTTTGTATAAATAATGTTAGGAATGCTGAAGTTCAAAATGAACTGAGCCTTCCTAGGAAAGCTAACAACCTCCTCAAAAATAATTTTTAGTCATTTTGAGGAGAAAAGAAGGATCAAAGAAGCAAGTATCACTCAAGGTATGGGGCAGTAATATCTGACCTTCAGTCTGTCAGGCAGCCAGGTAGTACAGTAGACAGAGTTCTGAGCCTGGAGTTGAAAAGATCTCACTTCATATTTGGCCTGTGACACTAGCTATGTTACTTAACTTCTGTTTGCCTCAGTTTCCTCATCTGTAAAATGGGGATAATAACATCCACTCCCAGGGTTTTTGTGAGAATCAAATGAGATAATAGCTCAGCATAATGCCTGTCATATAGTAGGCATAGGCACTATGTAAATGCTAGAAATTATTATCATATTTGCAGGTGAGGCAAAGGTGCCTCTCCCCAGAGAGAAGAATGAGAAGCAGGGCTTAGAAGTTTCAAAGAAGCAAGTTTATATACATCATACAATATTCTCAGTGTATTTATGTTTCTTGTTCTAGAAATAATGCTGCTCTTTCATTTGTTCTTTTAAAGCTTTGTTTGCTTTCTATTCATAAATAGACATTTATTTTCCTGCCAGATCTATAATATTTTTAACTTGAGAGAATTTTATGTAGCAACTAGGTGGTGGTTTTTTTGTTTATTTTAGGAAGATAGATCTTAAACATAGATACTAATGCTTTGTACTTGTGTATTGTTCTGTTGTCTTCAAAGTGCTTTACATTTATTTTAGGCTGCGCTTGCTATGAAAAAGAGCTGGTGGTTATCCCTAACTAATAGGTAAGGCAACTGAGCTTAAGAAAGAGAGAGAGAAAAAAAGAATTGATTAGTAAATAGTAAAATCCTTAATAAAAGGATTTGTTCTGTGAAGTTTGACTTTAGTCAAAGGGCCATACTTGAGGACCTGGAAGGCTACATGTGGCTTCAAGGCCACAGCTTCTCCACTCCTGAGTTAGTTCTTCCAAGACTTAAGGCAGTGAACATGGTACTGGAAAAGTGTTAAGATGCTTTTCATTACTCTATTATTTTATATTAGTTGTGAATAGAAGAGACTAGAAAATGTCTGCTAATTGTTAACATAAATACATTCAAAAAATTTTTGTATCTTGATTAGGAAGCTAATTCTTTAACCTCAAAGATAAAAATCACAGTAATGTTTTAGTACAAACCATATTCAGTTTATGGTTGATAAGATGACAAAGATCAGAACTCCTTTGAGTTGGTAATATTTTCTTTAGCTAAAAAACAGATCAAACCTACCTGCATGTATAAGAAAGGTTTAGGGTTTTGTTATTGTTGTTTTTAAAATTATTGTTAAATAATTTTAAAAAGTAACAGCAGTTTCATGTAATTTAAAAACATTGAGATGGTAACTCTCTTTGAAGACTTATTAAGTATATGCCATCATTGCAATATGGTAATTACCATACAACACTTCAGTGTGAGGCTTATCAGTATGTCCAAAGGTGAAGGAATCTGGATAACACAGATTTAGAAATGTAGGCATGCTCTTAGGTTGTTCAATTAATGCAGCAATTGCCAGTGGTTAACATTATTTTCCACTTACTCAGTAAGAGTGAAGCAAACTAAATTTATTTGAACAACTTTCTGTCTCGTCTCGTCTCATCTTGTTTCATCTTGTCTCTCTCTGTCTCCCTCTGTGTGTGTGTGTGTGTGTCTGTGTCTCTGTCTTTGTCCTTCTCTCTGTCTCTGTGTCTTTTCCTCTTCTTCTTCCTCTTCTTCCTTTCTTTCTAGAATGATGTTAACTGTGAATATAATTTATTTTGTTATTATTTCAATTTCATGGCTTCCACCTCCACTTCTGTGTTCATGATGCCTAAATGTATGTCTCTGTCTTTTAATCCTTCCCCTACCTTCCTTTCAACTCCTCTGTGTCTGTAAGCCTCACCATTTTTCCATCATCCCTGATTGGAGAATGAGTGACTAATATGTTATTTTTTCATTGTTTCCTCTTATTCTCTATATCTGGTCTATCAGAGGGTTCTGTATAATTTTTTTTTTACTGTTCTTACTGCCACCATCCTGATTCCTGTCCTTGTCCCTATTTGCCTAAATTACTGTTTTAACAGTTTTTCCTCCCTAATCATCATATAATCATTTCCACCCACCGTCACCATAATAATCTTCTTAAAGCAAACTTTTATAGTATTACACTAAAAGACTTATTGTTATATTCCTACCACCTACATATGCCAATTACAACTACCTCACCAGGCCATTCTGAGGCTCAGATAAAATGATGTTATATAAAGCACTTTGCCAATTTTAAAGAAAAATATATATGTTAAGAATTATATCTTATAAAATTTCATATGTATTATAGATCATTGTAAAGGCAAATATAGATAACATGACAATATTCAGAGAATATAAAACATACATAGCAAACATGATTATAGCATTTTATGTTCTAAAGTGTTGGTATTTTAAATAAAATGAGTTTGGCAGTATTGGTAATATTTTGTATCTAAAAACTTAGTAATATTTCATATCATTTATAGTAATGAATACTGTGACTATCCATTACTGATTTATTTTAGATCTTAATAAATATTTACAACTGTTGGGAATAAACACCTGTTAGGATGCATTTAAATTACATTTTGACATAATGCTGAATATGACTTCAATTTCTGTGATGGCGAAATAATGAATACTTATTTTCTAAGAACTTTCTTTGCTTTTATCCTTGTTTAAATGGGCAAACTATCAAAATGTTCATAAGAATCCAGCACTCTAAGGGAATGGCAAGTTATATTGATTTACTTTATTCCTATTCCCTCAAGCAGAAGTTACAAATATTTTCAATTTTTTTTCTCATTTTAACCTGCAGATTATACTGACGTGTGGTGTAAAATGGCAGGTGTGGACATAATAGGAGTTTATTGACTATAGTCAATCTGACTTCACAGCCTCAGAGATAAATACAATATTAAAAAGTGAAGTGGAATCTTTTTTTTCTTTTTAAAAATTATTTTATTTATTTTCTTGTTTACATCATTCATTTCCACCAGATTTTGAGTTACAAATTTTCTCCCCATCTTCCCCCTACCCCAAACCCCAAAACAGTGATCACACTGTAAAGTCCCTCCCCCAAACTGCTCTCTTTTATGTCCTCCTCCAATGCCCCTCTAACTTTATGGTAGGGCGGGAAGGGTCTACCTACCCCAGTACCTGTATATCTTAATTGCCAGTTGCACGTAGTTAATGATAATTATTTTATATATGTATATACACACACACATACGTATACACACACATACACACACACACACACACATATATATACACACACACACACACATATTTCCTTTTTTTTAAACATTTGATTGTAGAGCTTCAAATTCTAGGTTCTTTCAGTTCCTCCCATGTCAACCACCCCCACTTGAAGGACAAGCAATTCAGTACAGGCTGTACATGTGTAATTACGCAGGTCATCTCTACAGTAGACATATTGTGAGAGGCTGATTATATGTCCCTCCTTCCTATCCAGCTCTCCCCCTTGTTCTATTCTCTGCCCTGTCCCTATCCCTTTACTGAAGTGTGTGCTTCCAGCAACCCTCCCCCAGAACCTGCCCCTCCCCTCCATCATCCCGCCTTTCATCTCCGTTCCCCCTACTCTCCAGTGTGGCAAGATACCCAGTTTAGAGTTTATGTCATTCCTTCCCTAAGACAAATTATTATTTGTTATTCTGCTAAACTAAGAAATAGTCCTCCAGAAAATATGTTCTTATTGCTTAATTCAGTGAAGGAGGAGGGAAAGACCCCAAATCCAATTGCTGCAATTCTGAATTTTTCATCCTGACTATCTATTCTTGTGAAAGCAGCTCCTTTTAAGAATCCAAATTTCAGTTTTATCAGGATGAAAGGAAGATAGGATCTTATCCTTGAGGAAGCCACATAAGTCATTTTCTTGGTCATAACCACTTTTTAACAACAACAAATTTATTGTGACCTTAATCATCAACACATGAGTATTTCAGTATGCAGAACAAGATGATTGAACAAGAAATTGAAATTATGGTACTTTTAAAAACTAAGTATATTTTATATAATTACTCTCTAGAGTCAGCGAAGCATCTTAGCCATGTAGAACAGCTATGACTGGGGAGATAAGAGACCAGGCAAGTTCGATGCTGATTCATCAAATGGTCCAGAAAGGACTAGAGAGAAAGAGATAGAGACAGATCTGAAGAGCATTATAAAAAAAATCTCAAAACACCAATAGAGGAAACCTTTAATTTCATGAGAGTGTCAACCTCTGCCTTCTTAAATAGATTTCCAGATACACATATTGAGTCACATACAACTGTGAAAGAGGTTGAGTCCCTCAAGAGTCTCAAGATCTCTGTCAGTTCAGAAGTGTTTGAGGTCAATGGCAAATTTGGTGACAACAAGATTGAGAATTTTTCAGGAAATTGCAAAGGTCATGAGGCCAACCAAGAAGAAATAAGTACTCTTGAAAAGCAGATTGAGAACTGAGAAGTTCTTACTGTTCGTGCTTGAAGCCAGATTTCTATTTCTTAAACAATTTATGCTATTTTCCTGATTAATGTAGATTCTCAGCTTTCTTACACTAAAGTTGTTCTTCAGTAGTTCTTAAGCTTCAAAATTGTACTATTATCAAGAAAAAAATGAAGCTTGAATAGTATTTTCTTGTCATCTGCTTGTTTAAATGGTAGTAACTAAGTTGCTCAATTGTTAATATTTTCTGTCCTTTTTTCATCCTGCAACATTTTTACTAAAAAGTTTTATTGATGTTTCTTTAAATATCTGTGCAACAGTCTATTCCACTAAGAGAATCCCTCCCTGTAATAAATATGTGTAATACAAAATAAAAGAAGCAAAAACCAAATTCCTTCATTAGTAACTCAACAATTGAGAGATTATGTCAAAGTACAGAGGAAGTCTTTAGGTCAGGGAGAAGAGACAGGAGGGATGGAGGGATCCAGAAATGTGTTCTGGCCTAGCCTTGAGTAGGAAGGATGAGGGTGTATGTGTGTGTGCATGCGTGAGTGCGTGTGTGTGATCATGTGCATGCTCTTGTTGCTGTGCATATTTTGTGTGTGTGTTTCCCCCTATCTCTTACCCTTCCTGAGGGCTTGAGGAAAAGCAGGGAGATAGGCAAGAATACTGCCTCTCATAACTGTTGCCTGTTTGTTCCTGGGGTGTGTCCATCTTAGGTGATCTAGGAGACATAGTGGTTTTTTTTTAAATTAATTAATTAGTTAATTAATTTTTGGAGGGCAGTTGGGGTTAAGTGACTTGCCCAAGGTTACACGGCTAGTTTTTTTTTTGTGTTAAGTGTCTGAGGCTGTATTTGAACCTGACTCCAGGGCTGGTGCTCTACTCACTGCACCACCTAGCCACCCCAGGTAGACATAGTTTTTGAAGGATGATGTGCTCAAGGATTGGCCACTCTTGAGCCTAAGGGCTTATAGAATTGAAAAGGACACTTGAACTGCCCATCATGAGGTCCTTCCACCCCCACATGCTTATTTTATCATTAATATTTTTGGCCATGAAGCAGATCTTTTAAAAACAGATGAGAAAATAGGTGGATGAACCATAATCAAATTAATAGTTGGGTTAGGGAGAGGAGTGAATTTTTTCTTTCAAAAGCCCTACTCTCTTCTGAGGGTCACAGAAGGAATAAAGAAAAGAGAAGATAAACACAAAGATATTAAATGGTAGACTAGATTCTAGGGTATCATAGAAGGGGGAAGGAGAAATGAAGGTGATGGATTGAAAAAGCATTTCATTAGAAAATGGCCCTACAAGTAAAATTTATTCAACCAGAAATTGGATCACAGGAGAAGGGCCCAACAAAATTTATATACTGTATTATTGTCTGTACTACAAAAAAGTATGAAGATAGAAATATTAAAAGTAAATTCAAGGAAGCGCAAATTGGAGTGGGAGGGGAGGAGTGTTGGAGATGTGGTCAAAATAATACAAATAACCAAGTGGAACTAAGTACTGATTTTAACAATGGAAAAATATCAATATGACAACTTAATGGAGGAAAGCACAATACTTGACAGTAATCTTAAATGTAAATGATTTAAGCTTCTCATTAAGATGAAAAAAAATAGAACGTATAAGAAATCAGCACCCTGAAATAGGCTACATATTAGAAACACAATTCAGTATGTAAGACAAGAGGCTGGAATAAAATTTATTATGTTTTAGGCATAACATGCCTAATGCCATAATATGCTTCCACAAAGCATAATCAATTGTAATAATTTTGTATAACAATATATTGCTCAAATTCATCAAACTGTGTCTACTTTGTCCCAGCAATACCACTATGAAATGGCCTATACCTTAGCATGATCGAAAAAAGAGGGAAAAGAACTTTTATGTTTTTTAGTTTATGTTTTTTATGTTTTTTAGTAAAAATACTAAAAAATAATACTTTTTTATTATAGCAAAGAACTGAAAAAATTGAGTATCGAGTCTATCAATTGGAGAATGACTGAACAAAATATGTTATGTGAAAGTGAGAGAACTATTATTATATCATAAGATGGAAGAAGACACTGACTAAGAGAGGAAAAACCTGGGAAGAATTTTAAAAACTGATGATGCAAGTGAAACAAAGAGAAAAAATTAATTACTTTAACATGTAAAGAAAAATAACTCTGAAAAGCTTAAGAGCTCTGGTCAATGTAATAACCAATTAAAATGCTAAAAGACTGATGACATGTTTTCTATGTCTTTCAGAGAGTCAATAGACTAGAGGTACAGAATGGGGCATATATTTTCAGATTAATCCATGGTTCAGATTTCTTTTTCTTTTTTTTTTGTTGAAAATGTATACTCTTTAGTTGTTAAACTATTTTTACATGTACATACATATGTATGTGTGTTCTTAGTGGAATCTGATTTTCGGGTAGCTCAGGCTTGAAATTATATTTATTAATTAATTAGGGCAAATTTATGTGTGTATAGTAAAATATATTTTTCTCAAATGTATTATTAAATCACCAACTACTTCATTAACTTCCATTAGATGATTTTGAGTGCAGTTGAATCTCCATATACTTAGTTATTGCAAACTTTCGGGATGTGTCCTTGATGAATAAGAGATTCAGATGATCATTGGTATTCCCCAGTAAGGAAAATAATGTGTGTGTCAAAGAGATAAGTTGAGAAAAGACTATTGGAAAACATGGCCTAGGTGTTACAATGGTAGCTAAAGTGCTTTACATATATGGATTCATTTGATCCCCACGAGCAACCCTGTGGATTAGGTGCTATCATTAATCCTGTTTTTCAGATGAGGAAACGAGACTGTAAGAGTTGAATCAACCTGTTCTGAGAACACAGCTTGCAAGTGTCTGAGGCTGCATTTGAACTCAAGTCTTCCTCACTTCAAGTCCAGCAGCCTGCACTGTTCCACTTTATCCAAGTATAATTGAAACTGCCACAGCTTCAATGCAGAAATAAACAGAATATTCTGTGGGATTGCCACGTTTTTAAAGAACAGATGTTATTCAGGATAGTTCAACTAGGCCCATCAGGCTCTGGGAATATTGGTGAAGGGTGTTAAGCCTTGGAGGAGGATGGCAATTGAAGTCTTTTACTGGTTTCAAATGTACCAAAATTCCCAGGAGACTTTTTTTCATTTGACTTTTAACATTGTTTATCTGTCTGTTCCTGTTAACTTCTTCCAATAAGAGCGAAGCCATATGAGTGATGCCCTTGTAGTGAACTAAGGAAGTTCCCTGAATTATTAATCACCATGAGAGTTTAATGTGATTGTAAAGCAGAGAATAGTGTGTACTCTGTAAAAACAATTCTGTTCACCTGATCTTGATAAATTGAGAGCATCAAAAGCCCATTTCTACTTGTTAATACAAGAAGTGGGGGAAAGGTGATTTGGGAAGCATCAATATTTAGCCCTTTTGTAGAATCTCAAAAGGGTAATAGTGAACAGTGTTTCTTCATAAATAACTGTCTTGCCTATCTTTGTGGTTTGGTGTGGTAGGCTAATTCCTTTCTGTCAAGGAAAGCTTTATGGTTCAATTTTTGCTTCAGTCCTTGAGAAACAGCTGAAAAAGTAAAAACACAATTATAAAGTGCCAGCTGCACAATCATTTAGTTCTGTTTATAGGACTTTATTCTTTTAAAATATATTTTCTCCTGTGTATTAATCTAATAGGCCACAGGAGCAAATGTAATTCCTTTTATAACAGTAGCAATTGTTTTATCAATGTGACATTTTATATAGAGATGTTGAGAGAAGGATTAGGAATTGTACCAACACTGAGATGTACAATGATATTGTTTTACACAAGATTTTAAATGTGTCCTATCACTAAAAGGTAACATTTAACATATTTCTTATAAAAGGTGAAGAATATAACATATTAATAAAGGCACATTAGTATTAACATAATGATAATCTAGATAGTTTTCTTTCTAAACCAAATTGTGTTTTATTTAGTTTCTCAATTGCATAGCTATTCCTTTAATTTATAGACTTTCTAAGCCAAGGATTTAACTTTTAACTCAGATTCCTTATTGATATAAACAAGAGTTTCTGTTTTGGGCACAGGGCTGATATATCTGGTACATCAGTACTTGCAACAACAATTAAATCCATTCTCCTAAATTTCACTATTATAAAGTTAACTGCAGATTTAAGCATAGCTTATTGATGCAAGGGGTCTTCAAATTGTTCCTTTTCTGTTGTTTCTGAGGCATCTGAGAGCAATGAGCTACCCCATCGTGTAAATTATCAAGACCTTAACATTCATTGTTACTTATTATAGTTGTAGGTTGTAAATTGCCATTCCTGTAGTCATGCTGAGAATCAAATTGCATTTATTAGAGAAGTAACACCTTTGTTAAGCATGCCCACTGGTGTGATAATTTGAGATTCCTAGTTGGTTTGTCCAGTATAAAAAGATAACACAACCAGAAAAATTTGTATACATGTCTCTATGATAAGTTTTTTAAAGGAAAAAATAATTCATGGATAATTGTTTATCTGTAACTTACCTATGTGCCACTGTATAGAGTTTTCTGTAATTTTGGAATATACAAAGTTTTCTGTAGAGTAGCTATAATAAAGAGGGTGGGGGCATCTTTCATAAAAAGGTTAATTTAAGTGCACCCTAACTTCATGATATACCAGAGAAAATAGAAGGAAAGCACTATCATATTAATAATGCAAAAATCTGTTATTTAGATGTTTTCAAGTATAAGTTGTTTTTCTCTCTATGCTTTTTTAATGCCTACCTGTATCATTTTTTTTGCTCCACTAAAATTAGAGATGATATAACTCATTAAAGTTTCTCATATTGCCAATATTTCAGGTCCTTCTTCCTAATTGGAGTCTGTGTAAGTTAATATTTAATTCAGAACACTGACTAGATACTCTTTTTGCAAAAATAATTGCCAATATAACTTTTTCCTGGTTGGTTTTAATGCCCTTCATGATGTTTCAGGGAATTTGATAGTTCTTGATTACAAAATGATCAATTTTAAAAGGTTATAAAAGTCAATTTCTTTATGTAGTTTTATTGTTTATCTCCAGAAAAAAAGATAACATCCATTCTTATATGGGTGGTACCTCCCAACCATTTATTTCCACTTGCTATTCTAATAAGCATCCTATGTTTTCACAGTAAAGTGCTATATGGATTTTAATGGTAGCTGTATACTAAATGATATTCTAGTGGTCGAAAGAATTCATGTTAAGTGGTAGATTCTGACTGAGTTGTAATGATGGCATTATGTTAAACTATGTCATATAGAAATGTTGCTGTTGGAATCTACTAGTATATTTTGAATGGGGGAGATATCAATTGTATTCATATCAGGAGTCACTAATAATTGAGTATTAATCAGAAAAGGAAAATTTTCTATACTTCAGGTTGCTTAGAAAATGAGGAAATTAATTGAAATTTACAAAATATTGTTGGAGGGGCCCTTTAAACAAGGCACTCAAGTGCAAGTGGTCTGTTCAGAATCATTATGATAAATTGTTTTGTTGTTGTTCAGTTGCTTCAGTCATATCTGACTCTTTGTGACTTCATTTGGGGTTTTCTTGGCAAAGGTACAGGAGTCTTTTTTATTATCTTCTCTACCTCATCTTCCAGATGAGGAAACTGGGGCAGACGTGTTGTGACTTTCTTGGGATGGCATAGAGCTAATAAGTGTCTGAGGCTGGATTTAAACTCAGATCATCCTGACTCCAGACCCAGTGCTCTATCCACTGAGCCACATAGATGCCCGTATTATTTAGATAACAATTAAGTCAGCTTAAAGATTATTGCCATTCCACCCTTTACCTAAATTTTCTTCAGTACCTAGCGCTATACTACTACTAGTGCTGTGCACATAGATACTTAATACTTAATAAATATTTGTTAAATAAATGAAAAAAATCCATACTTTTTATGGCCCCCTCAACACAAATTTCAAGATCCAATTTTTTTTTCTCCTTTAAAATGTACAGTTAGGTGTACTACAATGTGGTATTTCAATTATATTTGTACTAGGAAAATAATATTCACTTTAAACAGTTGGAATGAGTGAAGCAACATCTATCCTGTGGAAAAATCCATTATGGCAAAAATCTGAATAGGATGTGTTAAAAAAAATGTTCCCATAATGTTTTTGATATTGTACAAATGTAATGTCATGTTTTTATGGAGATTAATAATAAATTAATTAACCCATATAGAATCATGTATTCAAATAATTTCAGATTATAGTTACAAATCATTTTATATAATAAATGTGTTTCTCAAAAACAGATATGTGTGAATTGAAATTTTTGAAGTTATTCTTTTGAGGTCTTGGGTAAGCTTATGATTTAAAGAGAACATATTGCAAAATAATTACTATCTCAGTCTTTTTGGGTGTAGTAGTACAAGAAATTTTAGCATTTGTTGATATATCAGGTATACTATGCCTATTACAAGGTAAGATTTTATTGATATATTTTTCTTCAGAAAGGAATCATAACCATTTCATTCTGTTTTGGTTGAAGCCATTTGTTTCAGAATTTTGAAGGCAACTGTTGAACTTTTGTTATCTTAGGAAATCATCCATTGGTTTTAATTGCTGTGGGGATAAAATTCCCATCCCTAAGGAACATTTAGGAGCCTTTTAAAAAATATTATTTTTGGAATGTGAATAAATCTGTTAGGGAAAATCAGCTTTTTAACATGTATCTTGAGACTGTATAGTCACAGTTTATGCTGCCTTGATTTTCCTGGATAAAGAGGCTGGCTTTAACTCTCAAGAGTAGAAAGAAGAGCATTAAAATCGGAGATCTTGGCATACTTCAGAAAACATAATGGGCCTTTTGTAGTAGTCAGAATACATCAGTAAAATATAGCCTGCTTATTTGAAATGAAGGTCTATTAATTTAAAATTGATTGGAACATCTTCATGAAATGATGAGGGTAAATCAAGAAAATTAAATACACTCTCTAATGGGAAATATGTAATATGCAGTAGAATACCAGCTGCACAAAATATTATAGTAGATAAAGCTTGCATTAAGGATAGCATGGTATATTGTATTTAAGCTGTTTTATAGTGTTGCATTTGCCTATCACTTTGACTAGGAGAGAATGATAAAGTTTTTGGGAAATTCTCTTTTTTGGTATTTTAAATATTGTATCTACTCAGTGACTCATAAGACTTAAATACAGGTGCTACATGTTAAAAAATAGAACTTGTCTTTTTATTTTGTGTTTTGTTTTTTTTCTCTGTGAGGGGAAAATGTAATTTTTTTTCTTTTCAAAATCTTCCTTTTGAAATTCTCCGCTAAAATGCACTTTAGGGACACACTAGGTATTCATTTCCTTATGTTATTAGGATACATTGAAGGAGGGCAAGTAATCATTAGAATACATGAATAAGGCTGGCTGTCTCTTTTAGGCTGATCTCATAAGATGGGTCACCCCTTGGCATGGTTACTGAGTAACAGACTTTAGCTCTCAGTGTTGTAGAATCAGAAATCAGATTTTATGATCTGCGTAAAATAAGCCCTTGATAAATGCTTGTTGACTTGATATTACTGACCTTATGCATATCTAGTCATCTGTGTATGTCCTTCCTTCCTGGTGAATAGATCCGTTTAGAAGAAATAGAACAAAGACTGTTTGATGAACCTCAGACCAGATTTAGGAATGTGTTAGGAACATTCCTATCTCAAGAGCTAATACTTATTCTCCAAAACCAGATAGTCCTCTTCTTTGATCAGTGGTGAAGATAAATTGACAGTCTTATTCTCTAATCTTCCTTTTGCAGTATTCTTTGTTTGTCACCAGAAATTTCTTTTGGAACCACATTATTGTTTCAGAAGTCATTTCGAACAGGTTCTTGGCAGGACTTCAATCAAAGGCAAGCCTGTAACTTGTAGATTTGCACCTTTTTTTTTAAAGATGTCTAGGTATCAATGAATATAAAACCCAGAGCTAGGAAGATGGAGATAGAAAGTTCTTTGTCCTTTTTAACCTTGGTCCGACTGACCCAAGAAGCCACCTTTACCCATGAGACAACATATCTAACTACCACCAATAGAATACAAGATAGGATTGCACTTTTTCTTATTTGAAAGAGACTTCAATAATCCCAAGGCTCTCAGGGGCCAATCCTATCTGTACCTGAAGCACAATCACTTCCATAAAATACCTAACAAGGGAGCATTTTACCATCGAAAAATTCCATCAAGAACCGCCCATCAGCTCCCAAGAAAGTCTATTCCACTGTTGGATTGCTCTATTTTTGGAACATTCTCCTCCTTAAACTATGTCTAAATTTACTTCTTTGAAATTAGTGGCTCTTGAGGGCCAAGTACAAATCTTTTCCCACATGACAGAACTCTAAATAAGTGAAAGCTATGACATCTTCCCCTCCCCCAGGTATTCTGTAGGCAATGCATCTGTAGTTTCTTTAATCATTCCAAATAGGGCATGATCCTGAGGCCCCTCATCTTGACGACTTTCTTCTTAGTATTCTCTCACTTATAAATATCCTTCCTAAAATGTTCCAGAAGTGATATGGTCAGTGTGGGCTGTCATTTCCAGTTATCAGCAGGTTGTTTCTCTTACTGCAGCCTAAGACTCTTAGTTTCCTTCCTTCCTTCTTGTCTCTGTCTCTGTACTTCTCTTTCTATGTCTTTCTGTTGCTGTCACATCCAGTCCATTGCAACAGTCATTTATCAGTCCCTTAATATGCAAGAGGCACCATGTTAAGATACTGGGTATAAAAAATAAAATAGAAAACAACCCCTGCACTCAAGGCTTTACCTTTTTCTAACTATAATTACTGACATTCATATAGTGCTTCATAGTTTGCCACATGCTTCATGTGACCCACATTTGGGTCACACAATAGTTGCCTTGCAAGGCAAGTAATTCATTATACAGATGAAAAAGCCAAGACTCGAGATGGTAAGACAGGTTGTTAAGTATCCAAAAAAGAATTAAGATTTTCTTTCTTCCTCCTTATCTCTGACTCCTGGTTTTCCATCATGTCTAAAATCTCATCTTCTATAGGAAACCATTGCCAACACTTATTTCTAGCGTCTGATGATTTAGACACTTAATGATTTCTTCTTCATCCTGTACATAGCTTGTTTGTACATATTTGTTTGCTCATTGTCTCCCCCATTAGATTGTGAACTCCTGGAGAGCAGGAACTGTCTTTTGTATCTTTTTGTATACCTAGCATTTAGCACAGTGCTTAGCATAAAGTAATAGGTGCTTTGTAAATATTTATTGACTGACTTTCAGTCCAGAAAAGAATTCAGATCAAGTGATCTGAGATTCTAAGTATTGCACGTTATTTCAGTATAATATGCTACCTTTAATACCTGTGGTCCACTAAATGCATACACTTTTCCCACAGAGTTTTTAAAACACCTGACGTTTTTCTTACCCTAATCTAGTCAGTGCCTACCCCCTTTTTATGGATGAGAAAACTTGAGACCTAGAGAGAGTAAATGACTTACTCAGGGTCATATAGGTAATAAGTTGAACAATTGGGATTTGAACTCCAGGGCTAAACTCTCCAAACTTCAAATCCAGCCTTTTTTTCCACTGTAATTTGATCTTTGATTTCGTTTTCTAATTCTGTTAATCTTGCTATCTTTTTTAGTCTTTCTAAATTGCTAAATGAATGTAACTAGTTTTTCCTACTTGTGATTGAATGTTATGAAATATAGCAAACTCTACTATGGGATAAAAATGGACATTTTAATTCAACAGAGTAACCTTGATGACGTTGATGAGGAAGAAATATGTGCTTATTTTTGAAATGTAAAGATTATTTTTTATGGCAACATTCTTGTATTCCATGTTGCAGGATATCCACATTAGTCAATGAGTGATCCTGTAAAAAGTTATATATAAACATTTATTCTTCTACACTGAAGTATGTTTTAAGTACACACAAAACGTTTTCTTTTCAGGGACTACTGTAGTAAATCTTGAGATTCATCTTTAATTCATCTTAGAGTCTTAGAGGTTACTTGGGCCAGTGCCTCTGGCTAAGGCAGGAATCTTTACTACATCATGTGCATTAAGTGGCTAGAGCTTCTGCTGGAAGACTTCTACTTACAAGGTGCTCCCTATTTTCTGTTGGGAGCAAGTTCTTGGTGTCAAAGAATAAAGCTGAATCCAGCTTTCATATGGAGGTATCTTATAAGTTTCCTTAAATCAGAGTAGCCTCCTTTTATGCCTTGTTTGTTACTGTGGTGGAAGAATACTAATTTTTTAGTTAAGAGTGCCTAGATTAAAATATCACCTCTGTTACTACCTCTGAGATACCTTCTAGCATAAAAATTTATGATTCTGTATTTTTTTTTATTTCCCTGTGGTACATTTTTGTTTCTATCTTTTGTTTTTACACCACCCATACTTCCCAATGTAGTCATATTGGAACTTACAAAGAGGAGTGTCCTCCCACCCCTTTCCCAGAGAGCCTTTAAAGCAAAGAATAAAAAAGAGAAAATGAAACATTTCAAAACTAACCAACACATTGGGAAAAAAACAACAAAAAACATTTAAAACACCTGACATCTTTCTTACCCTAGTTCCCAACCTCTTGAAGCATCTTTTTAAAGAGTAACTTTGAAAATGATACATCACTACATCAGGAGCAAGGAAGAAAAGAATAGGAGAGCATTTAATAAATATAGAGATAGAAAAAAGTAGATATAATTCAAAAAGTAAACCAAGCTTTAAAAAAAACATAAAATTGAGCAAATGGTGAAGTTTTAGCAAAGGAAATTTATAAAGGATGTACAGAAGATTTAACTGTCAAGTCTGTGAAATGTGTATAGGTGTGTGTATATATATGTATATATATATAACATAATTAATTTTAATTTTTGATAATTTAGACAGTCTAAGTTCCCTATGAATTATCTACTTTGAAATAAGAGTTTGCTAAATAAAGTAGTATTGTAAAGAATTTTTCAAGTGATTCTTTTTCCTAAAGGAAGCCAGCTACTTCTTTTTGACACTTAAATCAATTTCAGTTCTGTTTCCATATAAAAATTAATGTGCTAGGTAGAAATTATTCTCATCTTTTCATTTAAGTACCCAGTCTATTTGACAACACTTGGTTAGCTATTAGTTTGGTTTATTTTACATGCTCCAAAGTACTAAAATTGTGTTTAAAAAAACTAATTGGGTGATTCAGACTTTTTCAATGCTTCATGGCCATACCTTATTCCTTTGTATAGTAGTCTAGTATTTTTCAGTACATAAATAATCTGAAATTTTGTCATTATGGTTATGTCTTCCACTGATGTAAATTACAAACCCTAAATAGCTTTTAGTAAATAGTTTAAAATGTTTTTGCTGCAGAAAACTTAATCACCTGTGCCATACCTGCTGATGTGTTTCTGAATTTATTCAGGTTGATCACCAGAAAAGACATAGTTTGTCACCTGCCCCATATTTTAAGACTTTATTGTTTTGGTCAGACTTGCTAGAATTAGGATTCCTACTTTCATAGTGTTATTAAGAGGAAGGTACTTTGTAAACTGTTGTCTAAAAATGTTAATTTTTCAGTTGGCGTGTACTTTTATTATTTGTAGTCAAATCTTACTAGCATAAATACTCCAGTTTTAGAGTAAGAAACTTAGGGGAACTATGGTAATTTGTTTAGTTCAAAAGGCAATTATT
>CM053593.1:320208057-320241033 GCA_028646575.1 Pseudocheirus occidentalis | reverse complement strand
TTTTTGCATAGTAATATGCCATTTTATTCATGTACTCCAGTTATCTAGGAATCCCCCAATCAATGGACATCTATTTAGTTCCCAATTATTTTGACGCTACCAAAAAAACGCTGACATGAATATTTTGATATATATGGGACCCTTATTTCTGTTTCTGACAAACCACCTTTTGGTATATGCCTGCTGGTGAGGTCAGAGAATGTAAATAATTTTTATACTCTCTTAGTATCTTTAGATACTCTAAATTACTTTCCAGAATGGAAATCATCTATCCCAAAAGTATATTATTGTATCTCTTTTCTGCAGCCCCTCCAATTATGACAACTTCTATCTTCTTTCATCTTTGCCAGTTTGCCGGGTGTGACATGCTACCTCAAAGTTGTTTTGATTTGCATTTCTTGTTGGAGATTTGAAGTAATCTTTAATATTAGTGTTAATAGTTCACAGTAATTTTTTTGAAAACTCTTTATGTCCTTTAATCCCGTATTCATTTTGGAATGACTCTTTAATGCAAGCTATTTATCATTCTTATTTATGTCAGTTGCCTAAAAATTTTGGAAATAAGATCTTTAAATCAAGTTAACAGCATTTATCTGACACTTCCTAAGTTCTCGATACTATGCTAAGTGGTGGGGATATGAATTTGAGCAAAAAGAAATATGTTTTTATTGGATATACTTGATGCAAAGAATTTTTTTCCCTTTGAGAGTTTGCCTTCTATCTGTATTAGTTTACTTTGTATAAAAACTTTCAATTTCATGCAATCAAAACATTTTGTATTTTATTTTTTGTGGTCATCCGTGCCCTTTATTTGGTTAAAAATTCTAAGCCCCTAGCCATATCTGTGAAAGATAACTGATCTTACTGTCCTCCAAATTTTGTAAAATATGACCTTTAATATTCAGGTTATGTTGTCATTTTGAACCTATCATATGATACAACAATTTTAAAACGTTTTTATCAGACTGATTGCATAGAGGGCACAGGAGGTAGGAGACACTTCTAATTGTTACAGGAGCAACATCTATAAAACCAAACTACAGGTGAATGTGAGGGGTGAATGAATGAAACCTCCATTAGAGGTGCTGGGCTATGGTGCCATGACACTTTCAGAATTTGCTGGTGACTATAAAAATAAAAGGTATGACATGTTAGTAATACTTAGTAATGATTCTCTGTAATAGGATATTCCCCAAGGCTTAGTCCTAGCAACAACTCTGTAGCGAAAGTATGCAGTTGCATTTTTGTAGAGCTTTGTTATTTCTTTGTTGTAGGGAATCCCCAGTGAAGAAACACCCTATCGATCTGGATCAGCAGTTGTCCAGTAACTTAGAGCCTTAGAGAGTTGTCTGAGTCCCTCAAGGGTTAATAGACTTGTACAGCGTCACACTACCAAGGTTGCTTACTTCAGAGAAAAGGACTTGAAGTCTTACTGACTCTGGGGCTAACTCGTTATCTACTTCACTAGAATTGTCAAACTCTCAGCCTTCACTTGAGTACCGTGAGAACCTGATAAAAACATATTTGGGAATGTTTAACAAAATAAAAATACAGTACAACATAGATAATGTTAATCTGTGATTTTCTAAGTCAATGTGTGGGCCGCAGGGATCTGTTTCTATTTGAGTTTGACACCAGTGCATTACAGCATGAGGTCTCCATTGTTTCAATATCCCCATTTTACAGCTGAAGGAGCTGAGGCTTACAGTGATGAAATGCTTTGTTCAAGTTCACATAGCTGCTTAGTCATGGAGTCAGGATTCGAATTCGTCCCAATTTTGGGTTTGTATAAAAAGAAAACTTATTATAGACAATAACATTTATGTTAATAATAACAACAGGTTATCTTCCATGAACATATGAGGTACACTAAGGTATTTCTGGAGAGGAATCCACTGGGGGCATTTTTCTAATATTCTTTTAACTGGAATTGGTTATTTGCTTTCTGTATTATTTACATCTTAAAGGAAGCTTCTTGTCCCACAATTTCTAGATTTTCTGGCTCTCCCATTACCAGCTTTTATTTTTTTATTTTCTCATCTTAGCACATTGCTTGACGTATGGTAAGTGATTAGTAAATGATATTTCATTCGTTCATTTAACGTAAGGGCTACTTTTTAATATAAATTCATTCTCATTTATTCCCCCTCCCAAAAAATACACAAGATCATATTCTATGACTATAAGTAATATAGACTTACTGTAGGCCTATCTGAAAATAGAGATGATCACCTTAGTCTTTGTATAGATATTTGTGAATGATCTTAATGCCATGCATTTTAACATGTTTTACCAAATAACTATAATAGATTAGGCATAAAAATTACTCAATTTTGGAGTTTTGGGTAAAAAATTTGAGGAACTCCCCTAATTTTTCACTTTCCTTGTGATGAAAATTAACAGTAAGAAAACAGGATGTTTTAAAATAGCTTTTTGAAAGCCATAGTTTTTGTCTCCATAAGGTTCTAAATGCAAATTATCTGTGGTCTTTGATATCATATACTTTTCATCACTAATATCATTTATGTACCATGTAAAAGGTTACTAGTATACTAATGTTAAAGAGATTAGATTTCAAATCAGTTTTCATATATAACACAGAGTATACAATATAGTGAAGAAATTCATTTTTCTTTTTGTCATAAGAAATTTAACCTCATCTTTAAATTTGTGACTTTTAAAAAACTTGGTTATTTTAATTATAATTATTTTTTGTCTTAGCTCAGGGTATCCTTTATTTATGTTTTGATTTCAAGTATTTATATTCATTTACCCTGTATTTTGAGTATTTAATTTCTGTTTTTACAACTGAATGGGTCCCTTTTTTAAAAGTGACATTTAGGAAGCCTTATAACTAAAAATAGTCACAAAGCTGAAATTTGGTTCTTTTTAAATGAGAATAATTAGTGATGCTAGCAAGTTCTTTAGTTTTCTAAATTTTAGGACTTGTCAAATACAAATTGAAAGAGTCTAGCTTATATAATTTACAATATCCATTCAAACCTTAAATGCCCTTGATTAATACAAATACATGTGACAGCAAAGTATAGCTCTGCTTTTAAGCTGTTAAGGAGAACATAAAATGATTATAGCTTGCAGTAAATGTTATTATGGCTCTAAGATGTTTCCTGAGGGATCAAGCAATCTCCTGCACTTTCTTTAAGACTGACCCTATCACCTTGAGAAGCAGACATGAAGGAGGACTGCAAATGCAAGACCACTGTCAGGTCACCCCATCGTGGCGCTGACAGGTCTCTGATATAAAACCCAATTTACAGTTTAAGAAGCACATCCATTATCCTTCTGATTTTAAAATAGAACATACATCAGCAAAATGATAAAAGAAAGTGCTTAAGAATTATGAAAGTCAAGGACTATTTCATATGAGAAAGTCATAACCCTTTTTGAATATTACTTCTTTTAAAATATAGTAGAGATTAATAATGTTTGGGTACAGGCCTTCTCTTTTCATTCTTTAAAAACTAGTATTTTATCATTTATTCCATATTTAAATTATTCATATGTGATTAATTACAGTCTTGATTTTGTAGTTTAAATAGCACTGGGATTTTTATGTATTTTGTTTCTTTAATTTTCTTTTTTTTTATTACTTAGAGGCAGATAATACTGTCAGAATATAGATATATTTCACTTTATAAAATAGATATGTTCTTTCAAACTTGTCCATAAGTTGACTTTATCTAAATGAATAATATTCACCATTAAATAATTTAACATTTCATTGGCATCAAAGGACCCAGTTTCAAATCCTGACTATTGTTTACGTGGCCTTGTATAAATCACTGACCTTCTCCCGGCCTCAGTAACTTCATCTGTAGAGTTAGTGTATTGAACTAACTTAACTCTAAAGTCTTTCCCAACTCTAAATACTATGAGCCAGTGACCCATTTATATTCAGTTCTGTTTATTTCTCAATGAATCTGAAGATTTTTCTCTTGACCGTTCCCAAATTCTTGTTCTTAGTAATTATCTATGCAAACACGTCAGTGATTTAAATGAATGTAACATAGTTTGTAAAGCAAGAATCCTTCTTCTTCTTCTCCTTCTTCTTCTCCTTCTTCTTCTCCTTCTCCTTTTTCTTCTTTTTTCTTCTCCTTTTTCTTCTTCTTCGTCTTCTTCTTCTTCTTCTTCTTCTTTTTCTTCTTCTTCTTCTTCTTCTTTTTTCCTTCTTCTTCTGCTTCTAATGGTTTGGGTTTTTCTTTTGCTTGTTTTTTTTCCTCCAGATTTGGTTTTTATCAGTGTAGAAGTCCCCCTGATATGGAAATTATTTTTGCTGATAAGCAACTCATTTTAAATTTATAGTTGTAAAATTGCCCAGAATATTAAGATCAGAGTATTGTACCTTGTGGCTACACAGATAGTATGAATAAGAGGTAGAACTTTAAATTGTGTGTTCCTGATTCTCTATGGCCTAGCTAATCCACTACACTGCCTTTCTCTCTGTAATATATCTTATCAAATATCTGTCTAGTCATTTTAGGTTTCTTTATATTGGCCCGAAGCCATGGACCAATTTTGCTGTTATCGGGGGTGGCTAGGTGGCGCAGTGAGTAGAGCACCGGCCCTGGAGTCAGGAGTACCTGAGTTCAAATCCGGCCTCAGACACTTAACACAAAAAACTAGCCGTGTGACCTTGGGCAAGTCACTTAACCCCAACTGCCCTCCAAAAAGCAAAAAAAACAAAAAACAAAAAACAATTTCGCTCTTATGGACCAGTATGGAGATATCATATCTCTCACTTAATGTAAAAGATTGAACATTAATAAAATCTTACAAAACAATAATAAAATCATATAGAACAGTGCAAACATTTTCGGTTTTCAAAGTATCTACTAACTGGCCATTGATAGGTGGTACAACTTAGATCATGTTAATGTCAGATGGTGTTTTCCTATGGAAAGATTAAGATCGATTCTGTATCATTTTCCTATTTTGTTCTATAGTCCCCAAAACCCGACTTGAGGGGAATTATCTTCTTGCTTGGGATCTGTAACATTAATGGAGGCAAGTCATGGATCCATTATTCACAGGTTGCATGCCCCTGCTAATAAATGTTATCTTGCATAGACATCTGCCTAATGGATTAAAAGTTTACCCTTTTGTTAAAAACTCAAACATGATGATACATATTACCATTTTTTGAGTTATTGTTTAGAAGTAATTATGTAGAAGTTTATATATTTATTCCTTATTGCAGAACTAGAGATCTGGTAGTCTATGTGTCAAAGTTTTGTGATAATCTCTATGCCTGTATAGTACTGAGAACCACTTTCATGTTGAGGTTTCTAGTAAGCTATATAGCAGGTTACAGGAATTTTGTTACAGGAATATCATTAAAAATCATAGCTAGAAAAATATCATGTGTATTGTTGCAGGGCCAGAATATAGATTAGGTCAAAGTAAAAGATGTCTAATAAATCAGCATTAAAAATTAAGTTACAAGAGAACATTTTCCCTTCCCTCATGAACACCAGATACAATCTTCCACAGGTTATACCACTATACCACTCGCTGGAGAATGTAAACACACACACAGCATATGCATAACCCCAGTTAAAATATGGGAGGTCTGTACACAGGGAAGTCACATGGAGTGTACACACAAAGAGAATGTGTGTGACCATGAGTCATACCTGGACACAGCATATGTGAAAAGCCTGCTTGGCCGAGGAAACTTTGGGCAGAGTGCACAGAAGGAATTTGTGTAACTAGGGCTTACTCATGGAGAGTAGAAACTAGGAACATGTACCTGCAGGGGCAGAGCTATGACACTGCCATTTTCTTGCCCATGTCCTTTGGTGAGGTTATTGGGCTGCCCTCTACTAGTCATAGAATGTTCTCTAGTGCTTACAAAACTGTTCGCTGCTACCGTTTGCAGCTCCTCAGCCATTCAACCACTTCAGAGCAGTCTTAGACTCTCTGCTACCACCTCTCAGGGTGGCTTTTCTGCTAGGAAAGGTCAAATCTTAGTAGGGCATATAGTGGAGCTATGGTCTACCATATAGAACCAGGTAGCCAGAAAAAAAGTTAACAGAAACTCTAGGTTAAGATTAATTCTTCTTCTTTTTTTTTTTTACTGTTTTACTAGTGCCATTTGGAAGTCACTGAACCCAGATAACAAATGTGATTTGAGATAGAAAATGTATTTTAATGCATGTCCAATCCCTGATTTGTTCTACATTTCCTAAAATATTTCCAGGACTCTGTTCAAGAAAACCACAAGAGCTATGTGGGGACAATAGGAATCATTCAGTTCCCATGATAATCAACTGATTGGCATGCAAATTAATCTAGGGGCAAAAACCAAAAAAGCTAGGTAAAATGGGAAACATTTATTCTATGTTTATGATCTGTCTCTAGATGTGGCAAGGGGAGGTATAAAGAGATATTTGCGGATTCTCCTCCCCCAACCCTTCTCCAAGGGAGACTAATTCTCAGAGGGAGAAAGCTAGAAGTTGAGCCTAAAGGGAAAAGGGGTTACAGGGTAGATTTAAGTCTTATCTGCTCCCTTAAATATTGTTGTTTTAAAGGTAATAGCAGCTATTTCTTAATGGAGGAAGGGAAACCCGTAGCCCTGTATCCAAGGCTTGACCTGTCTCCAGCACATACCACAGTGAACACATATAGCAGATTGCAAAGGAACCCATTTGTCCAAGGTGCTAGGCAAAAGAGAAATTGGAGAGAGCATATATATGAGAAAGTATATAAGATGATATATACTGAATGAGTTATGTGAGTGTGTGTGTGTGTGTGTGTGTGTGTGTGTGTGTGTGTGTGTGTGTGTGTGTAAGAGAGAGACAGAAAATATGTCCAGGATCTGACCCAAAGGAAAAAAATTCACTGGTCTCTAGTGAAGCATGCTGAGAATAAGGACACAATCGAAATTACTTATGTTAGTGTCTTCACAAAGTCTTTCTCCCTTTATGGTTCAGAAAAGAGGTGGGACTCCCCTGTGTCTTTTCTCTTGATTCTCCAGGCCAGAAACTCCCACAGACTGAAAACTCTGGTTCTTTGTTCTCTCCCGCTCTTGGAACTCTGACCTCCACTCACTCAAGCTCAGGGCATTGATCTCTACCAATGGAGGAGATAGTCCCATACCAATGGTCTTTGGGGCTTAGATTACATATGTTTATTTTATATCACTGCATTTATTATATATGCCTACCAGTGGGTGTGAACTACACAAAAGTGCTGCTCTTTCTACAGCTGAATTTAGTTCTTTCAAACTTGCTCAGCTTGAGATACTCTGCCCTATTATTTTTATCTGTTCATTCATTTGTTCCATCTCCTGTCTCCATACGTTTGTAAAAGCTGTTGCAAGCATCTCTACAACTTCCTCTTTCCTGACTTGTCTGTCTTCGAAATGGCAATGTTTTCCAAAGCTTGGATTAAACACTACCTCCTTTTCATGATCCCCTAGTTCAGCGGTTCTCAACCTGTGGGTTATGTTCAATTTGTAACAATGAAAATACATCCCGCATATCAGATATTTACATTACAATTCATAACAGTAGCAAAATTACAGTTATGAAGTAGCAACAAAAATAATGTTATGGTTAGGGGGTCACCACAACATGAGGAACTATATTAAAGGGTCGTGGCATTAGAAAGGTTGAGAACCACTGCCCTGGTTAGTAATGCCTCTCTAATTAAATTACTTTGTATTTATAGGAGTTTGCATGTATTTTTATACATACACGTCTCCCTCAACAGAATGTATGCACTTTGAGGTCAGAGAATGTTTCTTATTGCTGCACTTATACCCCCAGTACCTAGTGCTGTGTCTTATAATTACTTGCGAATTGACTGTTTTGTCTTTTATGATCTCTTCTATCCTTTCTCTAGTAAAGAATTTTTCCTTGTACATAAATGTAAAGAAAATCATAACTAAACCGTAACTGATCTAAGTTCTTTCTCTTTTCTATAACATAACTTTTTACATTTAGATCATTATACATTTAGAATTTATTCTAAATGACATAAAGTATAAATTGTTTTTTCAGGTTTTTCCCACTGGTTCTTGTCAAGAAGTTCCATCCCTTCTAATTTGTGTTCTTCAGTTTATCTAACCTAAGACCCCTGTGTGCATTTGTTTCTATGTCTTGCTTATTTTACCTCTTTCACTGATTGCTTTTATTTGTTTAATCCAATATTAGATAGCTTTGATAATTATTGTTTTCTAGTACTGTCTGAAGTCCAGTTGCATCAAGCCCCACTTCTTACTGTTTTGCGTCCCTTTATTTCTTGATCTTTTATTTCTGTAAACAAATTCTGTTGGGTTTTTTTCTTACAAAAATATCCCTTTGGTAGTTTGGTGTGGCACATAATCTGTAGAATAATTTGTGTAGTATTGTTAATTTTACTACACTGGAGAAAAACCAGTTATGAACAATCAATAAGCTCTCCAGCTGCTTAGATATTCTCTTGTTTTTAAAAATTTGCTATGCAGTTGTAGTTATATAATAGTAATAGAAAATAGCATTTGCACAGCATTTCTTATTTTATCCTCACAACAACTCTTCATGTGGGTATTATAGTTTTGATTTTCTAGAGATTGGAACTGAAGCAGAAAGATTAAGTGATTTGCCAAGGGTCCAGCTTTGCACTCAGGTTGTTCTCTCACTCTGGGTCCAACTCCTTATTCATTGCACCACCTAGCTAACTATATGACACAAGTCCTATGAGTGTCTGGGTAGGTAAATTCATTTTATCATTTAAAAAGTCAGGTCAACAAGCATTTATTAAAAATATGTGCCAGGCAGTGAGTTAAATACTAAGGATACAAGATAAATAAATGGCTGACACATAGCATAGTTTCCCTGTTTTTCTCTTTTGATTAAATCTATTTTAGTTTTAACTTTGAGATCATGATTACTACCCCTGCTTTTTTACATAATAAATTTACATAATAAATTCACCCTTATTTTATGTTTGTGTGTATCTCTCATCTTTATTTATTTATTTTTTCTTTTTTTGGGGGGGGGAGGACAGGGCAGTTGGGGTTAAGTGACTGCCCAAGGTCACACAGCTAGTAAGTGTAAAGTGTCTGAGGCCAGATTTGTATTCAGTTTGTCCTGACTCCAGTGCCGGTGCTTTATTCACTGCACCACCTAGCTGCTCCAGTATCTCATCTATAATAGCCTTTCCTGAAAGCAAAAGATTGTTGAATTCAAAATGTTTTATCTGCTCTCAATTTCCATTTTATGGGTAAATTCATCCCATTAACATTCTAAGCTATAATTATTTGTTTATTTTCCTCCTTCCTATTTTTTCCTCACTATCTTTCTTACCCTGTTCCTATCCCTCCTCTCTCCTCCACTTTCTTCTACCTGCTACTTTGCCCTCCTATTTCTTAACCTACCCACCCCTTTAACAATCCCTCCCTTATCCTCTCGCCCCACCCTATTCCCTTGCCATCTTATTTCTTTTTGAATTTAGAATTTTGTACTCGTCTAGATATATATATTGTTCCCTCTTTAGCCCATTTCTGATGAGAGGAAAGTAGCAGCACTACCCACCTTTCCCCAGTAGCTTCAACAATATAGGTTTTTATATTTTCATTGCACATTAACCCATAAATTCATATTGTCATAATTTTCAATATAGAAATATAGGTTAAATTGCCCTACTAACTGCATTCCCCTCTTAGTAACATATGTGAAAATGTACTACACCAAATCACATAGCAGGGAATGAATTGTAATGAAAAATGCTGAAACTGTAGTGCCTTTCCCATTATAATTTTCTGTTACATATAGATTATATATATATATATATATATTGCATACATATATCATATATATTCATGAGACATTTTTGAGCTGAGACTTTTAAGTTCTTAGCTATGCAAGTTAATTTTTATAATAACTTTTAATTCTCTTTGTGTGTGTTTGTGTGTGTGTATGTATGTAAGAGAGAGAGAGAGGTTTGAGCAAAGAAGTCAAGTTATTTTTTTAATCTTTCAATTTTAATACATACGCATCAAATCCAATTACAACAAACCTACCCAAATTCAAACTAATCACAATGAGATTTTCATTGTCATCATTCTGAAAGTCAGATTTCCAATCTTTCAGGTCTAGAGATAAAACAAAGCTCTGAAGACCTCTCTCTGCCCCACCCCCTTTCTCTCTTGCTCTCTGTCTTTCTCACTGTCTTTCTCTTTCTCTCTCTCTCTTTCTCCCCTTTATACACACACACACACACACACACACACACACACACACAGAATCAGTTATAAAGTACACAGTGGGAAAGTAGGAACATGGTAAGTAGGAAAAGAGGTATAACACATGTACTTTCACCCTTGTTTCCTTTCTCCTTTCAGAATCCTCTATGCATGTACATGAATGTTTGTAGACTTATATATGGGTATGACTTTTGAGTGTATAATTCAGTAATGATAAGGAATTATTATGATAGGCTTCCTTGGTATCTTATATTTCCCATCCGACTTGGTACATTTCACATAAAGTTTAATGAGAGAAGTATCCTGTAAACAATACACAGGTATTCTTTGTGTGGAGAATAACTGGTAGGAAAGGAAAAGCTACTATAGAGGACATCTCCTTTGTTATTAGGTATTGGAACACTACTGCTTTGGGTTATCTGTCAGAATACAGAAGGAACTTGGTTAAACCAAAGCCAAAAGAGATTTTTTTCCTCAAAAAAAAATAAAATGCACAAATTTATGTTTTGAAATTCTTCCTTACAATTGAATTAATTCAACATTCTCTTGAATATTCTCAGTGGTAGTACATCTTCACTCTTTCAGAATGGATTTAAATTTTAGAAGCATATTTTGTCACTAAAATGGATGTATATTTAAGTACAAAATATATTTCTGTGAATCTGTGATCTCACTATTAGAATTTTAGGCTAAAGTAACTACTACTATAATGAAAAAATTACTTTTTTCTTACAAACTGTGTGTGAAGTTGACTTCAAAACATATCAGCAACATTATTGAAAAAAAGTAAATTGCTTCCCAAGAAGATTGCTTTAAGGGATAATATTTATTTGGCTGTATGAAAGCTCTTAGATCTGGAGCTGGAAGGAGCTTGAGATACTTTCTAAATTTAAGCAACTCATTTCACAGATGAAGAAACCTAGGTCTAGTGAGACTAAATAGCAAGCATTAATGGCAAGATATGAACCCAGTTCTTCTGAGTCCAAAGTCCATTTTCTTTTCACTATACCACCTAGCTAAATCAATTTATAGTTCTACCAACAGGCCTGTCTTTATGCGGCTCTATGGAATTGACTTTTCATCTTTTATTGTCTTTGCCAATTTTCTAGGTGAAAAGAGAAAATTCAGAATTTTTTAAGTTTGCATTTATGTTATTATAGGGGATTTGGAGCAATTTTTATAAAGTTGGCTATTACTTGTAATTTGTCCCTTTGAAATGTTTGTTCATTTATATTGAATCCTTATCCTGGATTTTCATCAGATTGAATACATCTTTCACCTTTTAGTAAAGATTTCTGTGGAGAAGAACAACCAAGAGTTTTGCCCAATATTTTTGAGGCCTTGTTGAGATTGACTATTATCTATTCTCCCTATGTCTGTATGTACCTAATTATTTACATGTTGCTGCTACCTTAGAATGAGTTCCCTGAGAGCAGGGAGTAGTTTACTTTTCTTTGTATACCCAGCACTCAGTTCACTGCTTGGCATGCAGTAAGTGTCTTATAAATGCTTTTTTCTTCTCCAGAACAAAGATTGGTCATTACAGTTACCCAGAGTTTGGTGTTCTTTAGTGTTCTTTTCATCTGTATTATTTTATCTGTATTATTTTATTTTTATTTTCTTATTTTATTATACTATTTTATATTATTATTATTTTATATTTACATTATTATTAAATTATTTATTGAATTATTTTATCTATATTATTTTCATCTGTATTATTTTAGTCATTTTTTATATTGCTTTCCTGGTTCCTCTTTGTGCAACTCTGTCTCACTTAAATCCAATTCACTCATGAGTCAAGACATCACCCCATAAATTCTTTTCTCTTCCTTGAAAATGAAGGACCACCACCACCAATAATGATAATGATTATTATATATCATATTTATTATAATATATTATATTGTATTTTATATTATAATTATATAATTGTTATAAATTATATATAATAATAAATTACATATAATATAAATTGTAACTTATATATAAAATTATATATATGAATATAATATATAATCATAGTATATTATAATTATGATTACAATATATTATATTATATATTATAATATACTACATATTATTATAATATATATTATAATGTAGTAGTAGTAGTAGTAGTAGTAGTAGTAGTAGTAGTAGTAGTAGTAGTATATGAATGAACATGCAGAGTCAAAGAGGAAACAAGGTTTTAAACATTGGAGACTGTGACTATGGTAATGCTCTAAACATTAATAGAAAAATTCAGAAGAAAGGAGGGTTTTTCAGTCAATAAGTATTTAATAAGTACTACCTGTGTATGAAGCAGTGTACTAAGAATTATGGATACAAAGAAAGATGAAAATCTGGTGCCTATATTTAAGGAGCTAGTATTTTAATGGAAGAGACAATATACAAACAACTCTGTATATACAAAATATATAAAAGGTAAATGGGAGGTAATCTCAGAAGGGAAGGAAGATAGTAAAGTATTTGGGACATGTAAGATTTAGATGTCATAGGTCATAGAATTTGAGATGTCTAGAATGATGTTGGAGATGTGTGACTGACCCCATGTAATTCAGGAGAAAGATATGGACTGGACACTTGGATTTGAATTTAGCAATGATAAATGTACTTTTGAGAGCTGATGACCTCATCAAATAATAAAGTATAGATGGAAAAGAGAAGACATAGGTCATAGCCTTGGGGAGATTACCATGGTTACTGGGAGTGACATGGATAAAGAACTGGAAAAAAAGGAGAGGAATGGTCAGAGAGATAGAAAGAAAATCAGGAAAAGATGAATTTCATGAAAATCTAGAGTGGGGACAGCATCACGAAGGAGTGGGTGATCAACCATGTCAGATGTTGTAAGAGAGGTCAAGTAGGATGAAAGCTGAGGAGAGGATTTGATAATAAGGAGATTATTAGTAATTTGTAGGAAGAAGGTTCATTTGAATGATGATACAGGAAGTCAGATTTTGTAGGACTTAGAAAAGAGAGGGGAAGTAGAGATATACACATCCAGTGTAGACAGCTTTCTCAAGGAATTTAGCTGAGAAGGGAAGGAAAGATACAGAACAATAGCTACAAGAGATAGTAATCTAAAATGTGGGTATTTTAAAGGTGAAAGGTATAATTGAGTGACACTAATAGTACGGGAGGAAATTTGCCTCCTCCAGTTGCTGGAGAGGTAGAGTCCTGTGGTAGATCATGTTGCATATACTGTCAGAGTTAATTGCTGTTGAGTTGTTTTTCTCAGTTTACTTGGTGGTTGGATGGGGGGGGGGAACGAAGGGGCATATCTAGAAACAACTGTAATATGGAACTAGATGTCATTAGTAAAACTCTATATCTGTTGTATGTATGTGGCAAACCACTCCAGTGTCTGTGCCAAGAAAATCCAATGGACAACATTCATGTGCTATGGTCCATGGGGTCATAAAGAGTCAGATACAATTGAATGACTGAACAACAACATGTCTGTGTTAGAAAATTCTTGTTTCAGGCTAGTTCTGGTACAGAGAATTTCAGAAAATTGATTTAAGCTTGAGAGATTCATGGGAATTTGCACCAATATATACCCAGAAAACACAATATTTATTTGATTTGACCTTCCTGGTTTTTTTTTTACTGTGGTTCTGTGGGGATTAGGAGAAATCTTAAATTCAGATCTGAGCAAGAATGGGTCATTCCAAGCTCGACCCACTTTAAGCTTTCATTCTCTGATGACTTTAGACAGAGACTAGGAAGTTGGGGTCAGAGAATATAAGTAAGAAGTTTCCTTAAAATTATTCTTCATAACTCAGAAACATCTATATGCCTATTTCTATAGATATATCTTATATACATAGATATAGAGATATCACTTACAATGTGCCAGGCAGTGTGCCAAGTGATATGTGTGTGTATGTATGTATGTATTTATGTATACACATATACATATATCACACATATATACATATAAATACACAAACATATATTACATATACCTACTAACATTTGTTTCTATAGAAATATAAACATGTTTTATATAATATATAAAATATTTGCATATTAAAGAAAAACTTTATATGCAAATATTGTCATATATTATATATAAATATATTATAATAATATATAAGTATAGTAAATTATATATAAATGCATTAGTATATATTTATCACTTAGCATAATGCTTGACACATAATAGTAAGTACTTATAATATTGATTGATTGAGGGAATTAAGATTGGGAAATACAAGTTGATAAAACTTTCACTAAATATTTACTTTTTACTTCTTGTTATTTGTACTTCTCACTACCCCATTCTAGCAGTTAAAATTCTCATCTAGATACATAGTTTCTTTCCTAGATTCTCTTCTATATTAATTCATATCCATAACACTTTGACAAAAAAAAATCAGCGTCCCACAAAAAGGTAAATTAAGAAAACCTTTCATCTTTCACCTGCTTCTCATTACATTTATTTGTGCCCATGTTGTCCTTAACATAATTTCATAAGTCAGACAACTAGCTTTATTAAGGTCCTACTATGTGCCAGAAACTGAGGAAAGAAAGGCAACAAACAGACCCTATTCTCTAAGAGCTCAGTCTATTAAGGGGAAAAGCATGCAAACAATTATGCACCAACAAGATATACACAGGATAAACTGAGATAAGTCTCAGAGGCAAGGCACTAAGAGTAAGGAGGATCAGAAAACCAGGAAAACTAGGAGATAGATACAAGGAGAAATTAGCTTTCCAGGGATATGGGGTGAGGGCAGCCAGTGAAATCACTCAACATCTAGAGATGGAGGATTGTGTATGAGGAACAGCAAAGAGAACAGTTTACCGCATCACAGAGTATATGTAAGTGAATAAGGTGTAAGAACACTGAAAATTTAGGAAGGGGCCAGGTTATGAAGAGTCTTAAAGCCAAACAAAGATTTTTACATGTGATCCTATAAGTAAGAGAAGGTTATTGGAGTTGATTGGATAGGAGATTGATGGAGTAAGACCTGCATTTTAGGAATGTCACTTTGGGAGTTGAGTGGAGGATGGATTGCAGTGTCAGTCAAGAGAGACTCTAGGTAGAGAGATCAACCATTAGACTGTTGCAATAGGCTAATATTTACTGAGTGCCCATTATTGCACAAAGCACTGTGGGTGTCACAGAGGAGTAAATGACATAATACTTGGTCAGCAGTTACTTAGCCACCTATTTAGTAAAGGCAAACTCATACATTTGGGGGGGGGGTAAAAACAACTACAAGTGATATTACAAAGCAATTTAGCCTATCAAATGGACAACATAATCCACATAAATCATCAGCATTTCTGTATATTACCAACAAAGCCCAACAGCAAGAGATAGAAAGATAAATTCTATTTAAAGTTACTATAGATATTATAAAATATTGGGGAGTCTACTTGCCAAAACAAATCCAGGAATTCTATACAATTAGAAAATACTTTTCATGCAAATAAAGTCAGATCTAAATAATTAGAAAATATCAACAGTATTGGGTAGGCAGAGCAAATATAATAAAATAGCAGTAATATATAATTATATAAGCTTATATATAATTATATAGAATATTATAGTATATAATATAATTATATAAGCTAATACAATAAAATATCATTAGTATATGGGTAGGCTGAACTAATATAATAAACATGACAATTCTACTAAATTAATGTACTTATTTAGTGCCATACCAATCAAACTCCCAAAAAACATTTCATAGAGCTAGAAAATATAATAACAAAATTCATCTAGAAGAACAAAAGTTCCAGAATATCAAGGGAAATAATGAAAAGAAATGCAAGGACAGATGTCCTAGCCATACTAGATCTTAAATTGTATTATAAAGCAGCAGTTATCAAAGCTACTTGGTACTGGCTAAAAAATAGAGTGGTGAATCTGTGGAATAGGTTAGGTATAGTCAATGACTATAGTAATCTATTGTTTGATAAACCCAAGGACTTTAGCTTCTGGTATAAGAACTCACTGTTTAACAAAAAACTTCTGGGAAGACTGGAAAATAGTGTGGCAAAAATTAGGCATAGACCAACATCCTACCCTCTATTCTAAGATAAAGCCAAAATATATACAAGATTTAGATAGAAAAGCTGCTGTTATAAACAAACAAGAAGAGCAAGGAATAATAGTTTACCTGTCAGATCTATGGAGAAGGGAAGAATTTATGACCAAAAAGAGATTAAAAAACATTATGAAATGCAAAATGGAAGGTTTTGATTACACTAAATTGTAAAGTTTTTATACAAACAAGCCAATGCAACCAAGGTTAGAAGGGAAGCAGAAAGCTAGGAAACAATTTTTACAGCCAGTATCTCTGATAAAAGCCTCATTTCTAAAATATAGAGAGAATTGAGTCAAATGTATAGGAGTACAAGTTATTCCTCATTGGATAAATGGTTGAAGGATATGAACAGACAATTTTCAGATGAAGAAATTAAAGCTAATTATAGTCAAATGAAAAAATGCTCTAAATTGCTATTCATTAGAGAAATGCAAATTAGAAAACTCTGAAGTACTATCTCATGCCTATCAGATTGGCTAACATGGCAAAACAGGAAAATGGTAGATGTTAGAGAAGATGTGGGAAAATGAGAACACTAATGCATTGTTGGTGGAGTTGTGAACTGATTCAACCATTCCAGAGAGCAATTTGGAACCATAACCAAAGGGCTATAAAACTATGAATACCCTTTCATTCAGCAATACCACTTACAGGTCTGTATCCCAAAGAAATAATAAAAATGGGAAAAGGATCTGCCTGTACAAAAATATTTCTAGCAGCTCTTTTTTTAGTGGCCAATAATTGGAAATTGAGGGGATGTCTATCAATTGGAGAGTGGCTAAACAAACTGTGGTATTGAATATAATCAAATACAATTGTGCAATAAGAAATGATGAGCAGGCATACTTCAGAAAAACCTGGAAAAACATATGTGAACTGTTGATGAATGAAGTGAGACCAGGAGAACATTGCCCACAGTAACAGTCACATTGTGTGAAGACTAGCTTTCTTAAACTTGACTCTTCTCAGCAATGCAATGATCTAAGACAACTCCAAAAAACTCATGATGGAGTATGCTATCCACATCCAAAGAAAGAACTATGGAACCTGAGTGCAGATCTAAGCATACTATTTGCTCTTTTTTTGTTTGTTTCTTCTTCCTTGTGGTTCCACACATTGGTTCTGATACTGCTTTACTAATGTGAAAATATATTTAATGTGAATGTATATGTAGAGCCTGTATCAGATTGCATGCCATGTTGGGGAGAAGGAAAGGGAGGGAAGGGGAGAAATTTGAAAGTTCAACAGCATATGGAACTGAATGTTGAAAACTAAAATATATTTTTAAAAATGTTCAACATAGAGTTTCTCATGAGATCATCAGGGGAGAGGAGTAGAGGTTCAGAACTTTGGGGAAATTTTATGTATGGCTGGTGGGAGAAATCAGAGAAGATGCCCAAACTGTCAACTGAGAAGCAGAGGACCTAAGGTAAAGAGACAATTTCCTGAATGTCAGTAGCATCAAGTATTGCTGAAAACTCAGTGAAAATGGGAACCAAAAAAAGCGTTGGTCATTGTGTACCTTCGTTGCATCTTTGAGGCAAAAGTCAAGAGAGGAGGGGATTATAGAGAGAATGGTATTGATACAGTTGAGGAAATGGATCTAGATCATTCTTTCAAGATGGGAAAGGGGGAAGAATTTTAACAGAGCCAAGGTGGAAGCAGGGTCAAGTGAAGTCAGATATGAATGTCTTTGAAGACAGATGGGAAAAAAGCCACCGAGAGTATCTTTGCGTTATTTTGAAGTTCCTATGGAAGTGGGGACAATGCCCACAAATTCTCCAATGATTGTGAAAGTTGGATGTCTAAGGTGGAAAAATGTAGGGAGACTATGTCAGTCATATCACTCAAAATTTGTTCCCATTTTTCAGTAACAATACATTTTTGTATGAAGTAATCAACTGAAATTTGTACCCATTTTCAGTAGCAATACATTTTTTTTAGTATGAACTAATCAAGTGAAATGTAAAATGTGTTCTGTGTATTGTTGGTAAATGCTTATATTTCTGTCACTGATTGTAAATTAGAAGCAGATTGTAAATTAGACACTGAAATTAGTGATTTCCACGAACCCTAATGTTCCTTTTATCTACTCATGCCTCTCACATTAATTTGTTTTCACTTCTCCAAAGTATGCATTATCTATTGTTGTATATTGTAGTCAGATATTGTTTGTTAATTTAAAATAAAATAAAATAAAATTTGGCAGAGTAAATATAACCTTAAACAATTTTTTGACAAAGGGACACATATCTGGTATTTTGAAGTTAAGTTCAAACAAGATTCTTTGATAAATGTCATCACAGATAACTATTCAGTGTCTGATTATTAACTTCAGCGCTGGCATAAAACATGAAGATAATGCTTGCCAAAGGTGTTCACCACTCTTAGGAAGTATGCCCCATAGCAATATGTTCTCTTCAGTCAAAGTGTGATTATTAAAGTGATTGATCTACAATCTTTATACATAAAAAGGGGGATGGAAAATGTCTGTGACTAAGGCCATCCAACAACATTTAGATGGTCAGACCATTTGGAACAGGCACTAAAATTGGACAATGAATTGGGCCAAAAAAAATGAGGGGAGGGAGGATTGTGGGTGGGAAATTGTTCAGTGTTTTTAATGATCCATAACTGCTCATCAGTATGAAGACATCTTTTCAAGACAATTGTTCTCCCAGTCATGATCTATGGTTGAATAAACCATCTGTTGTCATGGAAAGGAAATCTTCTGCATGAGATAGCTAGATAATTAATAAACTTACTAGGAACAGCTAAAAGGCACACCAGTTAGAGCACTGAACCTTGAGCCAGGAAAAACTGAGTTCAAATTTATCCTCAACTTCTTTCTGACTGTATGTCCCTCAGCAAATCTCTCTGTCTGTTGAGTTTCCTTACTATTAAATGGGGATAATAATAGTGCCTACTTCCCAGGGTTGTTGTGATTAAATGAGATAATATTTGATTGGTATGTAGTAAGTACTTAATAAGTGTTTGTTCCCTCCCTTCTTTCTCCTTCTGCCTTTCTCCCTCCTTGATAGACTTACTGTAGTAGCAGAAGATGGGTTTTATTCCCTTCTATCATGATGCATTGTCTTTCTGTTCCTTCATCTCTGGGGCTACATGCTCTATTGTCTCTTTTCCAATATACAAAGATACTTAGGGGCTTACACTTACTAGCTGTGTGACCTTGGGCAAGTCACTTAACCCCAGTTGCCCTGCCTTCCCCCCTCCAAAAAGCAAAATAAGCAAAAACCCCATGATATTCATATTTGACCCTGTTTCTCCTCTAGCTACCCAGTTTTTCTTTCCTTTTACATGTGTCTTGGAAGAATGGCCTAATCCTATTTCCTCTACTTCATCACCTCTTGTGTTCCCTTCTAGTTTGTGATTAAAAATGTATTTGTAAAAGAAAAATATTATCAAATGCTTCTATAATCAAGATGTTTAAGAAGCCATTCCATGAGGTCCAACTAAAGATTAGGCTTCTTTAGGCTAGACAGATGAAATCTGAGAAAAAGGGCATTATCAAAGTCTACAAAATAAAGGAAGTAGCCAGGGTGAATAAAAACTTAAAGACATTCACCAAATCCTGAAATATCCAATATGATGAGGGAGTACCACTGGAATGCTGCAAATGATAGTTTTAGGAAAATTGAAATGAAGTACTATTTTACGTTCACACAGATTTTAAGCTACCTGGGGTTATTTCCTGTATGACTTTGTGTCATATGAAGTATGTTGCTAAGTAGTAGATGATCTATAACTTTATGTTGATATATTAAATGCACAAAATGAAATTACACTGAATCAGTACATAAAATGTGAGATTGGCTTTTAGCAGCCGTTTTTTATGTAAATGACAAAATAGGTGATCAAAATGTTTTCACTTTAATATTTACAAATGGTCATTACACATTGAATATTCTTCATTGAGCTCCAACTTCATTGTTAAAGAAAGTTTTATTATTCTTGTGTGCGAAATGAAGTAAATGTAAATGGTGGATTATTCATTTTAGGAATTGCTAAAAGTTTTTCCCCTATATTGAGTTAGCTAGAGGTCACATTCACTCTATCTAGTTCTTCCTAATTGGAGTTCTATCTTACCTACCCATAAACATCAAAATCCTTATTGTTAAGGAAATTGAGAGAAATTGGTATTAATGAAAAGATAACAAGAATGTATGGCATCATAATTTATCAAACTGATGTTCTATCCCTCCCAGTATTTTCTTTTCCTGACAGCAACAACACGGGATATTTTTATTGGTGTATTTAATGATTGTTCTTCAAAGCACAAAGACTGTATCATGAACAAAATTAATTTACCTTTAATAACCTGCTATAGAGAAATCTTATATTAATTCATGTAAACTTTTTCAAGCCTACTTTAAAAAAAGTTGTTCTGAAGAAGTTGTGATTCAACACTGCTCAGCAGGTCCATTTGACTTCTGCTACTTGCTTTTGCCCAGTTTTGGTTTTCTTCCAACTGAAAGAGCAAATGTCCTGTTGATTTCTGCTTTTAGTCAGAATGTAAAACCAAATCATTGCTGACCACATATAGTTACAGGTCAGTACTGGAAGAATATAAGAGCTGAACAATCACTGTGGAAAGATAACTTTAACTCTCCCTGAATCCTTCTACAGTACAATTATTTTGTCTCCTTCAAAGAAATGCCAAGAAGATTGAGCCAAACACTGACAAAATACTCATTGGCAAATTTTGTTTAAATAGGTATGATTTATATGATAGCTTCCATTTTTTCCCCGAACTTCTGAGTTTTTCTTGGTTGGTATTGTATTTGCATTATTCTTTTTTTAAAATAATGATAGTCCTTTATCATTTGCAATAGTTTTGCCATGTCATAAACTAAAATGAAGTAAACTAGGTTAAGTGCTTTCTATTTTAATGCAGTAAGTGCTCGGCATCTAAGGTATGAATTTGCTCTTGCTTGTTAAGTAGGCAATATGCTGATTGTAATTATTTTACCTAATTATATTTTGAATTATTAATATAGACTATCCTTCATAAAATGCACAGAAAATTATTTCTTTACATTGTACATCCATAATGCAATTTATTTATGTGTTAAATTGCTATTTTTAAAAATATACCGAAGAATAGCATTGTGAAGGAAATACCCAAATCATTGACATAGTTTTCCTATAAGGCTATATTTTATCATTTTAATGGCATTTTGTAAACATTAATTTCTTTCCCCATACTTCTTTAATTTACATTTTACTAGATATTGCTTCAGGAACATAATTATCAGCTGTATTGTGGTATGAAATGAAGTGGCTTGGTATCTAGAACAACCTTCAAAGAAAGTAAAAGAATAGACATTTAAATACATTTCAAAAGAACCATGCAGTTTCTTGGAACTGTACAGAGTCCATTTGGGCATAGTTCCTTAGGAGAGTTTATCATAAGAGATGCCAGGAAAAATGACAAACAACTAAAGAACTTACTCTTTAGAAATATGGAGAGGAGGGAGAATTTTGCAAAAGTCTAGAGAAAATTGACTGCCTTTTTTGTTTTTGCATTGGCAAAGTAATTGATATCTATGATTAAAATGCAACCTCAGAGAAGATGAATATGAAGAAACAAAGGAGAGTCCTGACCTCTGTCAGGTTAAAGGACAGTAAAATGTCAAAGAGAAAGGGATATATAAGGAGTACCAAACAATTGGAGCCAAATGACAGATGTCCTCACCGTGAAGAAGAGGAAACCGGACTCTGAGGAGGAAGAAAAAGCTGTTTGTTTTCTAAGGAATGATGATGTGGATCCATAGCAACATTGGGTAGAGAGCATCTCTTAACATTTGGAAGAAGAGGGCATTAAATAGGATAGTTCCAGTGGAAATGAGGAAGGATAAGTACAAAATGTATGAAAGAGATCAACTTCAGTAGTTACAGAGGCAGAGTTGAGGAAACTTGGGCATTGATTGTATGTTGGCCGGGGGGTGGGGGTGGGGTGAGGAATTATCTTTGGAGGATCTGTGATCTCATTTATATGATGAGGCATGTTGGTCCTTCCTCATTGCATCCCATCAGTTTCCTGTTCTGTTAGGTTCTCTTCTATTTTCTTCATCAAAACCTTCATAGAAGTTTCAATCTATGTACTGAAAGTACTATGTTCATTTGCTTAAATATCTTGTCACTTTGATCAATTTTTATTGGATTGAATTGATCGAATCTCAGGGTACCAACTTAACTTTCAGGATATCTTATTCCTTCTTCTCACTACTTGACTGGCCCATCTCTTTTTCCTGTAACATCTCCTCAATGATAGCAATTATATCATTTTTTGTGGGCAGATTATCTTTGGTAATATCCTTCAAATGCTTAAATTAAATTTACTTTACAACTTTTCATTGCTCTTTGGGCTAACTGCAATTTTGGGTCTTCTGAACTGATTGTATGCTGGAAGTTGGGACCATAAAGCATCAGTAGGAGGAATTTGGTTTAAGAGAGGAGCTTTAGCAGAAACTTAGGATCATTTTTTAAAAAGTGCAGTTTTCCAAATTCAATCTAGCTTATTTTGACTCAAAAAAAAATTAAGTGATTGCAATGGACAAGGAATTGTACTATATTCTATCCAAAGGCCAAAAAAAAAATCAAATACTTCTTGTCCTCAAAAACCATAATTCTAATATTTAGGCAACTATATGACACAGTAGATAGAACACTTGGCCTGGAGTCAGAAAGACCCGAATTCAAGTCTACCTCAGTTACTTAATAGCATGTGACCTTGGGAAAGTCACTTAACCTCTGTTCTCCTCAATTTCCTCAATTGTAAAATAGGTTAATAATAGCACCTACCTCCCAGGGTTGCTTTGTGAATCAACTGAAATAATAATTGTAAAGCACTTAGTACAGTTCCTAGAGCATAATAGGTGTTCTATAGATAAATGCTAGCTATAATTATACTATATATATATGTATATGTATAGCTATAAATGCTAGCTATAATATATATATATATATATATTATATAATAATAATTAAGGGTAATTTGCCTTAAGGAAGAATGAAGCATTAACTACTCTAGTGATCACAAGCTTATCTATGTTAACTGTCATGCTCACTTTTCCAAAATCTCACACCTGCTCTTCTAAAGAAATGATTTCTCCCCATTAGAATCTTGATTTGATTAAAATTGGTCAGCTTGTATTTTCCTTTGCTGAAAGGATTTTGGAAGAAACTTGGAGGTGAGGATTCTTTAGGGGTAGAGTAATCTATTTTCCAAGGACCAGTTGAGGCTTATCATCGCCTTAATAAGTTCTTTGGCCATGGAAACCCACCTTAGTATTTGAGTACCTTGGTGAGAGGCATCATAGTGTAATGGAAAGAACACTGGACTTAAAATCAGAGGAACCTGAGTTCAAGTCCTCAATATTCCACCTACTAAACATATGACCCTTTGAAGATTTAGTCTCTCTGAGTCATAGTTACGTCATCTGTAAAATGAGACATACTATCTACCTCCCAGAGTTGTTATTAGAAAAGTGTTTTGTAATTTGTAAAATTAAAAGAATGTGTGCTCATTGTCCTCATACCCCCATCTCCATCATCATCATCATCATCATCAGACTATACAGTATAGTGGATAGAGAGCTGACTTTGGTACCTGGTTCAGCCTAGGTTCAGATCCTTTCTCTGATGTATGACAGCTGTTTGGCCATGGATAAGTTATTGGAATCTGAGTGCTGGAGGTATCTCTCTAAGATTCTAAGTTGCAGAGAAGACACACTAACTTTTCCTCCATATTTCATAGAAATGATTGTGGTTGCAATATTTATAGATTTGATAATCTTCATAGACAGGACATAATTCTTCTATGTCTTATCCCAATGGACAGATTGATTGCTATAGGAAAAGCATCTTGAGACATCTTTTCCCAAATACAGATTTTCATATATTGGATTATTCATTATCCTAAAGTTTCTGTCTATACAATGTTATATTATATTTTTAAATTCTCCTATACCAATCTTATATCTATTTTCTAAAAGAATTCATGAATGAAAATTATAAATATTTCTAAATGACTATTCTTTTTTACTCCTAAATTTAAAAATTAAATGAAAGTTGGCTTCTAGAATCAATGTGGCAGGTGACATAAACAAGAAATCAATATTTTTTAAAAATCTAAAAAAATGAAAAATGACTTTTTTGTGGAAATATTTTCCTCCATTTTATGTTTTTGGTATTAGAAATTATTCCTTTTCATTTGATAAAGAGAAATCATAACAGACACCTTAAAAGCAAAAGCATATCTCTTTGAAAATTGAATAGGTTGTGTCTAGCATTTGTGTTCTGAGAAACAATGCATATTGGGAAGAAAATACGTAGGAGAACTGCCCTTATATTTTGTATGATAGGGAGGAAGTGATTGATATTTAGCTAGTCATTTATGGGTAGCTCATCTGTATTTTATTTCTAGTCCTGCCAGACTGAAAAGAACTACCACGTTTATTAGGGCTGGCGATGTACTCTGTACTTGTAGTTTTATTACCTGTTTGAGAAGCTACAAAATATTGGAGCTCTTTAATAACAAGCGTTTTATGTTTCCTTGTGTCAGCAAATTTTCTAGATTAATATCCTGTATTTGATTGATTGTATCCTACTGTGTTTTTTAAAAATATGATTCTGAAGCACTAATTTATCTAGAAGCTTGTAACTAACTAGCATGAGGCCTTACACATATATCCTTTCTTTGTTAGAACCATCTGACTTCCTTCTGTGATATGATTAACTACAATGCCCATTTTTATTCAACACCTCCCTCAGTGCTATTAGTTTTACATTAAGTTCAATTCTCTCTCTCTCTCTCTCTCTCTCTCTCTCTTTCTCTCTCTCTCTCTCTCTTTCTTTCTCATACACACACACACACACACACACAGAAGTTCATAAATTGTTGATACTAGCTCCCCATTCTAGATTTCTAGAAATCATTGGATTGCTTTACTGTTGATACATTATAAAATATTTGAAATGATTGACAATCCAAGATAGAAATAGGAAAATAGAAACCTTATCTACTGTCATATAATTTAGGGGTATGTATGGGGATTTTTGTCCTTTTCTTACGATCAATTTCATCTAATTGAATGTTAGTTCAGTGTGGTTATAGTAAGAAGACCTTATATTTTGCAAACCCCAAGAGAAGAATAAAAAAGGTCATTTGTAATAGAAGTAACTATTTGATCCTATAATATGTGCTAAGACTTATGTTATGGCCAGCCACCAGTGATTTGTTGGAACTCTAAAAAGATTGAAATGACATTTTCGCTCTGTTTTGCCAATGGGAGAGGCAAGTGCGGTAATCTTTAAAAACTCAGAATAATTTTCAGAATGATAGAACTTTGAAAGGCATCATTATAATCACCTCTATATCACATTTATCAAGGACTGGTAAATCTTAACATTGTGTTAAACACCATGCAGAGCATACTTTAAAGAAAGTTTCTTTGAATTTTGTTTCAAGTTCATAGAATCTGTCTACCACATTCAGTGTGGTTTGTCATGTTTTCTTCTGACTGCACAACTAAGAAGTATTATAAATTATAGAACTTGAAAGATAAAAGATTATATATTTGCCTAAGAAAATTGCTTAGTAAAATAATGTGTTTAACTCATTTCTGTCACAAACATTACTTTTATAACAAATATAATTCATTTTAACAGATCTAATATGAAGTAACCCTTACAATTCTACTCTGTCTCACCATGACTTAGAGGTGACCCTGCATGCTTATAGGCTACGCCACCCAAAGCCCAAGTTCTGGCAGGTCCTACCAAGCCACAGAAACTGCTAACATGGATCTAGTGACGTACTCTTCACTTTTCCAGTTAATCAGTTGTCCAGGGAAGAATTTAGCCAAGTTTGATAGATTTCATAACCAGGTAGTGATGAATTTTTCACTCATAGGAACTTTCCAAGACCATCTACTAAGTTGTTGATGGTTTTTGATAATTATTAGTGAAGCAAGTACTCTAAGTAATGGAATCATAGATCCTAGAACAATGAAGTCTACAGACCACAGTTATTGATATAGATGAGAATAAAGTGTGACGGTCTATTTAGCTACTTTGAAATGGAATAAATTTTGAACTTCAAAGATACTAATTTATTTGTGTAGCATTTAGGTAGCATTTTAAAGTTTCCACATCACTGTATGTGTTTATCTTGTTTGCTCCTCAGAAGAGAACTATATGGAAGAGTACTTGAATGAATTTTCAGTTTCTCTGATGGGGTTAATTCCTCTAGTGGAATGAAGTGCAACTCAGCTGTGCCTTCTCATTCTGTATAAAGTTTGTCCATGTTTTCCTATAATTCCTCTATATGTGTTCCCAATGTGATATTGCAGAAATTTCCCTAGATTTTGGAAAAATCAGAGAATTCCCAAACTAGTATAGCCAGGTGTAATGGGATTTAAGATCTTCCCCGCCCATTAATAGGCCTCATGTGAAGCCCGTTAAGGGAAGCATGCTTAGGGGAGACTTGCTTGTGGGAGACTTGCTTGTAGGAAGGCTTTCACATCTTTTGCTAATTTCTAATTAGACATTGAGTCACAAGGGTTGTGATGCCTTCTGGCTCCGAGAAGTATAAGTGTGTATGTGTATGTGTATGTGTATGTATGTGTATGTGTATGTGTATGTGTATATGTATATGTACATGTATATATGCTTTGTAAAGTATGTATGTAAAGTGTATAGTTGATTCAGGCAATCAGAGCCTTATCTGTTGGTCTTTATTTCTCTGCTTGTATTTTCTCTGAAGTTCAGGATGCTGACTTATCTCTGGAGCTAGTGAATGTAAGTAAAAGAAGACTGTTGGCCCCTTAAACAGCTATCTTTCCATGTAAAGCAGGTCTAAGAATGTCTGCTAGTAGCCACCCTGGGTATGCCAGTGCGGTTGCCACTCTATCAGGTGATAAATGAGATATCTGTCCTTAATCCCCTTCTTAAATGGAGGCTTTCGAGTTCATGGGGAGCCCCTCCAGCCAGAGGGACAGAGTATAGCAATGAGATATGATGTTTTTACATAATGTTGAGATTTTCCCAATAATGGACTTCTTCAGACATAGTGGAAAACTCAGAGGAGTCCCAAAGTAGTACAGTTCTTTCTTAGCCACTACAAAAAGAGCTGCTATAAATGTTTTTATATAAATATGTTCTTTTCCTTTTTAAAAAAATCCATATATATATATATATATATAATATGTATGCATTAATATGGTAGTAAATTTGCATAATTTGCAAAATATATATATTGTAGTTAATATTCAAACTTTTTCTTTAACTAATGGGGTATATGATCAAAAAGCTTGGAAATCACTAGACTAGAATCCCTTCCTCAGTAAATGCTATAGCTCTGTATTTGCTTGCGTTTGTGTCTCACTTCTCTCTTCTCCTGGTCTACTTTTCTCCTTTATAACAAGCACCAAATAGTTCTTAGAGGAGTTCAGTAGGAGTACTGACTCATAATTTACTGTTTTCTTTCCCCATGGGACTCTAGACCTTTTGTGCCTCCAAATAAATGTTTTGACTTTTGCGGTATAGTTCTATAAAGTAATTTCTTATTAACTGATCAGCACAGCACTATATTAATTTAGGTCATATAGGCATTTCCATTATATTTCGGGACACCCTGCATTAATGCAACATAGCCATGCACAATGAATATTTCTAATTATTTGTCTTCTTTTACTTCTGTGAAGAATATTTTGTAGTTGTATTTATGTGTTCTGAATCTGTGTTAGGTTAACTTCTAATTATTTTGAATGGAATTCCTCTTTCTGGCATGTTTTTTGTCTTTTATTAGTATATACAAAAATGGTCAATGATATTTGTATATTTATTTTATATTCTATCACATTACTGAAGTTGTTTTTGCTCTGATTCTTTGCTGATTTCATCTGTAAAATAGGGATAATTTTTTCCTCCACATCCATTATTTATAATTTTACTTTCTCCCTCTTCCTGTATTTCTAGAACAATGTGAAACGTGTTAAGTAGTAGTAGTGGTGGTAGTACTGATGTAGTACTGCTCATCACTACCACCACCACTACTACTGCTACGGAGAGGTTCCTTGGTTTATCCTTGTACTTACAAAAAGTATTGTAAAGTAAGTATTGTAAAAATATACAGATTCACTCCTGTAAATAATAGGAAGTTTTAGATAGATATTCTTACCTTTTTTGTGCCATGGACTACTTTGGGAGTCTGATCCCTTCTCAAAATAATGTTTCAAAATACATAAAATACAAGTAACTTATCTTTTTCTATCAGCTACTATGCTTGATTTCAACTTCATGAACATCATGCTTCCCACAAGATAAACTCATCACCTGAAATCTCATCTTCATACAGATTGACTTGCCTTGAAACTCAACACCTCAGCTCTGTCAGTTGCCTTTTCCCTATGACTGAAGGGCTTGAGAGTAGACTAGTCCTCCTAAATCCTTCCTTTATTGAAGACTCTAGATTACTTTTCATTTTCCCTTAGCTGCTCTGCTCATCACGAACATCGTGCTCATCTTGCTCTGAACCAGATGCCCTTTGGTTTCAGCTTCCTTTTGTATATTGTCTTCTATTAGATTGTAAGCTCCTTGAGAGCAGGAACTGGTTTCTTTTTTTGTATTCCCAGTTCTTAGCACATAGTAAGTGCTTAATAAATATTTATTGTCTGTTGACATGGGACAGAGGAAATGAATTAAATTTAAATAGCTACCAAAATTTTATGGAAAAAAAGCTTCATGGAACCAAGTTTAAGAACTGCTATTACATGCTTACATACATGCATATGTACATATACATATACATATATGTGCATGTATGATATATATACACATTTAAGAGTTTTTTCTCCTATTTCCATGCCTTGTTCCAAATATCTCAGTTTATTTATATCTTTATTTTCTTTCGCTTTTAAAAAATCTTTGTCATAACCCTTTCCCAGCCTATATAAACATGAAGTTCAGAATCCCCTTCTTCTCCAATTATTTTTCATTCTCTTGAGTAACATTTATTTATGGAACCTTTTACCAATAGATATTACTTTGCTGCCTCTCTCTTCTTATTTCTTCCACTTTTTAGTCTATTTTGAAATCTAGTTTGCAATCCATAGGCTGTGAATGTGCAATATTTCTTTCCCATGTAGCTTTTATAGGATTGGAGGTCAGGGATGGGATAAAAGCATTGTTCTCTTTCTTCTGTCCCCTTCACCATTAGCACAATTTTAGATCAAACCTTTTACTCCTTTCTGTCTTTAAAAGGTGGTTCAGTTTTGTTTGTTTATTTTGAGGTAACATTTTCTGATGAGTGTCACTCCTGGAATTTCATAAGTAAGTAAGACAATGTGATGTCAATGGAGATACTAGTTTCCCAAGTTATGGATTCAAATCTTAGCCCATACCTTTATAATCATTGATTAATCTACATAATGGCAATATACACTCCTTTTAGAACTTATGTCCCCTATTCTTCTTGGACACTGGATGCCACATAAGTCATGTACCTCCTCCATCTTCTTGCAATGATATATATTCCCTTGGAAGCACAATTCTCACTTGGAGAAGGAATTTTCCTTTGATACTTCCTTTCTCCAAACAAAACCTTGATTCCTCAGTGTGTGTTTTGATGTCTTTCCAGGCCTAGGATAAAATCCCCTTCTCTCTACTCTCCATAAGTCGTTGTCTTTTACTGGTCTTACTGTTATCTTGGTCATTTCTCTAGTCAAGTCAAGGCACCAAAGTGATCTCCTAAATATCCAGTCTTGGCAGTAATGTATCTGTGGATTTCCCCTATCGCTTATCTCTTTCCCTCAGTTCCAAACTAAGGTAAAGCTCATGGGCAGATGGGGCAACGTGGATAAGATTGTGAGGTTTTTTACTTAGTTCTGTACTATTATTTCAAAACATCGTATACTGGATTGAAGGTATTTTTCATCATCTCATCTCAATTTAAATACATATCATTTATTATATAACATATATATGTATATATAAAATATGTATTAATATTATATTTAAAATCCTGTATAAAAACATAAAAATAATAAAATCTTGAGGACTTATTACCTAAAGCAAAGTAATTTTGTCAAAGGGGTATTGTTGTATACATAACTTTTAAAAATATATACTTCATAGTGGGTCTCTTTCCAAGCTTTGTTTAAATTGATTTTACTCTTCATTGTTATTGTTATGACATCTATCTCTGAGGACTTTGAGGGCTCACTTGAAAAGATATTAGGAGGGAAGATAGCAAAAGTGTGGAAAAAATCTCAAATCTTATTAATACTCTTCGCCCTCCCCGCCCCTGCCAAAAGAAATCAAGAGGACATAAACAAGTACCAATTTATATGACTACTTTTACTTATGTACAATATTTTAATGAGACTTAGAGAAAAATCATCTATTAGGGTAATAATAAGGAGTTATTCAGTAGTTTTTCAATCACATCCAACACTTCTTGATCCTATTTGGGGTTTTCTTGGCAAAGTTACTGAAGGGATTTGCCATTTCATTCTCCAGCTCATTTTACAGGTGAAACTGAGGCTGTCAGGGTTCAGTGACTTGCCCAGGGTCACACAGCCAGTACATATCTGAGGATTTAAATTCAGTTCATCCTCATTCCAGGCCTGGAGCTCTATCCATTGCACCACCTAACTGTCCTTATTAATAGGCCTTCTATTGCAAATAATATTTTTCAGTTCAGGGAAGCTAGTTGGCATAGTTGACGCAATGCCTGACCAGGAATCAAGAAGCTCTAAATTCCTTTGTGGTCTCATACACTTACAAGTTGTGTGATCCTGAGCACATAGCTTAATCTCTGTCTCAGTTTCCTCATCTAATTGGAATAAATAATAGAATCTACCTCTTACAGTTTTTGTGAGGATCAGTTGAGATAATTGTTTGCTATTATTGTTATCATTATTGCAGTGGTCCACATATTTACCATTATGCAATTGACTGAAAAATGTAGAGAATATAAGATCCCATCGTGCTTATTGTTTGCTGAGAATGAAAAAGTAAGTATTGATTTGATAGAGCAAGATGCCACCTTAAATATTCTCTTCCAACAAGGTATTTCTCATCCATATGCTAAAAATCATTCAAGATTCCTTGAGAGTTATAAAATAGCCTTGTTCAATGACTGTTTCATCAAAACCATCAGGCAAGGCTGAAAACATTTTGGAATCCAAGTTGAACACATATTATCTGTGGATGATGAGGCCCTACAGATATAGTTCTTTGTGGATGTCATGGCAAAGGTATGGGAAAAAAAAAATCTCAAATCTTAATGATACCCTTCCAAAAAATAAGGTAATCAAGAGAATGTAAACAAGTACCAACCTATATGACTACTTTCCCATAGGTACAGCATGTTAATAAGACTGATAGGAATATCTTTAATGATGGCATTAATAGGGAATTGTTGTTCAGTCATTGTTTTAGACATATCTGACTTTTGAGTCTGGTTGCATCAAGCCCAGGGCTTGAAATAAATTCTTTTGTAAAAGTTCTTTAACCACTCAAAAGAGTTCGGCCTGATTCATCAACACAGAAAAACCAAGGATCTGAAGTCTATCTGTTCCCCAAATTATCATATGCAGTTTAAAGGACTACTTATAATCCCTTTCTTTCAGTATGTATATTTGAAATGTACATTGTGCAGTTTGATGGTCCTGAATTAAAAAGAAGGTAGAGAATTGGGCAGATTGCTTCAGATAATTGCAAAGCTCTTTTGATGATATCAAACCCCTAGAAAAAAGGGCCATCTTTTTCATAGCAGTATTGCACTGGTAGAGTTGTTATAGCTGTAAAATATAGATCATAATAATCTCTGAAGAATTACAAAGTAATATCACATGGAAGTCACTGGAGATATGTGTGAACATACTTCAGTATGTTACCAGTGCAGAATTTTGAGGATGAGCAGCATTAAAACTCGTGAATGAAGTTGTGTATTGAATTACTAGGATAGCATGGACAAAAGGATATAAACAATTGAGAAAAGATGAATCAAAATTCTTAGCAGTCACTTAAAAACTAGCTCACCCTCACTAGTAATCAAAGATGTTGTAATAGTAATCAGTTTATCAGGTACTTAGCACTTAGTAACATAGGGCTAAGTAGCACTTAGTAACTTAGGGCTAAGTATTGAAGGTATGAGCCCTGTCCGCTGTTGAGAAGGTATGAACTCCCCTGTTGACTTGGAAGAAGGCTATTGGCTGAGACAGGAGGCCAGTGCTGTATATAAAGAAGAATTATAGGGACAGAGAGAGAGAATTGGAATGTGGCTCCTCAGTGAAGGAAGATTCATGGAGATTGAAGGCAGGTGAGAGAAAAAGAGGAAAAGGAGGAGGAGGAGGAGAGAGAGAGAGAGAGAGAGAGAGAGAGAGAGAGAGAGAGAGAGAGAGAGAGAGAGAGAGAAATAGAGAGATTGCCTGTTCCTCTCCCAGTATCTGGAAGCTGACTAAAAACTGAACTGGAGTTTTCCTGAGACTAGAATCTGGAAAAGGCCAAATAGAAGGCCAATATTCCTTCTGGGTCCTAGAGCCAGCTAAACTGCTAGAAGACTGAAGAAACATGAACAGGATAAGACTTTGCTTATTGATGGCCTGGCTGATCCTTGAGTTCCAGGCAAGGGAAGTGGTGAAGGGTTTGAGATGTACTGAACCC
>CM053593.1:320196585-320207957 GCA_028646575.1 Pseudocheirus occidentalis | reverse complement strand
TGGACTAAACTGAGGTTCGCTGGAAACCAAGGGGTGGAAAGTTTGTGTGGTTTTCTAAGTGTTGTATTAGTGACTAATGATATTTAGTAATTGGGAATCTGGCTTAGTGACTGACTGCTAGATGAGTGACTGATTAAGTTAATGGTTGTCCCATGAGTGGAAGATTTGTATATTGTGAATTGATTGATTGAATCTTTAAATGAGAAGGATTTCCCCCTTAGGGAAACCAGGTGATTTTTCTTTTGTTCCTTGTTCTAAATATTGTGGCAACTGTAGTGAAAACTGTGTGGCCATTCTAATGTTAAGCTGTTATGAACACTATATTGTGACTTTCTGTAATAAGATGTAATATTGAGAATATTATATTTTGAATATTGTACTGAATCTTGATCTGAAATGGAATAAACAGAGTGTTCACTATTACTGTGTAATCCGAATCTTAAAATCTGTTCACAGTAGCTTTCTTTTGGGAATATGCTGGTGCTTGGTTTTACAGATGTCAATTAAAACAAATCTAAGCTGCCAGTCATTGAACTGGTAGATGAATTAAAAGCAAGCAAACTCCACACTGGTAGGACATCATTCACTGCTATCAGACTTTTGTAAGCCATATGATAGTATGCTATATCATATCCTTAAATGCAACTGGGATTTCATCAGTTTGATATATTTCCTTCTACAACGTAGATCCCATTTCATGAGAGAGAAAGAAATAGAAAGAGAGAGGGAGAAAGGGAGATGGAGAGAGAGAGAGAGAGAGAGAGAGAGGAAGAGCCAAGAGAAGCATTTTTTGTCCATTTCATTTTTTTCTTTTTGTTTTGACATATATACCATTATATATTAATTTTTCATTATCACATATCTTGTCAACACTAAATCAATATATTTATTTAATAGAAAAAGGGTTTTATAGTCATTGCTTTTTAAAAAATGTATAACATATGTATATATACATCTATGAATATATATAACATGTATATACACATATGTACATATTTTAGCTTGCATAACAAATTCCCTTTGGAATATAGTGTGAAATGAAATGTGGATCTAAATTAATTTTTTTGTTTCTTTCCCTTTCAGGATTTTCTGTTTTAAATTGTGTTTGATCAGAAATCCATAACAACCGCTCCCATTTTACTGAAGTTTCAATTGCATGATATAATTTAAAACTATCTCTTAATTTTAATGCAGTTCTCTCTTTTTGAAATTAAATGTTTTTTGTAACTAGCATGTGGATGAATCTTTAGCATGAGTATATTTTACATATGTTTCTTTTAATAAGATATTTCAGGCTATTCAGATTTATTGTTATAAGTAAATATATTTTTTCTTCAGAAGGTTTTTTTTCTTATTTTCTTTTATGTTTCCTGGAAAGAATAAAATTTAATCTTCTATATTTTTTTCAATGGTTACAGTTAATGATAGAATTTATATTTCTCTTTTTTAAGCTAACACTATTTCCTTGAGATTTGGAAAGTAGAATGTGTGAGAGGAAATCTGCATAATCAGACTGGAAAGGAAGGTTGGAACCATGTTGCAAATATCCAATTTTTGAGCCTAGATGTAGTAAGGAATCCCTGAAGCTCATTGAGTCAGAGGAGTGACATCATCATGCTTTGTGATTATTCTTTTGATAACTTTGTGGAGCCTGGATTAAAGAGAGGAATTGACTCAATCAAGGAGACTGATGAGGAGGGTATTTCATTAGACTGCATGAAAATGATAAAGATCTTAACTAGGGTGAGGGTCATGTAAAAAGAGAAAAGATGACAGAATAGGGAGATGTTGTATGGGGAAGGGAAAGGAATTCATATTTATATTTCTTCTATTAACATGCCTGGGACTGTGTTACAGTGCTTTAAAAATATTATCTCCTTTGTTCCTCATAACAACCCTGTGAGATAGGTGCTGTTATTATCCCCACTTTGCAGTCAAGGAAATTGAGGCAAACATGTTAAGTGACCTACTCTTAAGGGTCACAGAGCTGGTAAGTGTAAGAGACAGACTTGAGCTAAGGCCTTCTTGACCCCAGGCCTGCTGTACCACATGGCTGCAGTGATAAGTCGGAATCAGCAAGTTTTAGAATCTGACAAAATAGTGAAGTCAGAGAGAGTGAGGATTCAAAGATAACTCCAAGGCTGTGAACCTGAGTGACTGGTAGAATAGCAGTGCCCTTCACAGAAACTGTGAAAATAAGAATGAGGAGTGGAGTTTAGGAAAGCACAATAATAGCAATAGGCTTAAAATATATCAGTTTTTTCTTAGGAACTTATTCAGTCAGTTTAGACTTCTGTTTGGGGCCTGCTGACAGTAAGATACATATGAGTTATTTAGTTTAAAATGTCCAGTGGGTGGCTGTCCAATGGGTAGTATGCAGTAGACCCTGAAGAAAGTGGCACTACATGTATAATAAATTGGGAAATAATGGTTTAGGGGAAAAAATTAAATTGGTGGAAACAGATGCAGTAACCAAGAAAGTAGAGAAAGAGGAAAGCAATAGGGCCTAGCTTTGGGATCCAACAAACATTACGATTAGGGTATACAGTAATAATAATAATCCAGCCAAAAAAGCTAAAAAAGGAACAATCGGCCTTAGAGAAGTAGAAGAGAGCAGTGTCAGAAAAGTCATGAAAGGAATACTTATCTAGGAGAGCTGGTAAATACATTGTCAGCCAGCATTTATTAAATGCCCACAATGTACCAAACACTATATTAAACCCTAGGGGCACAAAGAAAGACCAAAGAACAGTTTGTGCTCTCAAGGAACTCTCAGTCAAATAATGAGGGAAAAAAAATCTAAGCAAGTATGTACAAACAAGATACAGAATAAATTGAAGCTAGTCTCAAAGGGAAGCACTAAGATTTAGGAGGGCAGGCAAAGTCTTCTTGTGGAAAGTAAGAGTTTAACTGAGCCTTGAAGGAAGCCAGAAAAACCTAGGACGTACAGATGAGGAAGGGGAGAGTTCCAGGCATGGGGACAACCAGTGAAAATTAACACATAGGAGATGCAGTGTCATGTACAAGGAGCAGAAAGGAGGCCATTGTCACTGGATTCCAAAGAGTATGTGGAGTGAGAGAGTAAGGTGTAAGAAGGCTGGAAGGATAGGAAGGAACTGTTTGTTATAGAGGGCTTTATAAATCAAATGGAGGACCTTCTTATATTTGATCCTGGAGATAAAAAGTCTCTGGAGTTGATTGAAAACAAAGATAATAATGATCAGACCTGCTTGGATGATCAATTTGACAACTGAATGGAAGATGTGTTGAAGTTGGGAGAGATTTAAGGCAGAGAGACCAGCCAGTAGGTGATTATAATAGTACAAACATGAAGTGTTGAGGGCCCTCATCATGTTGGTTGCGTGTTAGAGGAGAGAAGGGGGCATATACAAGATATATGAAGAAGGTACAAACAACTGGTCTGGACAATTATGTGGATATGGGGGGTGACAGTGAGGAGTTAAAGATGACACCTGTCACAGATCTAGGAAAAAATGGTAGTACCTTCAATGGTAATAACAAAGCTAGGAAAGGAGAAGATTTCAGAGGAAAAAAATGAGATCAGTTTTGGATGTGTGAAGTTTAAGATGTCTATGGAATATTTAATTCAAAATGTCCTATAGATAGTTGGAAATGCAAGTCTAGAGTTTGGGAGAGAGATTAAGGCTGGACAAGTAGATTTGAACATCATCAGCATAAAGATGGTGACTGAAACAATGAAACTGATGAGGATGAGGATTGAGAAAAGACCATGAAATGAGGTATTTAGGAGAATATTGGTAGCTTTGGAGAAATTTTAGTTGAGTGGTGAGATTAAAAACAAGGTTTCAAATAATCTTAAATATAAATTGTAATAGGCTTAAAATACATGACTGTTTTTCTCAGGAACTTGTTCAGTCAATTTAGAGTTCTCCACTGCTTGTAAGGATTTCTTTATTTGTGGATTTTTGTTCACAAATACTTCTAAGCCTTACTTATCTTTGAAATAAAAAAAATGGTCACATTCACATATGGTTATGGTATTTTGTGTTCTAATCATATTTTAGATGTCATGTGTATTTTTCCTAGACTTTTTTTCCTTTGTGATATTCAGAACTTTATGATACTCAAGATTTTAAATATATATATATATATATATATATATATATATATATATATATATATTCTTTCTTGATGTTTGGGTTTTTTCTTATTCTTTGTAATTCTATAGTTTAATTTTTGTCTGTGCTGATGTGCCATGCATTCTCTCTAATTTGTATCCTGTCCAATCTGTAAAGTCATTTTTGTTCTTCATTTTTTAGATCCTTACTAATATAATCCTTGTAATTTTTGCCTTATCTTCAGAATTTGATATTTTTCTTCATATCCATTAGTTACTTTTAAAGTGGCATTATACATAGCTTTATTCTTTTTTTCTTTATGACTGTTTGCTTTTGCTTAGTATTCTTGATATTTATTTCTTATTGGCACTTCCCATAGTTGTTCCTTCATCTGTTTTATTTGGTAGCAGAGAAAGTATTGAGTCATAACCTTTCATTTATCCTTGTATGTAATTTATTGTAATTCCTTAGGTTCAAATCTCACATGGTAAGTACTTAATAAATTTTACTTTATCTTTCTATCTAAACATTTATTGATTTTGTGTGTGTGTAATGTGTGTGTGTATTTTCTAGGTAACAGATCCTGTGATAGAAGCTTCTTTTGTTGTATGTCTGAAGTTCTGAAATTAAATTGGGGTCACAACCTTGTCTTCTCACCACTTGAGGGGGAATATTCTTTAACAAATTTGACATAGGCTCTGGTTGCCAGAATGAAACTAAGATTTGTTTGCTTGAGACTTTCATTCTCCTTTTCCTAAAGGGTAGTTTGTGTGAAAAAGATCTGAGTCAACTTTGATACGGGAAGCCAAAAAGTACTTGTGATCTTAGACTATATTAATAAGTAATAGTCCCACCCTACTCCATCTGGGTTGAAATAAGTCTGGACTACTGTGCTCATTTTAGAGCTCATTACCTTTTAGGGAGGAATTTGACAAGCATTTTTGCAGAAGGGCAACCAGGAAAAGTTAAAATGTATTCTTATGAAAATTGACTGAAGAGACTGGAAGGGTTTAGTTCAGAAAAAGAATACAGCATGGATGGGCATAATCATCATCTTCATATGTCTTGAAGGTTGTCATAAGGAAGATGGATTAGATTTGTTTTGTTCATTCCCAAAGGGAAGAACTAGATTATTAATGGAAAATGTATGGAAACAGGGTTTGGCTCAGTATGAGGAATAGCTTCATCACAATTGGAGCTGACAGAAAATAGAATAGGCTATCTTGGGGGAAGCAGTGAGTTCCTTGTTTCTGGGAGTCTTTAAGAAAAGGCTAGCAGATAACTTGATTGACAGTTGAAATAGAGGACTTTTGAAATTCCATTCAATTCTAAGATCCTATGATTATCATTTTAAGAAGAGAAGAGAGCTGGTAATCACTATTTAATTTAGAATTGAAAAGAAGCTTACAATGACTAAATAATGATAAACATTCTCCTAGTGTTTGTTGTTGTTGTTGACCTGTTTCAATCAAGTGTGATTCTTTGTGAACTCCTTTGCAGTTTTGTTGGCAAAGGTACTGTAGTAGTTGCCATTTCCTTCCCCAGCTCATTTTACAGATAAGGAAATGGAGGCAGAGTTAAGTGATTTGCCCAGAATCACACAACTGGAAAGTATCTGGGATCAAATTTGAACTCAAATCTTTCTGACTCCAGGCCTGATGCTCTATCCAATGTGTCATCCAGTATTTTATAGATGTTTATATGAAAGAATCAAAGAGCAAAAAAGTGGTGAGGTATTTTTCTCTGCTTTCGTCTCGTTCCACTCCCAACATCTAATTTAAAATATCCCAGTAGATGGTTCTGCTTTCTCTAGCTTGTTAACTTTTTTTCCTCCTGGTTTTTCCTTACTCATGCTATATGTAGTTAATTCTTTTAATCTTTCCTCATATATCAGTCTTTCTGGATCATTAATCATTCTTATTGCTCTTTTTTAAAAAATCCTTCCCTATATATCCCTTTCCCAAGCACCTTGTAAACCTGATCTTCCCTCTGTGCAAAATTTATTAGACATTCTTAAGCAGGCAGAAGATATAAATTGCTTTTTAAAAGAATTGTGTTTTAATATTAAGATCTTAAAGACTAGTCTTGTCTAGATGAGAGTTGATCGTTTTGTATTCCAAAAGAAAACGATTCCAGAAAAGATGTTTCTGAGACTACGATGCTGATAAATGAATAACAATTAAAAAACTACTCCTTTATATTACTGTATCTGATCCAAAAATATTTTCCCAAAAGAAGAAAGCTTTAGTTAAAGAAATATCTTTCATTGTTGTTGAACACAAAATGTCTCAAATTTTTAAGTATATATCAAAATATACTAGATTTAAGATTTTAATTTCATTTTATACATGTAATAGTCTAATTTAATAACGATCCAAAATATATTTTATGGTAGACTATGATAGTTATTGGGAATCAATCTATTACTAAGTTATCTTGATTTTATTTTATAACATTTTATTATATTTTGAGGTAATTCAAATAGAATGAAATAAAATAGTATGGTTGTGAATTCTTACACTTTGGCTCAAAAATAAAATTTATAGGTTTAAGATGAAGAAGGTATAGAAAGACAGCAGATTTTATCATTACATTTTTATTCTGAACTTAATAAATACTTTTTGCTTTTTTTAAAGTTTATTGTAAATCTATACAACTGCTTGTCTAAGCTGTCCTAATGGTGCTTTTTGACCTCCACATGTTCTCTGCATTTTTCTTCAAAAAGCTATCTCAATGATCCTCTTTTATTTAATTTGTTTTCTCTACCTCATCTTTATCCCATCTCACCCTCCTCATCTCTTCCTTGGGGTAAAGGGAAATAAAATATTTTCTAACCACTGGGCATAGTTAATATAAACAAATTTCCAAATTGGTTGTTAGGCAGAAACTTTGTCTCAAAGAAAGGGCATGTATGGGTTTTAAATGAGCTCTTTGGGTGTATTAAGAGAGGCATAAGGAAAAAGGAGTCAATAGACTCACTGTACTTTGGCCTAGAAAGGCCACATACATGTGGAGTATTGAGTTCCATTCTGGGTACCATATTTTAGGAAGACAGTGATAATCTGGAGATCATTTAAAGGAGGGGAAAGAGTTTTGTCCTTTATTGGAGGCTTTCACACAGTGCTAGGCTGTAATTTTGAGCTGAATCTAAAAAAAAAAATCGAATTTAGTATGTGGTGGAAGCAATATCCTAAGGCCCTGTCCCATACTAGTAAGACCTTCTTTTGATGAAAAGGTATTGAAATTTTCCTTGAGGTTTGATTGACTTAAGAAAGTAAGGCTCAGGGGTGGCTAGGTGGCGCAGTGATTAGAGCACTGGCCCTGGAGTCGGGAGTACCTGAGTTCAAACCTCAGACACTTAACACAAAAAACTAGCCGTGTGACCTTATGCAAGTCACTTAACCCCAACTGCCCTCCAAAAAGCAAAAAAAAAAAAAAAGAAAGTAAGGCTCAGACCATTGATGTAGTTTCCTGTTCACCCAAATACAAAAATCTACCCAGGGCTTTAGCTGGACCCTGATGCTTGACCAGTGGATGATTGTGGATGTTTCTGAGTCAGGGAAGCAGTAGTTAGTTTTGTCTTTTTAAAACATCTGTCTTCAATATTCTTCCTGTGCTGGCACTAAGTTGTCTTCCTTTTATTTGTCAAATGTTCCATGAGTATATCATTTCATTTTAATATTGAAGTTAAACTACTAGGAGTCTAGCATGAATCAGGTTTTTATCAGTATAATTAGATATAATTATAAAATCTTTACTTTAAAAAAATCCATCAAGGCATAACAGGTTCACCAAATATATTTGCCATTGTCAGGGAAGTCTTGTACAAAATAAAATTCAAAGAGATGTCTTATAGGTGGTTGGGAGTTCCATATAAAACTATTTGCAGAAATGGCATCAAGCCCCAGAATCTTGGAAATCCATCTAAATCAGATCTATAATCAGTGAAAAGGATTCAGTGTAACTATTCATATAAGAAAACTAAATGGATGAAGAAAACCCATTGCCCAGTCAAGATATACAGATGGATAGAGAACCTATAGAAACAGTCTTACACACTACGTACATTTTGGACAGATACAACATATTTGGGACTAAAATTGAATATTGCTTCTTTCAAGTCCCAGTTCAAATCCTACCTTCTCCAGGCAGTCTTTCCTGGTTGTTCCATTTGCTAGTGCTCTCACCTCTGAGATCACTATCTATTCTGTAATTTTTTTTTGGATTGCTAGGGTTTTTTCCATACTTAAATCATCTTTAGAATGTGACCTCCTTGAGTACAGGGATTGTTTTTGCCTTCTTTTTATCTCAGCACAGTACCTGGCCTATATTAAATGCTTGTTGATTGAATAATGAGAGTGTGATCATGGTCATGTGATTCACTTCTGACATGGACTTCCTAGATGCTTATTTTGATTCACAAAGGGAACAAGCTTGTGGAAACCAAGTCCACATTGATTACTAGTACTGTAAAGACAATCCAATATGCATATACTCAAATGACAGTGAATTCATAGGGATATGTTGGCATATGCAAAAGTGGCAGAAAAATTTGTAGTAAAATAGCAATAAAAATAGCCAGATTGTGATTTCCTCATGCAAAAAGTATTGGCTAATTCCTTCCTAAGGAATACTGAAACTTTAGGTGCCAGCTTCTAGGAAGAGTATGATGGGACTAGAAAAGCATTCACCGTGGAGAAGGGGTGAAAGGATTTGGCTCTTGTTTCTGGTAGGGAGTATTAAATAGGAACATTATTGGGAGGGGAAGGGAAAGGCATATATTCTATACACAGGGAAGGGGAAGAAATGACAAAAAAAGTATTTACCTTAACCTACTTAGGACAGAAAATTCTTGCTACCCTCTGTTACCCCAAGTGACCAAAGGGGAGGAAAGAGTTCAGAAGCATTGTTCAAGCATCTTATGACTCCTTTCAAGTGTGATAAGGTGACAAGTCAATATCAATCAACACCATCCTTACAGAATAGCAGATAGATTGATGTAATAGCTGAAATGTTTATGCACGCTTAAAAATCTTTCCTTCTATTCACTTCACTAAACCATTCTTAAAATGTAAAGTATGGACAGTCATGACATCTTTTCAAAACAAACAGCCACAAACACTCTTTGGATATACTACAGCAAAGGGAACATCATTCCAAGACAGATGAAAAAGCAACAACAGAATTTCATGAAGTCTAGAAATAAGATCTTTGCTGTCTTTACAACCTTAAAGTCATTAGAGAAATGAAATATGTTTTAAGCTCTTACTTATTTCTTTCCTCCTCTCACATTCAGCCAACTCATTTCTTTGGCTTTAATGTTAGCTGTGACAGTGCATTAGCCAAGCCGTCTCAGTCATTCAGGCATTTTATCAGCTGTATGAGGACAGATGCTAAATAGCGTAGGCTAAATTGAAATCTCTGATGACTCTCTGGAGACAAGTTGATAGCAAGAGGCACACTATGGCACTTAAATGTGTACCCCTTTTATATTTAAGTGGAAGAAGAGGGCAGCTTTTTCGTAAATTGTTTTTATCCATTAGCTGTCAAGATTCCCTTTCTTCATTTCATTATTATATCTTATTTGGTTGGAGAAGGCTAAAACGACTTTTTATTTTTCTGTTATGGAGTCAAATACAATAGAAAATATACTAAAGCTATCATACCCCTTATCTTAAAGTAAAATAATTGAAAGGAAACATGCATCCTAATCATGACAATCATTTAAACTGCCCGGTTTGACTGTAGCAACAAAATGGTAAATTTTAAAATGAGCTTAAATTATGATCCTTTGATTTATTCAATGACAAAACATCAAAACTGAATTTAATAAACATTTCAGGCTGCATATTCCTTTCAGATTAGATCTTCTTTGGATACAAACATTAATGTTTTCTTAATGTTTATTCCATCTACTAACTTTGTGTTCTAGAACAAATTTGTTTTAGTCTTTCTGAGCCTTAGTTTCCCCATTTAATACTTAAAAAATATTTGTTGAATAAATTCAAAAGGAATGCAAATAGATGAATGAAAATAATAGTTTCTGCTGCTAATTTCACCATTTAGTTTACATTCATCACTACCAAACTTATTTTCCCAAGATGTAAACTTATACTGATTTGTGATCTCATCAGGGAGATTTCAGCTCAACATATTAACTTCATAACAATTAGATCTGTCAAAAACAGAGCAGGCTTCTTTGGTAATAGTGAGTTCTCCATCCTTAGAGGTGCTCAAGGAATGTGTCATAACTCTCTGGGATTACTTTTCTCACCCACAACTCCTATAGGTGTTTTGGGTTCATAGACAATAGCTGACTACTTCTCTTGGGATTCTAGTCACTAAAGGGTTGGGTGTAGTTTCTGATATTGTATTTAATGAGCCGTCATCCATTATACCTACCACTTATGATGAATTTATCAGCCAGAGTTAATTAGCTTTTTTATTTTTTAAAAATTTATTTATTTACTTTTAGTTTATGCAATTCAGTTCCAGACTCCCTTGAGTTTCAAATTTTCTCCCCTCCTCACATGCAATAAGTATAGTATCTGCAAATACTTTCGCATTGGACATTAGTCTGGTTGTATAAAAGGGTTGTAACCAATGGAGAGAACAATGGGAACAAAGAAACAAAACCATACATGGAAAAGAACGGGAGCGTGTAGATTTCTTCAGTCTTCATTTAAACTCTGTTCTTTCTAGATCTTTCTCTGAACGTAAATATCTCCTTTCATCCTGAGACTTGTAGAGTTGTCTTATAACTGTGTGTTTCTGAGAAAAGTCCAGTTTATAAAGGTTGGTCATCACACATACAATGTGTCTGTGATTGTATGCAAGTTTTTCCTGGTTCTGCTCTTTTCACTTAGCATCAGTTTGTGTAAGCCTCTCCAGGTAAACATCCATCTCCTCCCCATTTCTTATAGCACAATAGTATTCCATTACATTCATATACCACAACTTGTTAGCCATTCCTCAGTTGATGGGCATCCTCTTAATTTCCAGGTTTTTTCCACCACAAGGAGAACTACAATAAATATTTTTGCCTTAATTTCTCCTTTAGAAATGTAGATGCTGTACCATTCAGTGCATAAATGTTTAGTAATGATATTGCCTCATTGGTGCCTTTTAGCAGGATATAGTTTCCTCCCTTATCTCTTTTAATTAGATCTATTTTTGCTTTTGCTTTGTCTGAGGTAAGGATTGCTACCCCTGCTTTTTTTACTTTAGGTGAGGCATGGTATATTTTACTCCAGCCTTTTACCTTTACCCTGT
>CM053593.1:320168384-320196085 GCA_028646575.1 Pseudocheirus occidentalis | reverse complement strand
GATTTCACGTAAATGTTACCAGAACAACTCTTCCCAGAAGTGCCTTATGACTACAGACTTTTACTAAGACCTGACTTTTTGAGGTTCCTTCCAAGGAGACCAATTTCTCAGCCTAAGGAATTTATTAGATTTTAAGAGATAATTGGATTAAGATGCTAAAATGCAAATATTATGTGGATTGTTTAGATTGGTATGAAATGACACCCCCCCCAAAAAAGTCATTTGGGAATTTCAGACATTGTGCGTGGGCCGATGAAGGAAGTATTTCCATGGAAGGGGTCTTTTAGCAACCTTCAATCCATACCATAGAGGTGATTGCTTACTTCTGCACAAGAAAAACCAACTTTGCTTGCCTCAACTATGACAGGAACCACTCTAAGGAAAAGTACACTCCATGTTATGACATTAAATGTTCTGTTCTCACTGTACCTGTTCAGAGTCACAGAATCTTGAGAGTTGGAAGGGATTTCAGAGGCTGCAGACACCAACTAGAACATGAGCATCCTCTTTCCTTAAAGATGTTAAGTCTTTCATTAAAGACTTAAGGAAACAGATTTAGCCTTTGGAAGACTATCTTCCAAAACAACACATTCCACTTTTGGATAACTCCAATTGTTTGGAAGTTATCCCTTGTGTTGGGACCAAACACATATGTATACAACTTATAACCATGGTGCTTAGTTATCTTCTTAGAAGCTAAGTAGAACAAGTCTGCATGTCGGCTCATACCTTATAGTTCAACCCTTCAAAAACATTAAGAAAAGCAGGGAGGTCAAACATTTATCAAGCTCTTATGATGTATCAGGCACTGTGCTAAGTGCTGGTCATAAAAATATCAAGGATAAAGACAATCCCTGCCCTTAAGGAGCTTACATTCTAATGAGGGAAGATAATACATTAAAAAGGAGCTGAAAGTGGAGAGGACAGGAGGGTGCCTGCATGCTGTAGAGCAGCCTGGAAGTCACAAGACGATAAAGGTAAAACTGACCAGGACTGGAACTAACATTACCTAGTACGGTAGACTTGAACCACAACAAGATAAGACAAAAACTGACCTATCAGGGCTGTCTTTTCTTCCTAGTATGGTGTGATTTCAATTCTTTTATGCAGCCTTATTGTCCTCCATACAGAAGAGATAGGGACTGGACTTATAATTTCATTGGCTAAGATAATTTCCAGGTAAAGAAACTTTCAACCAATTTAAATCACCTAGATCAGTGGTTCTCAACCTTCCAAATACCGAGACCCTTTAATACTCATATGTCGGAGAATCTGCATGTGGGTGGACCTGCCTGAAGACAGATAGAGGAGCAGTGTCTAGGTTCCTAAGACCATCAGAAATATGTTTTCTGATGCTCTTAGGCAACTCCTGGGGGTTAGGCAATCCCCAAAGAGGATGCGACCCACAGGTTGAGAATCACTGAGCTAGATGGTACAGTGGATAAACTGGCAGGCCTGAAGTCAAGAAGACTCATCTTCCTGAGTTCAAATCTGGTCTCAGATGCTTACTAGCTTTGTGACCCTGGGCAAGTCATTTAACCCTGTTTGCCTCAGTTTCTTCTTCTGTAAAATGAGCTGAAAAAAGGAAATGGAAAACCACTCCAGTGTTTTTGCCAAGAAAATCCTAAATGGGGTCACAAAAGAGTAGGGCACAATTGAGAAACAACTTAATAGGTTTTGCTAGGTGGTGCAGTGAGTAGAGCACCAGCCTGGAGTCAGGAGGACCTGAGTTCAAATCTGCCCTCAGACACTTAACACAAAACTAGCTGTGTGACCTTTAGGCAAGTCACTTAACCCCAATTTCCTTGCTTTCTCCCCTCCAAAAAGCAAAACCAAACCAAAACAACAACACACACACACAACCCTCAGCAACAGCAACAATAACCTTAAACTGCAGGCCTTAAACTCTTATAGAGTTGACTAAATAAATCAATGAGCAGTTAACTGACTTTCCCTGGGCCACACATCTATCATGCAACACAAACAACACCTGAACTCACGTCTTTACCAAATTCAAGGCCAATTCTCTATCTACTAGGCCTCTCCTGAGCCTCAGTTTCCACATCTTTACCTCAGAAGATTGTTGTGATGAGATGAGATTAACCCTTCAAATCTAAAAGGGCTAGAGAACTTAAGGACACCCTTCCTACAATGTGACCCCCAGAGCTGATCATTAAGTAATCCAGACGGTGTCTTTCTAGCTCTGAGTATGAGTTATTACCCCCTTCACTCTAGAAACAACATATTGATCCCATGAGCATTTTTCTTGGTTGTTTGTACTATACCATACTGCTGGTTCCTACTGGCTCTACAGGTCACCAAGTCCACCTCCCCCCAAATTCTGTTTTAAACATCCTGCTAACAATCTATCCATACATCTTGTACTTCTAAAGTTGATTTCTTTTTTAAACAAACGTAAGATTTTAATTTAAGGAATGTCCCATATTTGGAGGATGGCATGAAGGATACTGTTCCTTAAATATAAACATGATAGGAAGGACCTACTATCAAGAGTAGTATGCTTTTGGTGGTGTTTGCCTAGAAGGAGACGTGGATTTGCACTGATCCATCATAGTCTTTTATCTAATTCCATGCACGGATAGTGACATCAGTTTGTAAGAAGATAGTCTGTTTAATCTAAACCACATGAAACTACTGGCATTTTAACTTTTTTGCCTTTTCATCTATATAGTATATTGGTTTAATCCCACTGAATTATGCAATATGCCCTACTATATTAAAACAGTCATTTAGCAAATAGGAATACTTTGCACTTGGGATCAAACTTTGTCTCTAAAAGAATAAAAAAAAGCTGTCTGCGTATTTTCCTTTATTTCACTCATTATGCCACAATACTTTGTATGTGATCCATACTCAAGGAAATCTGGTAGGGGATTTGACAGTCTTTTTTCCAGCTGTACCTATTCATGTGTGTCACAAAATTTTTGTTTTTCTAAGGCCTCATTTTAATTAGTAATGATACTTTTGTTATTCTCTCCAAAAATAAAAATAGATAATAAACTCCAGTTTTAAAGAGTTATTTGTGCTTTTCTTTAACTTTAAAAGATGAAATATGTACTTTTACACAAAGGAAATATATCATTGCATATGCTTATAAAATATTTATGGCCAAATATACAAAACACAGAGTTGTTCATGATTCTTTAATTATAGTTTAATTAGAATAAGAACTTAATTAAAACATAATTTGTTAATTCATTAGCCTTGGGTTATAACTCTGACACTGATTTTCAAGTAACTAATAGGTCCTGAAGCACATAATTTATTTTGTTATTCCTGAGCTATTTTTAGTCATTTTTCCTTTAACACATCTTTTTTTCTCTTTGATGCTGCTGAAATTCCAAGAAAAAGAATCAAGTAATAGCTTCTTCTGTACAAAGACAATATGGAAGTTCTATTTTCAACATAAATTAGTAAATAAATGTGTTAGGTCAACCCCACCAACTGGAGGATTTCAGCAAAAAGATGGAGCCACAGCAATAAAGGAAAATAAGGACTAGGAGGAGGAGGAGAAGGAGAAGGAGGAAGAGGAGGAAGAGGAAGAGGAGAAGGAGGTAGAGGAGGAAGAGGAAGAAAAAGAAGATGAAGAAGATGAAAAAGAAGAAGAAGAAAAGGTGTATAAGAATACAATTTCAAAATTACTAGGACACATCGTTGAAAAATAATTTAAACTGGTCTATTTAAGTACTCAAGCTATGAAGAGAGCTACTAAAAGCTGATGGAAGCACCAAGTGAGGATATTTAGTCATGTATCTTGATGTGTTCTATCTATGCTAAATATAACATTAAATGCAAAAAACCCCAAACAAACCCCCAAAGAAGCAAACAACAAATTTTTAAAAAAACGTGTTTCATCAGAAGCGTGGAATCTGACAATAATGTAGAAGATTTGCAAATCACAATATGTGCCTATATTGTGTCTTCCTGAAATTGTCATGATTCAAATTTCTATTTTATATGCTCAACTAAAAGTAATTTTTAAAAACTACAAACAAATCAGAAAATAGCTTGGGACCAGAAAGTTCATATGAAAATAGAAGCCATGATTGATACGAAAGATTAATAAAATGCAAAATGCCTTACTAAAACATGGTTGATAATTTACACGTGTTTTCATATGGGATTTCTTTTTTCTTGTTGTGATTTGGAGTTCTTTTTTCTGAACCGGGGCCTAAACAGCTATAAAGAGAGCATAATAACGGCAACACAATCTATTGCTTGATATACTGTACCAAACCTATATCTTTCCTTCCCTCTCTCCTTTACACGTTGATACCTAAATAAGACAGATCTAATAAGAGGGAGCTTGCTTTTCCACAACATACAATGAACCATCTGCTAAACTGCCATTTGATAGCTGAAGCTGGTAGTAAGCATTAGCTTATTAAAATAAGTGATAGTAATGAAGTGTTGAAATTATAACACATAGAAACTGGGAAAAAAAGATTCCCAAGTAGAATTATAAAAACCTTAACTTTTTTTCCAATTTATGGTTTTAGCATCACAACATGTTATTGTTCTCCCTGATAAATTTGACTTAGAACACAGAAGAAAAGGAAGCAAGCAACTTATTTTGTGTGATTGTCTCAGTGACAATTTAAAAATCCCAGATCATAATAAGGGAAAAGGCAAGACATAATTCTAACAGGAGCTTCTCTTCATCTTGTCATTGAAACTTGGTGGAGTTGATTCCTCTGAAGAGATCAAAATAGACTTCCTTCACAAAGTCAGGACAAGATACATAACTTTCAAAATCAGAGTTTTAAAGCCTAATAGGGATCTCAGAGGTCCCAAGAAGTACAAGCATAGATCGAGAGAAAGAGTCCTAAATTTTCAGTCAGAAAACATGGGTTCAGATCTTGGTTCTGACATTTATTATGATTATCTTCTCTTAAAATTTTAAAAACATGCTATAGAACATAAATGCAATTAGTTAAAAGTGCTTTATAGGGACTTGCAATTAAATTAAACTCATTAAATAAACAAGTGTGCTCTAAACCAGTTACACATAAAATGTAAAAAATTTTCAGTCATGTCATAAGCACATGTGTCAGGATTCATTGTCCATTCATATTCTAACCTTTACTTCTTATAGGTTATATTTGATTCCGTAGTCTATTTTTTTACATTCTTTCCTGAAGACCCTTTTCATATCTCTGTCTTTCGTTCTTTTATGTCTTAATTACATTATAGTGTTATATTAGATCAATAGACTGATATTATTAAACCATACCCCTAATATAAGTCACTCAGGTTTCTTCTATTTACTTTGCAATTACATGTAATGCTGCTATGAGAATCTTTGAACTCCTATCTCTTTGATGTTGCTATTTTATAACAATTTCAGAAAGATTCTTAATAAATAATGTATTTCTAAGTTCAAAAAGTGACCCACTATGATTTGGGGAGGTAATTTTTATTGATTACTGCCATATTATTTTCCAAAAAGATTCAAATTTACAATTCATCAATAATGAAAGAGATAACTTATTTCTCTACAATCCTAAGGAGAGCCTCTGATGGTTTCCCCATGGAGAGAGGCTAGGGGACAAGTTGTGGTGACTTCTGGTAGAGGTAGTGATTACTTCTAAAGGAAATGCATTGGAGAAAATGGCATCTAATGAAAGACAATGCAGACAGCTGCTTATAGCATTGTTTGTCTGATTGTCTCTCAAGGCTTACAACAATGTTATAAGCCTTGGGCTTTTTTTCAGGACAAAATGTCACCCCATTAAATTAGCCTTAGATCCTTAGACTCTGCATTTGTTGTAGCTAAAGGTAAAGGAATTGTAAATCTCAACCTTTTGTGTCAGAAGAGGGAGCATCCAGGTGTCCTAGCACCCCAGTTTCCAACATCCAGGTTTTGCAGTCAGTACAGCATTAATTCCTTGAGGAACAAGAAATAATCTTCTAGAGTGACCTTTAGGATCCATATCACGTATAGGTGAGACAAGAACTCACTTGTCAGTGAAGCAACAATCAGACATGAACTTGGTGGGAACAAGTGTTATGTAGGAACTATACTAAGAGTGATCCCAGTTCTCTTCAGAGAACAAGGTAGAACAGGAGAGAGAGGGCAACCCCCTCCTCCAAATGGAGGGTAATGTGTGTGTGTGTGTGTTTTTACTCAATCTTTGAAGTAAATATCTCTCTATAAAGGCTAAATGAGGTAAAGTAGCTAAATGGAACTGTGGTGCTAATTACTAAAATCTAAATGGAGAAGGAAAAGGAACACAAACAGTAGAGCTCAGTCAATAACTTTAAAGAAAGGACACTTTGTCTCCCTCATGCTACCTCTAGGACCTTGAGGGAGAGGGGTAGCACACCCGGTTCTGGGTCAGTGAGCCCAGATGTCCTCTATACTCATCATTATTTCTTGAGTTTTGATTTTTTTATGATGTAATGGTTTTCAGGTAAAACCAGAAAGTTTTTTTAAATTGGTATCTCTTTGATTATTAATGTAATTTAATATTTAAAGTGATTATGAACATATATTCCTCTTTGGAAAACTACCCATTCATATTGTTTGACCCTTTATCCATTATAGACTCAGAGTTTTGTGATTTTTAACAGCTTCTCATATATTTCAGATGTCAATGTTTTATCTGGTGAATTTGCCATAAATGTTTTCCCAATCATTTCTTGATCTTTTTTCTTCTAATTACATTGTTTTTGTTGTACGAGGTTTTTTTTTTGTTTCTATGTAATCAAGCATCTCTATCTTGTCCTCTAAAGTTTCTTCTATTGCTTGAGAAAGAAAAAAAGATTTCATTGGTACAGACAATTTCTAGATAATAAAGCTGTATATCCCAATTTAAAGCTACATCTTCTCTGCAATTAATAGTCTTAGAGACAGTTACCTAACCACTGTGAATTAAGTGATAATAAGTCACAATACTCTATCTGGAGTATTGTATTCAGTTCTGGACACATTTAAAAATGGACAGCGACAGGCCAGAGCATATCCAAAGGAAGGTAAACAATGTGAGGAAAGGCTTGGAAATAATTTTTTATCAAGATCCTTTGTGGGATCTTGGGCAAGTCATTTAAGTTCTTAGGGCCTCAGTTTCCTCATCTGCAAAATGAGAGGGTTGAGCTAAAGTCCCTTCTAGCATTAAATGAATGATTCTACTGTTCTTTTTAGTTGATTTCAAAAACATACATGTTACATGAATATTAAAAAAAGAAAATAAAATTTGTTCCTGAGCTGCATTAATGCCAGCGTTAGAGCTACCCCTACCATCGCTCTAAAAACCTCAACAGACCACACAGATCAAGGGAGGCTCTAGTCTTGTTTTATACTATACCAGACTCTCTCTGGAATATTTTAATCAGTTCTGGACACATTTAAAAAGGGACAATGATAGGAAGATAACCAAAATTATGAAAGAACTTTTAAAACCATCTTGTAGAAAGATCCATTAGGGATGTTTAGCCTGAATAAGAGATTCAGGGAAGACATGACAGCTGTCTTCCAATATGTTAAGGATTATCATGTGTTAAAGGGATTAGAATTAGTCTTCGTAGCTTCAGAAGGGATAACTAGGACCAAAGGCTAAAATTTGCTTAAATCTCAGTCACATAACTACTCAAACTTCCTAACTATTAAAGCTATCCAAAAGTGAAATTAGCTTAACTGGTGAAGGAATGAGCTTCTCACTCACTGATGGTATTAAAGCAGAGACTTAAAGGCCACTAATCAGGGTTCCTGTTGAAGGCTACTTATGCATCAAACATCCTATGTTGACTTCTAAGATCCCTTTTAACTCTGAAATTTAACTCTGAAATTGGAAAACTGCTGATTTATAGAAACAAAGACTATCTTCTAACTCAAATCAACTCTTGTCTTTTGGGGAGATATACATTTTATTTTGCTTTTTAAATGAAGTTTGTATGTAATTTATTTAATCAGGAAAAAGCTAAAACTAATTTTGTCAGGTAATGTTTAATTATGTTAAGAGTATTCAGAAACTATGTAGGATCTTCATTCTCCAAGAAAACATGTTTCTAAAACATCTCTTTTCCATCACATGAATTCCAAATCAAATTTACTGGCTGATTTCAAATGACCTTATCATTTAATATCTACAAATAAAAATCTAAGACCCCAAATTAAATCAGTATTATAAGTGGATGGTAAAGAGAGATGAGGCAGACAGGAGGTACGGATAAAGTGCTAAGGCTGGAGACAGGAAGTCCTGAGTTAAAATCCAGTCTCAGACTCTTGCTAGCCTTGTGACCCTGGGCAACTCACTTAACTTTTTTTAATCTCAATTTCCTCATCTGTAAAATGGGAATATTAATCACACCTACTCTTTTCATCACAGTTGTAAGGATTGTGATAATATTTGTAAAGCTCTTTGGAAACTTTAATGAGCTATATAAATGCTTCCATCATCATCATATTTAGACTCAGAGTACTGTTAAGATCAGACCTCTCCTACTTACTATCTGTGTGACCTTAGATATCTCTGGATCTATTTCCTTATTGTAATAAGAGAGTCTTGGAGTAGATCACTTCTAAGAGCCTTTCTGATTCAAAATCCATGATCCTATGATCTCAGAAGTGGTAATAGTTGTGGAACTACCATGCTATTCTTCTGATTAATCTTTTTAAAATTTCACTACAAATCAAGGGAGAAAATCTGAAACTCAAGGAATTTTGTAACTGAATGCTATAAACTAACAGTAAATAAATACATTCTAAAAATTAAAAACAGAAAAAAAATCATTGCACTCATCATGTCTCATAGCAAAATAATACTCCATCATCAACATATAACACACTTTGTTTAGCAATTCCCCCAATGGACGAGCATCCCCACAATTTCCAGTTCTTTGCCACAAGGAGAGTTGCTATAAATGTTTTAGAACATGTATTTTCCTTTCCATTTTCCCTAATCATCTTGGGAAACAGACCTAATAGTGGCATTGGTGGGTCAAAGGGCATAGGTAACTTAATAATTCTATGGGCATAACTGAATCTTTTTCCAAAATGATGGGATCAGCTCACAGACCCATCAGCAATGAATTAAGGTTCCAATTTTCCCACATCCCCAATAGCATCTGTCACTTTCTCCTTCTACATTTAAGCCAACCTGATAGGTATAAAATGATATCTCAAGGTTGTTTTAATTTGCATTTCTCTAATCAGTAATGATTTAGAGCGTTTTTTCATATGACTATAAATTGTTTTGATTTATTCATCAAAAAAGCTACCTGTTCATATCGAATCCAATGAAGATTTAGATACTATTACTGAAAATGTCGGTGATCTAAACCTATAATAATTATGAAGTCTCTTCACAGCATGTGGAGCTAGAAAGCACAATGCCGTCCATCACGTCATTTTACAAACAAAGCCCAGGGAGCCGAAGGGGGGTGGCCAGACGGGTAGTAATCGTAGAATTGTAATTGACACCTGGGTCTTCTGACTTCAGAACGAGGGTCCCATAAGCGTCACGCACTTTGCCTCCTTACCTCCACCTCATACAGTCCCTTTCTTCCCATAAGAGTCACGCACTTTGCCTCCTTACCTCCACCTCATACAGTCCCTTTCTTCCCATAAGATGAAGCTTCAGCACCATAGTCCTCATGAAGTCTTTCCTGATATTTTGAATTGCTAATGTCTTCCTTCCCAAACTACCGTGTATTTACCAACTTTGCATACATTTGGACTTGCTTTTACATTTATTATGTCATATACATTTTCACGAATACTTGTTTCCCCCATTAGAATGCAAGCTCAGTGCAAGGAGGGATCATTTTGAGTCACTACCAAGCACTTATTGAGCCTTTACAACGTGCCAGTAACATGTATGCCAAATTACTTTTGGTTTGAGTGGTTTAGCTCCAGAATAAGAGTTAAAAAATACATTCCTCCTTTTGCCTATACGTGTTTTATTGAACATTTGTGTTTACAAATTAGAATTATAAAAAAGCAAAATCATAATAGATAATTTCACGTATGTGAAATTGGTGATTTTAGCCAATAATATGTGGAAGATTGTTAATCCCAGAAAAATTAACTAGGTTCCTTTCCACATATATTTGCATGTAAAAACTTACATAGACAAGCATATGCCAGTCAACAAGACAACCTTTCCGCCTGAGTCTCTCTTGTTTGGATACGAATCCAGGGAATCAGCAAAGACAGAATCAATAATATATAATGAGTCAGTAATACACTATAAACTGTAAAGTACTATATAAGAATGAGCTTATTATTGGGCAATTGAACAGGCTGCTTTTACTCAATTGTGCATATAAAATTTCATACACTGAGGAATTAAGATGAAATTGCTGATGTTCATCTATTTCCTCCCCTTAGTCCTCCCATCTTGTTGTTCCATTCTCCTAAGCATTCATGGCCCTCTTTTTTTTTTTTTTTACCTGTTTTGCTGGAGCAGTGAAAAGACACAGGTTGAAAACAGAAGGTCATAAGTATCTATGTGTATATGTGTGTATATATACATATAAATGTGCATACATTTATGCATAATATATGGAAATAGTCACTTTCTCCTTATGTGATCAGTGGTCTTGCTTTTTTGTCTTAAAAACTTAAATGTTTTTAATCATATAATCTATAACTGTCTTTAAAGAATAATCAGGTTCTTCATGCACATATTCTTTAATATTTAGAATGCCTAATTGTCTTTTATGATCTATTTTTCTAATATTTTACTTTTTATCATCTTTTTTAAAATCCTTGCTTGAATTCCAGTATAGAAAACATGTACTATTTAACAAAAGATGTGACTCTGTGACCTTATCCCTATCACCTAACATTCAGAATCTTGTACTGGAAATTCTCACAAGAAAATTTCTCTTAATCTCTCTGACTTGCTAATCTGTCTTCTTGGAATGTGTTTGCTTTGTTTGATCCTTTTTCCTTCAAAGTTCAACTGAAACTCATTGCTTCTGATGTTCTCCAGTCAAATTCCACACAGCTCTAGGAACCTTAACCAGTCCCACAAAACTCAAGTTTTATGAAGATAGCTTTGGATGATGGCTACTAGTTTACAACAAAATAAAAAAGACATACAAAAAAAAACCTGAAACTCAAGTGATTGTGGAACTGAATCTTGTAAACTAAAAGTAAATAAACAAGTCAATGGAAAAAAATTAATTAAAAATATTTTTTCTTGTAATTTTTATTCTTTCCACAGCTTATTATATTCCTAATCACTAAATTCCTATGGTTTACAGACATTCCTCAAAATTTGTGGTCTGTCTCTATTTTATCCTATTACTAAACAGCTTACTACAAGTGAATATTTTCTTTGTAGATTTATAGCTCTCCAAAGCAATCCAAAATAGATTATATTTCCTTTATAAGATTTTTATAACTCCTTACCACCTATATGTAGGTTAAAACGGAAATGGAATCTGTTACAATCTGAATGATCCTTCACAAATATTTGTTGGCTTTATGAAATGAGGAAAATCCATAATATGTATTTTATTAGAAATAGCCAAATAATGGGAAAATATTAACTGCTCCATGGTAGCACATGCCGACATAATAAAAATGACAATATTACCCAGATTAATTTTCTTATTTATTGCCATACCACACTACCAAAAGGATTATTTTGGAGAGCTATAAAATAATACTCATCTCTAAAAGTAAAGGTTAAGAATCTCAGGAGAGAGGGAAGGTAGGGCAAAAGGAAGCCTAGCTATTTCAGTTATACTGTTTAAAAAATAAAGAGGTCAGGGCGGCTAGGGGGCAGAATGAATATAGCACTGGCCCTGGAATTAGGAGGACCTGAGTTCAAATCCAGCCTCAGATACTTACTATGTGACCCTGGCAAGTCACTTAACTTCTATTTGCTTCAATTTCCTCATATGAAAAATAGGAATAATAATAGTTTCTTGTGAGGATCAAGTGAGATAATATTTGTTTAAAAATACTTAGCACTGTGTCTAGCACCCTATGATATTAGGCTTAAATATTATATTAAATTCATTGTATTTTCAGTCATTTTAACAACTAAGGAATGTATTCAGCATTATTATGGACATAGAACTTTAACTACTGCATTTCTTTAAAGCATGGCACCTGTAGTGGAAGAATCAGGGCTGAGTCACTTAGTACCTATGTGAACTTAGCCAAATTTTGTCATTTCTCTAAGTCTTAGTTTTCTCTTTCATAAAAGGGGTGTTGGACTAATGGATATTATGGTTTCTGATAAAGCTTTAGCTCTTAAATTGCTACAATGCTAAAATAAATAGCATTCATGTCAATGATCAGATTTGTAGTATGACATCTATACAATATCTCTTTTATAAAATCTTATAGTTTGGGGTTAACAAATGCATTTAATTTGGTGGGGTATCAAAGGAAGAATAGTTGAGTATTAAACATTCTAATACATAGAACTTAAAATATTCTGCTCCTGTGATACAGTCAATGGATGTTTTTGAGACTTCTTTTTAAAAAATTGATTATAACCAATGCCGCCTTCTTTACTGTGCAGCATGTTCTTCAACTAAATTCCTTCATAAACATTAATGAATTTCTACAATGCCCATGTGAGAAAAGTGTTAAATCATAAATATTTTAAGATTTATATTCTTTCTAAAAGTCAAAGAAAGGAAAAATATTAAGCTGAAATAGGATTCAGAAGCTTGTCATTTTGTTTCTAATATTAAAATTAGGTATGTAAATTATGGTAACTGACACTTAAAGGAAGTTTTCTTTTTAACATAAAGTAAATCCAGGCATGTCCCAAGTTACTGTTTAGTAAAGTTTCCACAGGTAGCAGGAACTGAAGTACATGATAATTACCTTTGGGAAACTGAGATCAAACAATGGGACAATCCAAGTAGTACATAACAGCTGAAGTATGTGATAAATGAAGTTCTGCCTACAATATTTGACTTAGTTCAATATTTTTATAAATCTATAGTTTCATCAATGTGGAGACCTCGTTCATCAGTGCAGATCTCAATCCAATCATGATTCGTCATCCTTTCCAATTCTTGCCCACATACTTCCATAAATCTTCTATTGACTATCTGCTGAATGTACAAGAGACATTTTCCTGGGTCTTTTAATGCATGATGAAGGGCTGCTTACAACTTTTCACCCTCTCTGCTGTTACACAGCCTCTGACTAAATATTTAAATTACCTACTTTACTAGTCATACAAATTCTTGATGTCTTCTAAACCACTTCTTAAATAAACAGAATTATTAAAAATATGTTGTACCCTACTTAAATCTATCACATGTCTCTTGTTGTCTTTTGGTCATCTGAAAACCTAGTTCTTCAGAGATTATGGGGCTCCATGATTTGTATCCATATAACATTACTAGAAAGATACTGATTGTAAAAAAAAGATAAACTTGATGGTAGGCACTAGTTTGGGATCATTAGAAACACTACCCTACCTCCCAAATGCAACACAGTCTACCTTCTTCCTCTAATTTAACTCTGAGCCCAGATCATTTTCTATCAGCAGTGTCTGTTCAATTCATCTATCTATCTATCTATCTATCTATCTATCTATCTATCTATCTATCTATCTATCCGTCTGTCTGTCTAACTCTGTATGTGTGTATGTGTGTGTGTGTGTGTGTACTGATTCCATGAGCTGCCTGTATAGCTGCACATGAAAATCCAAACAGTGTTTATTCCTCATCTACTTGGTTCTCTTATGTGGATTTCTAGATAGATCTATTTCATGAGATCAGACATCTTTACATTCTGCCATGATGAAAATCAGCAAAACAGCACAAACATACACACATACATAAGGCAGGGGGAGAACCTCACTATCAAGGAATCTATTGATATCTCCACAGAACATCTTTCATAAAACTAGCAAAGCTGCTTAGCAATCATATATAACCTCTCTGTTTTATGTCTCACAATAATAAAGAAGGTTTAACACAGTTATCTCTATGATTGCTTCTATTAAGACATCTTATGTGACTCCTACCTGACAACATACATGGAAGATAGCTCATTGAAGACAAGCCTTTAATGCAGGGGTTCCTAACCATATGTGTGTGTAAGGGGGAGAGACAAAGAAAGGGGGAGGGAGGGATGGAGGAAAGGGAGAGAGACAGAGGGAGGAAGAGAAGGAGAAAAAAGGAGAGAGAGAGAGAGAGAGAGAGAGAGAGAGAGAGAGAGAGAGAGAGAGAGAGTTTCTCTAGCAGTCTAGAGAAGTTTATGGATTCCCAATAATGTTTTGAATTTGTATCCTACATTTAAAAACACCTAGGATTACAGAGGAAATCAATTATAACAAAATACACTTATCAATTCAAAAATTAATGAACTTGATTGCCAAAGCTAATAGTGTTTTTTCAATCTTCTTTCCTGACTTCTCCCCAACCTTTAACACTATTGATCACCCTCTATTTATAAATACTCTCTTCTCAGTTTTCATGTTACTATTTTCTCTTGGTTCTTCTCCTACCTGTTTGACCATTCAGTCTCCTTTACTATATCTAGGTCACATACACTAAATGTGGTTGTCCCCCAAGACTGTTCTGGCTTCTTTTCTCTTCATCCTCTATATTATCTCATTTGGTGATCTTATCAGTTCCCATGAGTGATTCTCAGGTCTATTTAGCTGGCAGCAAACTCTCTCATGATCTCCAATCTCAAGTCACTAAATGCCTGTTGGACATCTCAAACCAAATGTTTCCAAAACAGAACTCATTATCGTTCCTCCTGAATGTTTTCAAAAGCATCTCTGTTACTATTGAGGGGACTATGGTTCTCTCAGTCACCAAGGCTCATAACCTCTGTCACTCTCTATTCCTTACCCTCATTCATTCCACCTATCCAATCTATTGGTAAGGTTTTTTTTTTTTAAATCATTTTATACCTTTACAAGATCTCTCACATACCTCCCTTTTTCTCAACTTACAAAGCCACCAGCCTGGTCCAGTCTCTCTTCATCTGAGAAATGAACTATTGCAATAGTCTTCTGGATGGTTTCTGAGCCTCCTCTATCCACTCCAATCCATCTTCCACTCACTTGCCAAAATAATCTTGCTAAAATGAAATTCTGACCATATCATTCTACCAACCCTCTTCCACACACAGATGTAATTAATTCCAATGGGGCCTGTAATATTACTGGCAGAATCAATTTTTAAGTTAAATTTTTTAAATTAAATTTTAATTTAATTTAATTTAAAATTAATGCTTCAATTAAAAATTTTTGACTTTTAAATCATTCATAAATCATTCATTCAGTCTGAAATCATTTATTCTTTCTGACACTTTACTTTCTCTAGAATTTAGCACAGTTCAATGCTGCTTACTTTTTCTTGTACACACAGAAAAATAATCTTTTGATTCCATGCTTAAAGTGTATTTTTCCACCTCATTTCTACCTGCTGCCATTGAAGTTTTCCTCCAAGTCTTGGCTCAGTTTTTTCCTTTTACAATTGGCTTTTCTTGGTCTCCTTGCACCTCCTCCCAACTGTTAATGCCTTCTGACACTACTTCCTGCCTACACTGTATTTATCTTATATCCATTATACTTTTCCATTTTGTCTCCCCCAACATGTGAGCTACTTGAGACACCAAATTTTAGCCTTTTATTTTTGTATTCACAAAGCTTAGCTCATGTCTGGCACATAATAAGTAATTAATAGATCCATACTGAATGACTCATTAACAAATCTTTGAAATATCAAGCTCACAAACCCTTGCTTTAATTTGATTCTATGTTTTACTTTATTGATTCAAATGTTTTGTTTTGTTTTTAATTAGCAATAACAAAAATAGAAGGATCCTGTATTTTCTACATCTCTAACTCAATTTGTAATTGTGAAGATGTGGTCTCATATTTTTTTAATTGATACTGTTAAATTGTATTAATCCATAGTAGACCAGCTTCATAAAGATTTTATAGGTATGTATAAGTAAGCAAATATGTGAATTGTTGCTAGTGTACTCTCTATCGTCTTTTTTGAGGATTTATAATGCCAAATAAGATCTTTTTCATTATTTAGGGATTTCTTTGTGATACCTTGAAAATTAATTCCAGGGTGTCTATAAATTTATATCCCCTCCAGGATTTATTTTCTGTGTAGGCATCTGGTCAAGCTACTCTTAACAAATCTGATTTTCTGAGCATGATTTCCACTCCCTTATATACCACACAGAATAGTAAGATGTTGAGTCTAAATGTGGGAATAAAACTGTCATTGAAAGGAAATAAATGACTAGAGAAACTGGTAAATTTGTTGCATTGTTCATCTTTTTGTTTTCCTTCTACTTTAGTATGTAAATGTTGTTGGGATAATCTAGTTTAGCTGGACTCTGACAACAACGAATATTCATTAAATGAGTTAGCAAGCATTTACTAGGTCTAGAACATGGGGCCGTCTACTGATTTTTATTAAATACACACACATCATTAGAATTCCCAAATATTCATCCCGATTGAAATGCTGGGTATCACAATTGTCTAGATTGTTACAGTGTTGCAGCTCCAAAAATGGGTTCCTAGCTTTTTCCTTGTAGCTAGGAAGAGTGTCACCTCTTACATGTTAAATATACTACTTCCTTTTCAGGGTTTCTGTTCTGGTAATTGGTGGGAAGCAAAACATCTGCTACCTACTTCCAGATCTATACTGTGGAATCTTTGAGTAAAGATATTGGTTGATGGAGATTAGCATATGAGAGTAGAATATTTCTTGATTTACCAAAGGTTAGCTAACAAGAGGCATATGAAGGTTTTATCTGTGATACCAGGTGCAATGAGCCTAGCTGGACACTTTGTGAAGTTAGTATTAGGAAATGAAGGAGAGAATATCTTTGCTGGTTTTAGGGGGTGAAAACAATATTTATGAGATACATGTTGATTAACAGGCAAGTGCCAGGAGAATGGCTCTGGATCATTAAAAGGATGAATTAAAGGCTTACAGAGATATTTATTTGCTTTCCTTTCTCCTTAGGAGTCATACTTGTATACTCATACATGGGAAATGCTAACTCAAACTCCATGGAGGAGTGGCAATAGACTTCCCATATACAAAGATCCTAATAAAGTTATATAACCCTGGCTTATTAATATAGATATGCCTAAATTTGTATGTGCTCAGTGTGAAGAAAAAACACTTCCAGCCACAAAATTTTAAGAAAACCACACACACACACACGTATATATACACACACAAATATATGCACACACATACATATACATATGCGTGTATATTTATACATTGAGATATGTGTGTGTTTTCATACATACACATATATGGTACAGAGTTAGAGAGACCAGACATCATGGAAAACATCAAAGGTATTAATGTGTTGTTGCTTCTGTCACAACTTATAAAAGCTGGCTAAAATTTTCTAATGATGGATTTATTAGCAAAAAGGCAGACTTTTCAGAACACTAGTTTTCAAACAAAATGGACTTTGGTTCTATACAATGCTTTTTTTAATTTCTAAAGTGACTAAGACAGCATAAAAAGGGGAACAGGGTGGTCTAATAACAATAGTACAATTTCTAGAGTATCTACAAACATTAATTAGACTGGTCTTTGTCCAATCTTTGGACAATGAACAATAAATTCATTGGCATTTATTAATTCCCTACTATGTACAAAGTCACTGTCCTAGATACTGGGGATAGAAAGATGAAAGTAAGGCATTCTATGCATTCAAGAACCTTATATTCTACTCAGGAAGACAACATATATGTATTATAGGTGTGTATATGTATGCATGTATGTATGTTGTACATATGTATGTATATGTGTATGTACACAAAATAAATACAAGGTTAATTTGTGGGAAAATGCACTAGAAACTGGGGAACCAGCAAAAGTATGCTCTAGGCTTTGATTAAGCTGAATCTTAAAGGAAACCAGAAATTCTAAAAGGTGGAGGTGAAGAGGGAGTATATTTCAAGCATGGCTGCCTATATAAAGGTATAGCAATAGGAGATAGTGCAAAATGTACAAAGAACAGCAAGAGAGCCAATTTGGCTAGGTCATAAAATACACATAGGGGAGTAAAGTATAATAAGGCTGAAAAAGAAGGTTGGGGCCTGTTAGTGAGGAGTTTTATATGCTAAATAAATGAATTTAAATTTTATCCTAGAGCTAAGAGCCACTGGAGTTTATTGAGTAGAGAGGGATATGGTCAGATGTGCACTTTAGGCAAATCATTTTGGCAGCTATGTGGAAGATAGATGGAGTAGGAAGTCTTGAGGCAGGGGGATTAAGAAATTATACTAAAGGTTCAAGTAATAAGGACATAGGCTCATAGATTTAGAGCTGGGAGGGACCGGAGAGGTGATATGGTTCAATCAATTCATTTTCAGGTAAGGAAACTGAGACCTTGAGATGTTGAATGATTTGTCCTAAGCTGCACAGGTAGCGATTTGGGGGAAGTTTTAGTTTACTGATGAAGTCAGAAGGCAAACTGCAAAAAAAAATGTTTAGAAGTTCATGAGAAAAAGGAAAAAAAAAAGAAATAGAAAACAGAAATGAGTGAATAGAGAGGAAATAGGAGCAAAAAACCAATTTTTGGGGAGTTTGACTGAGAAAGGGAGGAGAAATATATGTAATTAAAGCTTAAGAGACTGCGAGAGCCTACCAGTGATTTTTTTTTAATAAGGAGAGGGGAATTAGACCTGTTTCTGGGAAATAGAAAAGAAACAAGTAGATAAGGAGACATTGGTAAGTGAGCAAACAGTTTTTGAATAATACTCACTATGTCACAGGAACCATGCTAAGCACTTTATAAATATTAAAGATGAGAAGAGAAGGAAACGTGAATATGTGAAGATATATTAGTATTTGTGAGAAAAGGGGCTGCCATCATAGAGAGCACGGTAGGGTATGATATTCAGATTTTGAGATGTAAAAACAGGGAAAAGAGATGTCAGGGTGAATGATCTCTAATTTCTCGGGAAAGTATGAAGCAAGGTCAGCCAGTAGTTGACTGAGTAGGGGACCAGATGGTATGAGAAGATAAGTGGTTTGAAACAGTCATTGTAAGGATAGGGATAGAATCATTTAGAGAGGAGTAAAAACGATTTTATTGATACAATGAGATCAGATGACATAATTTATATAGTTGACCTTGTCATCATGGTTATGTGACTTTTCCCAACTTTAATTTTATTAGTTATCAGTAATGACATTTCATCAATATTTTTCCCTGCCTTGGGTCAACTTAAATTCTACTGGTCACCATATGACCCTTTTAAGTAAAGTGTTTAAAGTTAAAAACTGCTAAAAATTCAACAATTATGAAGTGGCTACTTAAAGTCAAATATAAACACCCAAAGAAATACTGGAGGTTTCTCTAAATCTACTAACAAAAGGGAAGAAAGATAGTTATGGAAGGGAAGTCTGGAATAGTGTTCATTGAAGATCTCATAAGTTTTATGATATTACATTTTTAATTACAATTTTTAATTTACCAATAGCATTGATTTAAACCATATTGCTAACAGAAGCAGGAGCAACTATCAAAATTCTATAGAAGGGATTCAGAGATCATTCTTTTGTACAACTCTGAATTTGAATCTAAATTTCATATCCATGAATCTCTACTGATTTTCATATCAATGTTACCTTTTTCATATCAGTCTTTTCAAGACAACACTTAAACTTTATTGTTTTTTTTAAGTTGTATTCAGTTGTTACCTTTGCCTTGAAACTAATAGTCACTTGATAACTGTTGAATAGAATAACTTTTTAGATTGTTTTTCCTCTCTTTCTCTCCCTTCTTCCCTCCCTGTAAGGAAATGAGAAACTCAGTTCAATTTAAAGGGGTCTAAGAACTCATAAGAACTCTCTCCAACCCTCAAATCAAAAGAGACACTTTCTCCACTATAAATGAAAACATCAAACAAACATTGATTTTCTTATGGTCACACTGTTAACTTTGATTTCATTTGTCACCTGTCAAAGAGCTTAGGTTCTTTGTAGTGTGTTTCCTTTTTAAAAGGAAAAGGAAATCATAAGTGAAAGGAGAGAGAATGAGTCTTTCATTAAACTACTAATTGTAAGAGGCCTGCAGATTCACCTTCAGAGCAAATACAGAAAATTCATCAAAGCTGCATTCGTGGCCCCAACTAGAGTTTTCTGACAAGTCGCAACAAGCGTTCTTAAGAAAGATGTTTCTAGTTATGGTTTAAAAATTAAAATGTAATGAGCACAGACATTTCTTGATGACAACCTTTACAGATGTGTATGGGGTAGGGTGCAAGGTGGGCATCATCTTCTTTCTAAAACAAATTGATATTAGAATATTTCAGCTATATCCCCATACTGCCCCAATCCTCCACCCATATCTACCAAATTTCCTCAACAGTCATGACTGTTTAACTTTAAAAGGAGTGATTTGTTTTTCTCCTAGTTGTCAATCTACCAAGTTTTGAAGCTTACAACATCCCTTGTTTCCCCCTGGGTCCATAGTAATGTGAATTGTCTTTATCCGAGTGCCTAACAAATCACTGTCACATAGCAGCAGTCGACCTTTCTTTTCAATCTATGCACTTTTCAGGAGTTATAAATCAGTTGACTTTCAAGCTCGATGAGATGGCATATGCCCCAGTTTGAAGAACAGATGGAGGCTTGGGGGAAAATTGTTTCTGCAGGCTTGCTACAAGCAGCACTGCTCCATAAAAGTGAACCATTCACACTAATTTCTCACATAAATTATACGGGCAGCAGGGAGCACCAGCCCATTCAGCAGAAAATCTTTCATCTAGATTTCAGAGGTCATTTAGCAAATTTAAATTAAAGTTATTTCTGATACATGGTTGTATTTTCATTCTATACACTTTCAAGAGATGGCAATTTGCATCAAATAAAGGAATGGCTTTAATTGTATATGCAGTCCCCTCTTCGAAAGAAGAGTAAATTAACTGCCAGAGGATTACTTTTTCCAAGACTTCTAGGATAAGCCTCAGCTATTAATTAATCACAAAGGAATTCATAATTGAAATATGGCAGCTCTGTACTACAAAAATCAGGTAAACTGTCACTTCCTTTAGAAAAATCTGCTTTACAAATCCTACTAAGGCCTGGCACTCAAGCTCAAGTGCTGGCAGTTATCAAAAGAAAGAGAAATCTGGAACAGTTACAAGACAACATTCTTTATTTTTTTAATGTGAAACAAATTATTCAGCTGTTGAGTAAATTTGCCTATTCAATTTTTAAATCAATATGGTGTTTCATTTCATGGGGCAGAGACTCATATTCATTTTTCTACGAAACATTAGGAAAGGGAAGATAGAGGAGGAATCAATTACAAAATAAAATTTCAAAGCATTACAGTCTTGTGACCTGTTGCAAGGTTTAAGGCTGAGGAAATTAACATGGTTGGGACTTTAATTATAAAAAATTAGTTCTGTGCAGATTTTTAATAATTATATTCAACAACAAGGTTTTATTATTATAAAATAATGTTATGGTAATTAAAACCATTTACTCTGATAATTTTATTTCAATTAATGAATAGGAGTTCTGGCAAGAAACTGGAAAATATTTAAAAAGACAAGAATAGAAGAGAAAAATGATTGAAAACAGTTTCACATTGTTGTTAGGAACTTGAGATTCAATACAAAATGTAGGTGTTCATAAAATCTACTGTTCATGGAAATTTTATTGACTGCTTTAAGCAGGCAATTAATTTATGCACAATATTTCTTTTTTTTGTTAAAAACATTTTTATTCTGATTAGAACAATACTTTATTTGCCTTCATAGTTTTTAAAGTAAGATTTAGGAAAACAACAGCTCACAAGAATGAAGAGTGTCGAGCAAAGCATTTTAGTGTTAACAAAGGATAGAATGGTCAGGTTGATGATGAAGCTCTGTCCTCTACAGCTTCTTCAATCTTGTTCTAGTTCACCCTTTCTAACCAGCATATCTTTTAGGAACAGTCTTAATGTAGTCTTCTCAGGTCATATAAACCAGAGTTTGTTTTTTTTTTTCAGAAAAATAAGATCATGTTTAGTTTTATGAGGTTTATACTACTCTTGTTTGTATAATGCTTCAATGGGAACACTTTAAAAAGAAAAGTCTAAAAGTGCAAATGATTTTGGAGGGGGGTATCAAAATGATTTCAAAGTTTTAGAAAAGTCATGTAAGTAGATATTTATTCCAACATTAATTTTATAGGAAAAGTAAAAGAGCACTTTTTCATTCAATTATTTATTTGATTGATGTAATAATTTGACCATAGATCCCTGTTCTGACTCACTGAAATTATCTTCTGTCATGATATAAGTGGTAATAAAATGTTTAAAAATAAGAAAAGTATTCTCTGAACTTCAAAATATCAGAGTTCCCCCTTTGGCTTCTCATTTGTATCTATAATACTAAAAATTTTACATATTATGTCAACAGATATTCATACAGCTTTTAAGGTTTATACCACTTTAAATGCACTATTCCATTAAAATGTTTATTGAATTGAATCCAATTTGATTTGATTATCTTAACAACTCTCATTATGATATAAGTAGAGCAAAAATGATCATTTTATGTTTTTAAATTGAGTAAACAGGCACAGAGGGGTCAAATTACTTACCCAGGAACATATATATGCCTGTATATGTGTATATATACACACATACACATATGCATGTTATAAATACTAAATTTATCTCACAACTTGAAATCTAACAATCTTTCTACTATATCTTACTTGCTTTGCATATAACAACCTGTATATGCAGATATACATTCATGTTTTCTGTTACCACATTTCTTTGATAGCCAATGCCTTGATTATATTAGAATTTAGATATTCTTTGAAATAGTACATTTGGAAATGCTGTCTATCATCTAATCAAAGACTAGATCACAGGACCACGATGGTGATGACGATGATGATGATGATGATGATGATGATGATACTCCCTCAAAACTCAACCCACTGTCCATGTTGTATATGGGGAAAGAGGAACAGCAAAGTAGGAGAATGCCACCCAGAGTAATGAACCATAGAGATTTCATGTGCCCTCAGGGCTTTATGGTAGCTGTGAAGACTTTACAGGAACATTGATAAACTGGCTAACCGGGCTCTTTGGGTACCACTGTTTGAGTTAGCAACCTAGTCAGTATGATGTAATTGCTCCAAAGAGTCAAAGAACAGATGGAAGGGCACCACGATGAAAGCTGGTCCTACTCAAATCCATCATCATACTTAAACTGCCATGGAGGGTAAAAGAGAAAGTGATGCTTCTTCATGTTCTGGCACCACAAGAAGGTGAAGTAAACTAGAATAAATCAGAATATCAATACTTGACAAAAAGATTTCAGCCCAGATAGTACTGACTGTTAAAGCAGTCATATTGCAAGTATGCACAAAAGGAACTGAACACATGAGTGTTTCATTATGTGCCAATACCATAGCATAGTGAAACTGGAGATACCAGCAGCTAGAGGCAAGAGCTTCATACTGTCTTTTGTTGATATTATCCTCAGCTCCAAGTCACACAGTAACATATTAAAAAATGAAAGGAAATCCTAAGAAGAAGAAAATAAGGGATGACACAAAGAATCTCCTAAAATTGAAAGGGGGAAAACTTGAAGAACTTGAGATCATTGAAAATCCTTACTTAATTCAAACTTAGAGAGTTAAACATACTAATAAAATGGATAAGAAAAACAACACCAGTGATTCAAGATGGGCAGATTTAGCTTTGAATTTCAAGGCCTTTTGGAGTTTGATTTGCTACTAAGTAGCAGATCAGTTACATCCTAGTATCATAATTTTAAAAATACCAACTAACATTAGCTCTATCATGCATAAGCTCATTTCCCAACAATATTAGACAAAAAGTATAAGCACTTACCCAGCAGTATATATGGTGGTTTTGTCAACCTTTTGTGTAAGCTTGAAATGGTGGTGGTGGAAGTTTGATTTGCCTGGCATAGCTTCTGGTTTCTCCCTCATGAAATGTTGCTGAATTGCCTACCCTGTGGGTCTTAACTTAATAACCACCTTTTTTTTCTTAGTCTATTACAAATAAAAACTGAGTACAAGGATACCTTAATGAATCTGGAATTTTATCAGGGAGGTACTCTACTCTTTCCACCAAACAAATAACCATGGCCTCTCATTCTGTATGATTCTTGTTTATAACTTTCTGTAAATCTTCAATAGATAGATCCATCTAACATGCTAGAAATTTTGGTCTTTTGTCTTTTAATATTTAATACAGGCCAATGCAATACTATGGCTTTCTATTTTTTGCTCCTTACTTATGCTACATGACTAGCCTGGTTTCTTCTCTTGTCATATATATCCCCAAAGTTATCTTTTATGTCACTTCACATGTGCAAGTCATTTTTGCTAATATATATATACTATTTCACTATGACACACAAAACAGTATAATGGTAGGGAGTAAGGAAAATTACAAATGACATGGAATTATATATGTAATATTATATACATATATGTATACATATATAAATTTCTGTAGATCCAATTCTAGTGACAACAAATAATTTTTGTTTAAAAATTATAAACTGCTTTTAAAAACTCATAACTTTCAAACTATTGGCTACTTTATTTCTGAAAGGGTAAACAATTTAAATTTCTAAAGAAATACCATAATGAATGTTGAAAAAAGTTTGAAAATTATATAAAAAATTTGAACATAAGCAGGAATAAATAGATACCATGGAAAACTCTAATTTTGCTATATCTCATGAATATACCACATGTGTTCTTTCAGTTTGGTTGTAAGACAAAATGTAAGGGAGACAAAAGATATTCTAATGAATCTAGCTTTCTAATTTACACTATTTGACATCATTTTTACAGTTTTATTCTATACTTAGAATTTTTAGTTATATCATAAAAATGGCTACACTCTTCTATATGCAGGCTAAAAATATTACCACTGGTTTCCCTTTTGAGTTAAATGTCTTAGCTGTTTAACTAGAATGATATTTAACGATGATATTTTTACTTCCTGTCACCTGGTAAACTATTCACATTAGTAAAACTACTCTCTTCTTTTTTTTTTTTTTGGTGGAAAATATTTTTAGTTGATAACCCCCAAAGCAAAGTAAATACTGTGATAACAAAAATAATCCAATAGGAAGAACAGGTTAAAGATCAGCATTCATTTCTCGAATTAAATTTAAAAACCTTCTCTAGTTAGTTAAGAGATTGGCAAGTTTTTACAAATAACATCAGCGAGCCTTTTACAGAGAAACACAGTCGCATTAGAATGGAGTCATTAGGCAATACATTTATTTTGAAGCCAATTAACCTTTTGTCAGAGAAATGTCGGCACTGTAATGGTTTCAGCAGTGGAGGTCAGCCTCTAACAGGGGCACGTATGACAGCGATTACGCTAGCTGACATATGCTGCAGACCGAGAGTACGGCCATGGAATAAGAATCTGCCTTCGTCTGTATTCCACTCTGCATTTCCAGGGAGCAGGCAATCTTGACCTATCCATTTAGGTAATTAAAGCTTCCATTTGGAAGTGTCCTGCAGGAAGGTGAAATTTGGGGGAGATAAATGGCTGTTGCTCACTGTATCCAGCCACCACTTCCATCATTTGATGGACTGCCTGAAACAGGCTGGGCTGCCAGGTTCTCATAAAAATAGAGATGAATTGGGCAGCAGACAATTCTCCAAGGCAAAGCAACTCTGTCATCTTCTTTTTTGCAACCTATAATTTAATTGTTAGCCAAGGTAGATGGCTGACTCAGGGGGCCTTTTTCTAAGAGCTTTCCTACTATCTTGTATTTGCTGAGAAATTACTCTAGTTTATTTACTTATCAGCCAACTTTGTTTGGCAATGGGAGATGTCACTTCAATAAGCACAGCTGGCTGTCACAGCTGTGCCCTGACTTACCTTCCAGGCTATTTTGTTTCCTTTGGAGTCGTGCTCAAGGGCAATCGGGAAGTCTCCTCGCTCATAAAACTTTCGAAATGCTGTGGGTTTTGTTGGTCTTTCTTTAAATGCTCCTGCAGTTGGAGGGCCTCTCACCTATTAAAAATATATACATCCAATATATTATGATCTGATTTTAAAACATACCAAAAAGAATCAAAATCATTTTATCTTTTAGCTGTTATTGTTTAGTTGGTTAGAGGGCTACTTGGATCAAGGAAACTGCGAAGGACTTATGCAAGTATAAATCTGCAGGATTTGGATTTTTCATACTTTTAATGTCTAGAACTCTTAAAGATATTTTGTAGACCTGATGGCAAAGGAGGGGGAATTATTTTTCATGTGCATATTAAGGACATGATGTTAGAGCATCCTTTTAATGATATTTCTAAAAGCTATGTCAAGTGGCATTTTCTTCATTTTCTTCACTTCTACAGACAGGTGGTAAAGGGGGAAGTAATATGTTTCAATGAGGGACTTGTTTCAATAAATGTATCATGGCTCAGGAAGTTAAAATATTTTACTTGTAAAGATAGATACACTGCATCATAATCCCACGATAAATACTTTTTATGAAACATTGGGCAAACTGTTGAAATATATGATGTTATTCTTACTTCTTTATTCATAGTCTTAGGGACAATATGCTCATTTTTCTTTCAAGATATGGAAACTGACTATAAATTATAAAAATTTAATATGAATGTTAACTAATGATTAGTTTGTTTAAAAATATACACAGGAATACCATAAAACAAATTTTGCATAAATCAATTAGCAATGAAGTTCATATCTTTTTATCTAAAAGGAGAATGTTTTACAATGACAATATTCACATCAGGGGTAAAACTTAAATTGATGCTTTTCATCACCCAACTAATGCATTAGGCTCTAAAATTTGAAGGCATGACTGAAACAGTTAGGGCATAGCAAAATATATCACTCTACATACAAAGAACTGAACCATCACACAGTCATGACATATACCTTTCACAAAGGTCAAATATGTTTGTTTTTCCCAGAACACTATGACTGATACTTTTCTTTTACTGATTTCATTTGATTGCTTCATTTGGTAACATTAATTAATATTATCTTTACATTTCAGTTCTCTCTTTTATGGCAGTATTTTTATAAGTGACCTTGATATAGTTATAAGAACCCCTCCACTAAAGTTCTATTTTGATGATTCATGTGGTATGGAGATGACCTAGCATTCTCTATGACAGGAAAACAGAAGCTCTGGAATGTCCTACCTACTAAGTTGGAAAGACTTCTAAAAAGTGTGTAGCAAGAGACTATATGTTTGACAATCAAAAACCAGATTAGCATACTTATTAAGTACCATGTAGGTAAGTACAAGAGATATGAAGACAAACAGGGATAGTCTTTGCCCTCAAAGACCTTACATTCCAATGTGTATATGTGTGTATGTGATTAATGAATGCACTATACATACATACATACATACACACATACATATATACATGTATATGCACATATATACATAGACATATATATGTATATACAGAATATATACAAATTAAATGCAAAATAATTTGAAATAATTTGGAAGTGAGGGCCCTACTAGTTGGGGGCTGAGGTAATGGAGGCGATGAGAAAAGACTTCATGTAGAAGGTAGCGATTGTGCTGAGTTTTGAAAGAAACAATGGATTCCAAGGTGAGAAGTCTCGTAGGGCTTCATTATGAGGAAGGGAATAATTTACAGAAAGCTTGAAAAGGAAAGCTTCCATCTACTATATAATTTTTCTTCTTTTCATTCCTACCTCAGGAGATTTTTTTTTT
>CM053593.1:320117380-320167884 GCA_028646575.1 Pseudocheirus occidentalis | reverse complement strand
GCTCCAGGTGTTGTAGATTTGCTCCCCTGGGTAGACTCACTCGGCTTGGGAGACTTGGCTCCTCTAGATTGCTGTGGGGCCTGGCTGAGATTTCGGTTTTGGGCTGGGCTGGCCTTGGCTCCTGGCCTGCCTCAATGAGCCCCTGATGCCGAGCTGCCTTCAGCAAGAGATGTGTTTTCTGTATTTTTGTGAGTTTGGGAGCCCTGGAATTTGTTTAGAGTCACTTTTTATTGGTATTTAGGGTGGCTGTGTGGGAGCTGCGGAACTTTACTGCTTCTGCACCGCCATCTTGGCTTTGAGGACATACTTTCATGCAGATAAGAATCTTGAGACTGTATTCTAGTCCTTGATTTGTTACTGGTTAGCTGTGTGATTTTGGAGCCAAACTTCCCAGTATTTCTTTTTTATCTACAAAATTAATATCATAATATAGTTCCTGAGTATCCCACAGGGTCACTGTATCAAATAATAAATAAAAGTGCTTTGGGAAAGGAAAATGCTATAAAGATATAAAATAATGTTTTCAGAGTTTTAGACACTTAGTAGGATTTCAACAAATACTTGTTTAACAAATTAGTGGGGACATTTTGTCCAGTATTCTTTTTTCCTATAAGGATTTATTGGTTATGAGATTCTGTTATGCATACTATTTGATTAAAGCCTTTTAACTGTCATATTTTAGTAAATTTTTAACCTCCTTTTAAATGGTCTCCTTAAAACTTTTCATTTATATAATTTTATGTTTTTGAGAATGTGATAAATTATTTGATCAAAGATTCAAACATGTTCACATTCAGTCTTGATATTGTTTTACTGTTACAGTTTTCAATTCAAACAACAAATCTTCAAGTGTCTACCCCAAAATTAGTAGTGGAAAACAGGTAGAAATATAAAAAGATAAACGTGGCAGAAAGACATAGAGATCCTCATCAGCAGTGTGCCAGAAGAAGACAAGCTTATAATTCTTGGTGACTTTAATGCCTGTTTAAGCACAAACTATCAGATGTGGTAGGGGGTCCTTGTGAAGAACAGTATCAGAAGCAGCAACAGCAATTGTCCCTTACTACTGAAGACTTGAATCTCATGACCTTCTTGCCAACACAGTCTTCCATTTACCTAAATACAGTAAAAATTTGTGGATGAACCCTTTTAGCAAATATTGCCACTTTGGGATACATACCTAATAGCTGTATTGCTAGATCAAATGGTACACGCTGTTTATTGCCCTTTGGCCATAGCTCCAAATTGCTTTCCAGAATGGTTGAATCAGTTCACAAGTTCACCAGTGCACCTGTGTCCCAATTTTCACACATCTCCAGCATTTATTATTTTCTTGTTTTGTCATGTTACCTAATCTGATAGGTGTGAGGTGATACCTCAGAATTGTTTTAATTTGCATTTCTTTGAACAATAGTGAATTGAAAATTTTTCATACCTTTATAGATAGCTTTTATTTCTTTTTTAAATTTTATTTCTTTTTATCTTTTAACATTCATTTCCACAAGATTTTGAGTTACAAGTTTTCCCCATCTTTCACCTACTCACTACCCCAAAATAGCAAGCCTTCTGAATAACCTTTTCCCTAGTCTCTTCTGTCTTATGTCCTCTCCCATCAGCCCCCATGACTTTCTAGTAGGTCAAGATGGATTTGTATACACCAGTGCCTATATATTATTTCCCAGTTGCATGTAAAAAGCAAAACACGTTAAAAAATAAAACATTTGTTTTTCAAACTTTGAGTTCTAGATCTTTTTCCTTCTTCCCTCCTCACCTGCCCTCACTGGGAAGAGAAGAAGTTCAACATAGGCTTTACATGTATAGTTATGCAGGTCATTTCCATAGTAGTTATATTGTGAAAGACAATATTTCCCTCCTTCCTGTCCCACCCCTCACTTATTCTGTTTTCTCCTTTGACCCCATCCCTTTTCAAAAATGTTTGCTTCTAAACTACCTTCTCCCCCAATCTGCCCTCCCTTCTGTCATTCTCTCTCTTATCCCTTACACCCCCCTCCCCATTTTCCTGTAGGGTAAGATACCCAATTGAGTGTGTATGTTATTCCCTCCTTAAGCCAAATTCAATGAGAGTAAGGTTGTCCCAGTTCTATTCACCTTCCTGCTCTTCCCCTCCACTGTAACAGTTTTCTCTTGCCTTTTTATATGAAATAATTTACTCTAATCTATCTCTCCCTTTCTCTTTCTCCCAATAAATTCCTCTCTCATCTCTTAATTCTAATTTTAGATATCATCTCTTCATATTCAACTCATCCTGTAGCCTCTCTCTGTATGCATGAACATACATATGCCCACATTCACATATATTTATATACACATATACCCTCCTATACATACATATATATGTATACATATATATTCCCTTCTGCTATCCTCATACTGAGAAAAATCTTATTAGTTACAGTCATCATTTTTCCATGTAGGAATGTAAATAGTTCAACTTTAATAAATTCCTTATGATTTCTTTTTTCCTGTTTACCTTCTCATGCTTCTCTTGTTTACTATATTTGAAAGTCAGATTTTCTATTCAGCTCTGTTTTTTTCATACAGAATGCTTGAAAATTCTCTTTTTCATTGAACAACCATATTTTACCCTGAAACATTATACTCAGTCTTGCTGGGTAGGTGATTCTTGGTTTTAGTCCTAGCTCCTTTGACCTTCAGAATATCATATTCCAAGCTCTTTGATCCCTTAATGTAGAAGCTGCTAGGTCTTGTGTTATCCTAATTGTGTTTATGCAATACTCAAATTCTTTATTCCTGATTGTTTGCAGTATTTTCTTCTTGACCTGGCTGCTCTGGAATTTGGCTATAATATTCCTAGGAGTTTTCTTTTGGGGATCTTTTTCAAGAGGTGATTAGTGAATTCTTTCCATTTCTATTTTGCCCTGTGCTTCTAGAATATCAGGGCAATTTTGCTTGATAATTTCTTGAAAGATGGTGTATAGGCTCTTTTTTTGATCATAGCTTTCAGGTAGTCCAGTAATTTTCAGATTGTCTCTCCTGGATCTATTTTCGAGGTCAGTGGTTTTTCCAGTAAGATATTTCACATCGCATTCTATTCTTTCATTTGTTTGGATCTGTTTTATAATATCTTGATTTATTGTAAAGTCATTAGTTTTCAGTTGCTCCAATCTAATTTTAAAGGAATTATTCTCTTTACTGAATTTTTGAAATTCCTTTTCCTTCTAGAAAATTTAGCTTTTTAAGGTGTTCTTCTTCTCATTGGATATTTGGGCCTCTTTTGCCATTTGAGTTAGTCTAATTTTAAGGTGTTATTTTATTCTGTGTATTTTTGGGTCTCCTTTAACAGGTTGTTGAGTCTCTTTTCATTATTTTCTTGCATCATTCTCATTTCTCTTCCCAATTTTTCCTCCATTTCTCTTACCTGATTTTCAGAATCCTTCTTGAGCTCCTCCATGGCTCATTACCAGTTCATATTTTTCTTGGAAGCTTTTGATGCAGTTCTTACTTTGCTGTCTTCCCCCTGCTCCATGTCTTGATCCTTTTTGTTCCCAAAAAAGCATTCAGTGGTCTGTTTGTTCTTCCTGTGCTTGTTCATCTTGCCAGCCAATTACTTGACTTTTGAGCTCTTTGCCATGATAGAATTCTGCTTCCAGAATGGAGGGAACTTTACCCGAAATTACTGTGGGTTTTGCAGCTGCCCGAGCTATTATATGGGTGCTACCTCTACAGCCCCCACTTGCCACAGCATACCCCAGGACCACCACCCAAGACTGTGATCCAGATCCAAGCAGCTTAAAGCAAAAGCAATTGCCCTCCAAATGGTTGCTTTGTCCCCCTACAATCTATAGGCCAGAGCTCCTGAGGCAGCAATGCTGAGGCAACTGCACAGCCACCAAGCCTTTACCACTTCTTACTCTGGGGCCAGGAGCCAAACTGTGCTCTTCCATCCCACTCCCATTCCAACAGAGTTTCACTCTGGCCTTTTGCTTTGTCTTTGGCGTTTATGGGTTGAGATGTCTGGAAGCTGCCCAAGCTGCTGGAGATTCACTCTCATGAAGTCTGCTCTGGCCACAACTGGTCAGGGTTGGCCAGGCCAGAACCATATGGCTCCTTTGGGACTGTGCCTAGCCCGCCGGCACTCTGCAATACACCTTTCCTGTTGGCCTGCCAGGATGTCTTAAGTGGGAGATTTGTTTCTCTCTGTCATTTTGTGGATTCTATAGCTTTAAAATTTGTTTAGAGTCATTTTTTTTTTACAGACGTTGGAGTTGTTTGGAGCCAGAGCACATGCCAAGTTTGTGCTTCTACTCTACCATCTTGGCTCTGCCCCACTTTTATTTCTTCATCTGAAAACTGCCTGCTCATATCCATGGCCATTTATCAATTGGGGAATGACTTGCATTCTTGTAAATTTGATTCAATTATCTACATATTTGCGAATGAGGTCTTTATCAGACACACTGGCTGTAAAATGACATAATAGATAATGTTTTTGTAAGGAGAAGAGACAGGGTATGAGAGTGACCAAGGCAGTGCATGGCACTGAAGGCTGTCTTGACCAGACTTACTCTCTCCAGGTTAAATATTCACATTCAACAAAAGCGGTAGCCCCATAGCAAGACAAGTATCAGAAGACTCAATGTCAACAGGTTGGAATACTTCTCCAACAGTTCCTTGCTAACTTGGAGGAAAAGTTGAGCAAGCACATGATTGGCAACAGTGGAAGAAAAAAGGAATGGGCAGCTTTCAGAGATTTGGTATACATCACTACATTTATTTAGCTGGGCCAGAACACTGGCAAACATCAGTTGGTTTGATGACAATAATGGGGAAATTCAGAAACTGCCAAATGAAGATCAAGAACTTCACAGGGTCTGCTAGCAAGATAGTTTATCTTTTGCTAAGAAGGCAGAGTTTAGCTCCATCAGAAGAAAAGTGCAAGCAGAACTTAGAGAGATGCAGGATTCTTGGCCCAGTAAGAAGACAGATTAAATTTTAGTTTTGTGTTATTAGTAACAATCCAAAGCACTTTTGTGATGCCCTGAAGGCTACATATGCCAAAAGATATATGGTACATCTCAACTGTTCAACATTGATGATGTCATATTGATTAGTGGTAAGGACATGATCCTGGAGAGGGGAGATGAATACTTCCATAGTGTTCTCAACAGATCATCATCAGGGTTGAAGTCATTGACCATATACTTCAAGTTGATGTCAGTCCCTCTCTAGTTGAATTTCCAAATCACAAAGAGGTTTTTAATGCCATTAGCCTCCTCTCATATGGCAAAGTGTCTGGTGTTGATTCTGTTCCTACTGAGATTTACAAGGCAGGGATTCCATTTCATATACAAAACGGACTGACATTTTCCAGGTTATATGGCAAAAAGAGGTTATCCCCTAGGAGTTCAAGGATCCCTCCATTATTCATTTTTGTAAAGATAAAGGAAGTATTGTCCTATGATAATCACAGAGGGATCTCTCTCTTAGTTACTGCTGTCAAGATTCTTGACAGAGTCCTCCTTAATAGCCTGATCTGGAAAATGGTTGTCTAAGAGCCATTGTGATTTCACAATAGTCCAAGGAATGGTCATTACGGTGTTTGTTATCCAGCAACTCCAGAAGAAATGCTAGGAGTAGTAGAAGGGTCTACAGACAATCTGACCATGATCTTTGATACTTTCAGTTGTGAGGACTTGTAGAAAATTATGTCAAAATTTGGTTGTCTGGAGTTCATTGGTATTACATGTCAGTTTCATGACAGCATGCTTTCCCAGGTTCTGGATAATAGATGATGCTCTCATGCTTTCCCAGTCATTAATGGAGTGAAGTGGTGCTATTTACTTGTTTTCATGTGTTTTAGCATGCTGTTTTCAGCAGTGTTTTCATATACCTTCAACAATGATGAAAAAGACATCAAGGTCAGCTATAGTGCTGATGGCAAACTAATTTGAGAAGGCTACAAGCTAAGACTAAAGTGGAGGGAGAATTAGTGCAATTTTTTTTGTTCATGGTTGATTATGTACTCAATGCACCCTTTGAAGCTGATATGCAACAAAGTATAGATCAATTCTCAACTATTTATGCTAATTTGGCCTAACAACACCAAGAAAATTCAGGTTTTCCTCTAGTCAGCCTATACCACCCATATGTAGAACCATAGATTATAGCAGATGGAGAAATTTTGAATACTGTGGATAAGTTTATTTACCCTGGCAATATCCTTTCCAGGAATGTACACATAGATGATGAGGTTGATGTATACATTGCCAGAGTTAGCTCTGTGTTTAGGACGCTGCAAAGTAAAGCGTGGGAGAAAAGAGGTATTAGGCAGTCTACCAAAATGAAGGTCTACAGAGCCATTGTGCTTCCTTCATTGCTGTATGCCTATGAAACCTGGACAGTATATTCACACTATGGCAGGAAATTAAATCACTTCCATTTGACTTACCTTAAGAAGATTCTGAAGTTCACCTGGCAAGATGAGGTGCTAGATATTGAGGTCTCAAGCTAAACTGTCAAGCATTAGAACTCTAGTACATAAAACAGAACTCCAGTGGGTTGACCATGTTGTTTGAATTCCCAATTAATGTTTGCCTAAAAGACTATTTTACAGAGAGCTCACACAAGTCAAGTGGGGTATGTAAAGTGGTTAATTTAGCAGGTACTTGGTCCTTAGTAACTAAGGGCTAAGTACTTCTGTGAAAGAGGCAGAGGGTGTGAACTCTGTCTCTTGTTCCTGACAGGAGGGGATTGGCTGAGACAGGAGGCCGGTGTGTGTATATAAGAATAATTCTAGAGACAGAAAATTGTAATCAGAAATGTTCTTCCTTGTGGCTCCTGGTGGAGGAAGAATCATGGATACTGAAGCCAGCTGAAAGGGGGGAAGAGGGGGAGAAATTCTCTCCCAGCATCTGGAAGCTGACTGAGAACTGTTAGAATTTTTCTTGAGACCAGAGTCTGGTGAAAGCTGAAGTTTCTACCTCCTGGAAGACTGAGATTCCTTGGGTCCTAAGGCCAGCCAAACTGCTGGAGGACTGAAGAAGCATGACCAGGATAATCCTTTGTTTGTTTGTGGCTTGGCAACAGAAGTACTGAAGGGCTTGAGATGTGCTGGACCCTGTGAGCTTCAGTGTGTAACAAGAACTGCTTGAAGGACTGGACAAGGAGCTGGGAGCTGTCTGCCCCTGAATCCAGGTGACTGATGGATTCAGGTAGGAGCTGGGACCATGGAAGGGAATCCAGGGAATCTGAGAGCCCACCCCAAGATGAAGAAAAGGCCTTTTCTTGGATATTGAATGTGTAATGAAATTGAAGTTTACTAGACACCAAAGGGTGGAGGGTTTGTGTAATTGTCTAATGATCGCATTTAGTGACATTGCTAGATAAGTGACTGATTAAGTTAATATATAATTGCCCCATGAGTGGAAGATTGATTATTGTATTGTGAATTTATTGAATGCTTAAGTATTGATTATTGTATTGCGAATTTATTGAATGATTAAGTAAGGAGGGTTTCTCCTTTAGGGAAACCAGATGATTATTCTTTTGTTCTTTGTTCTAAATATTGTGGCAGTGTAGTGAAAACTATGTGGCCATTCTAACGTTAAACTGTTGTGAGCACTATATTGTGATTTTCTGTAATAAGATGTAATGTTGTGAATATTTAATATTGTGATTTGTTGTGAATGTTTGCCTTGATTTGTAATGGAATGAATGGCGTGTTCACTATACTGTGTAATCCAAAACTTAAAAGCTGGTCACAGTAGATATTCTTTTGGGAATCTGCTTGTGCATGGCATTACAAGGTGTCAGGAGAAGCAATAAAAAATACTCTAAAGGTCTGTCTGAAGAACTTTGGAATCAATTGCATGTCATGGAAGACACTGAAAAAGGACCACCCCACATAGTGTGCCCACATCAAAGAAGGTGCTATGCTCTGTTGAGGACAGAATTACAGTAACTCAAAAGAAACATGAGGTGTACAAATTTAGGGACATCTCCATTTCAAATGTTCATATCAGTTGTTTGTGCCTGACCTGTATAGTAGAGCCTTCTGAGCTCATATTGGTCTAATCTGCCATAGTTGAACTCATTTTACCTCAACTTGAACGTAGCAATATCATTCTGGTCCTCTTCAAGAACAGAAGACAGCAACCAATCAGCCTTGCCCACTTCTCTGTTTATGATGTGATGTAGCCTGCTCATGCCTAACATATACTTCTTCATTGCCATTTGTATGATCCTCAACTGCAGTTGTTGGGAAACTAAGGCAGGTTCAGAATTGAACAGGAAAAGTGGAGTCAACTATATTGTGTTTCTCAATGTCAGAGATCTTTTAATGAATCTTATTGTTCAGTTTGTTTCAGGCATGTCTGACTCTTCCTGATTCCATTTGAAGTTTTCTTGGCAAAGGTATGGAAGTAATTTCCATTTCCTTTTCCAGATCATTTCACAGATGAGGAAACTTAACCGTAAACATGGTTAAGAGACTTGCTCAGGGTTACACAGCTAGTGAGTATCTGTGGTCAAATTTGAATTAAGGAAGATGAGTTTTCCAGATTTCAAACCCAGTGTTCCATCCTCTGTCTCACCTTCACTTTTCCCTTAAACAAAACGCAAATTTTTCTGGTGATGTGTTATACAAGTACAATACATAAGGGTGTGTGTGTGTGTGTGTGTGTGTCTGTGTGTGTGTGTGTGTGCATGTGTATGTGCATTTGTATTATCAGATGGGCTGTGCCTTATCATGGCTAAATTTCCTTCCTTGAATTGGAGGCACTCACTGTAGCCCTCAATGAGGGCTTTTTCTTCGAGTTCCAGGGTTTTTAAAACAAGGAGACAATCAATTTCCTCTGTCCATTTCAATTCCTACATTTTATAGCAAAGTTTTCGACAAATGAGTGATTAGAAATTAAATTAGTGTCTACACTGTGAATGGGGAAGAGGAGAAAAACTCTCCTATAAGACTTGTGTCCAGATTAAATGTATTAGAGAATATTCTTCTTTTTAAGTAAACTAGAGATCAGAGAGATAATGCAGTCCTTCAAGTCTGTATCCAGATTGGGATAACAATCTGACTGTTAAAAAGATGAATGCCAAGCTTTACTGTTATATATAGGAAAAGTCCCATCTCTGAAACATATTTGCAATGATTCTTTACTTGTGGGGGAGGATTCCCAGTGCAATTATTGGTGAGATGGAAAAGTTTTCTCTATTTCATCTGTTTCCAGATCTAACTTTGGGATTTTTGAACATTAAAATAAGTTAAAGGACCAATGAATCCCTTGGTTCACATTGGACCTGTCATCATAATGATAGCAATCTGTTCTTCAGATTGGCTGGGATTCTCAGAAAGACTCCTCCCTAGTCATTATATTTAAAGAACAATTGTACTAGAGTTTGTTCAAACTAGAGTTTGCCTTTCTTATTTAGCCATTAACTTTTTTTAAACTAGTCTTCAGCCTCAGCCTGGGGACCATAAGTTATCTGAAAACTCCAGAGTTCCTCTGGAGCCAGATTAAAATCTTATTAGGAAAAGTTTAATGAAATACATAAAAAACAATAATAACAGATTATGTTAATTTGCAGTTTTCTAAGAACATATCCAGGCCATTTGACACTATTGCTAGCATACTATAAGTATAATGAACGAGTTAGATAATAACCTTTTTGGTTGTTTGTTCAGTATTTCATACCTTGGGATGTCTTAAATCTGTTTGGTTCTCCCCCCAACAAGGAAATTGCTTGAGGTGAGAACAAGCCCTGATATACTATTTTCTTATCTATATGAAACTTTTATGAGAATAATATACATACTCTTTGGGGTTATCTTCCATGAGAGTATTTGTAGGGAATGACTAGGCTTTCATAAACAATAATTCACTTTTGATAACATCTTCACTATAACACAATTGACTGAAAAGATGTAAAAAATACTGGTCTTATTGTTTGCTGTCCATAGTAAACCTTCTGATTCAGTACAGCGGAATACTACTTTGAAGACTCCACCAACAAGATGCCTCCTATATGTATATCAAATTATTCATTTTTGGAAAGATATAAAAATAAAATAACTTTATTTCCAGAACCTCTTGTAATTAAAATTAAAGGCAAAGCATAAAGTAGAGAGATGTATACTTGCCAGGATTGTTCACTACTGTCTAGGAGGAGATCCTGGATGGCCTAATTTGAAGAGGGATTTCCTATAAATGGTGAGGTCCCTCAGATAATTCTCTTCTTGTACAGCCACTGATTATTGCTTAAGTGTCCAGAATGTCATAAGACTTCCTGGTTGAAAGCCATTGTGTTTGAAGTGTTATGGTTGAAGTGTGACTGAAGAATGCTTGATATCCAGACTATGCAGTTAGATGGATGACTTACAGAGCTTAGTGACCAATACATTTACCATGGATAAGTAATATAAATGGACAGTGAACTGAGTCCAGAATTAAACAGGAAGAGGAGAATGGGCTTTCACCATTTCAAAAGTTTCCCCTGAAATAAAGGCTTGTCTTTTTAATACCAGTATTTTATCAATGTTATAACATGGTAGTCTTCAGATGGTTAAAATTTAATATCACTCAGATTGAGGAATGAAGAAGTATATTGTGTGTCTGAGAAGATTACAACACATGACAAATGAGAAACTTCCCATAAGAACTAGGGTAAAGGATATCATCAAAGAAATATAAAGACAAAATTATTATAATTATGATTATAATTATGACAAGAATAATAAGAGTGACATATGTAGCAAACTTATGAGAGGATATGAATGAGAGGCGTGAAGGCATGGTATGGCACAAATGGGGTCATGATCTGCATTATTGGAGGAAATATCCACATGGAGGAGATCAAATTTCAGTATCTGAACATGTTTCACAAAAAGAAGAGAGATGGAAATTGCTTCTTGCAATGTCACAGTGTTCTCAGAGTCCTTATTGATAAGGATAAATTGAAAACAAATCTCACATAATATAGCTAAAAACCTGTAAATAGTAATAGGAAATAAATTTTAAATATAGTAAACTTGCAACAAAATACTACTCCTTAAAATCATTTAATTTATTGAGAGATGTGGAATCCTAATAATCTAAAAGATCATCATAGAATCTTTCAGAATAACAAATTGGCCTTCTAGAGAGAACATTGGAAGGTTTAAGCCTAATTTGACTAATGCTAACCTGTGGCCATTAGTAAAAATTGTCTCAACCTTGGAAAATAATAATTTTGCATGTTTAATTTTTCCTTATATGCAGTTTGTAGTGCAGTTTTTCTGGTACCACTGTTACACCACTTATATAGAGGTAGTAGTTAATTGGTCAGTCACTTAAATCATCCAAACCCACTACAGTATATGATGAGATGCCATGTTCTGGTCCTTTTATTAGATAAGAATACATCTCTGTTAATCTGTCAATCTAAGACTTTGGACTTAATGTAAAAGGTCATTGGATGAACTAGAGTGATGTGACATAAAAAGTACTCAAATTGTCTAGGGAAACCTGATTATGTTCTCTCAGTTGTCTGCAGATTTCTAGCCCATCTAAATGAGTGGAAAGCCAGAATGGAGCAGTTCTGGCTAACCTTCTGATGAGTTGCTTAGTGGGGAGGAGAACACTTGATCATGAGTTTTGAAGGGTATGATGGATGTTGAACTTGCCATCAGTACTCTAGAATTGTCTCCAGAAAGTAGTGGCTGGCAACAATGACTTTATTAGGAGCTGAGAAGAGACCATGATAAAGAAAGGCCGTTTTGAGCCTTAAAAACGAGCCTGATGAAAGACGCTCCATATCCAAGGGGCAGTAGCTTCAGAGTTTCAACCAAAGAACACCAGAAGCTTGGAATTACTCCTTTGCCATACATGCTCTCTAGGATTAAGTCCGCTTTACTTTAGATATCAACTTATAATCAGTTAATCATTAAACATTTAAATGCCTACTGTGTGCCAGACAATGTGCTAAGCACTGTGGATACCAAAAAAAGGGGGGGGGGAGAGACACTCCCTGCTCTCAAGGAGCTCATGGTCTAATGGGGAGACAACACATAAACAGCTATATATAAACTACACAAGATAAAGTGGGAATAATAAGGAGAGAGAATGCAGTAGCTTTAAGAGGGATCAAGCAAGCCTTCATGTACAAGTTGGGGTTTTAACTGGCTCTTGAAAGAAGCCAGAGAAGCAAGAAGGTGGAGAAGAAAGAGCATTCCAGGTATCAGGAAAAAGCAGTGAAAATGCCTGCAGTTTGGAGATGGTGTGTCTTGTTCAGAGATCAGGAAGAAGGTTGATGTCACTGGATCTCAGTGGGAGGGAGTAATGTATTTTTAAAAATGGAAGAATTGAGCAGGTTATAAATGTGTGGGACAAAATGTCCTTTGCCTAAATAAAATAAGCAGAGATATCTCCAAGTAAAGGCAGGAAGAATTTATTATAGTCTCACGAGATGGGGATGGCGTCACCACCAGAAGCACTCTGGTAGGAGAGGTCAAAATACAGAAGGCAAAAAGCTGGTTTATATACTCTAAATTTCCCACATCCCTCCGCCTTTATCCTGTCCCATTCCCATTAATTAGGAACTGAGCTCTCATTCTAAAAATCTGCTGGCACTGCAGGCAAAATGTCATCAATGTCAAAAAGCAGAAGGTACAGGTCTGGATAATACAGAAACAGACAAAATATGACATCAGTATTATAACAGATAAATGTCACCTATATTAATAGAGTCAAAATACAGATATGACAGTGGTTGAAAAAACATCAACTTTGTCAATGCAAATATGAAAGCAGACAATAGCTCTTGAATAATGGGTATGTTGGGGAATTTGGGTCATGATGACCCTTCTTGCAACAGGAAGGTAGAAGATATCATATGAGTCATGGGGATTTTAGAACATGATGATCAGTCTGTACAGCAATCTTTCCAGATTTGTATTTGTACAAGTCAAGGGGAAATTAAGTCTGTAGCCAGATTTGAGAAACATGTACTTTCCCTTCCTACATATTAACTAAGTTCAGCAAAACTTTCAATTCGTGAGTAGGGAAGTAAGGGCAAGAGTCTCATACTGATAGATCTTTAGAACTTTACTAAAATTCTGCTCAGATTTCTAAGATGTTTCTTGAGAAGTTTTCACCTGCCCACACATAAAGGACTTTGAACACCAAAAGGTTTTGTATTTGATCTTAGAGATGATTAGTCACTGGAATTGATTGAGTGTGTGTTGCGGGTAGGGGATTGGGTGGATTAGGGAAATCACTTTGACCACTGAGTAGATGATGGACTAGAGGAGGGAGAGACTTGTGACAGGCAAACTAACCAGAAAGTTCTTGCAGTAGTCCAGGAATAGGGTTATGGCAACCTGTAGTCTCATCTTCTACAGGAAGCCTTCCCTAACCCCTCTTGATTCCAGTGTCTTCCTTGTTTTAATTATTTCTTATTTATCTTGTATAAAGCTTTTTTGTGTGTATTTTCTGCATATTGTCTTCCCCATTAGATTGTAAACTTTTTGAGGGCAGGGAATGTCTTTTGCCTCTTTACGTATCCCTAGAGTTTAGCACATTACATGGCCCATAGTAGGCACTTAATAAATGTTTATTAGTAGATGGAGAAGAAAAGGGGACATATTTGAGAGATGTAAGAAAGGTAAAATCAATAGACCTAGGCAGTGGGTGAGAGAGTGAGTAGTCAGTATAGGAGTCAGGGTGCCTGGTAGCATGCCATGCCCTCAGCAATAGTAGAGTTTGACAGATGGGAGCAGATTTGGGGATGAAGATTACTCGTTCAATTTTGGAAATGTTGACTTTAGATGTCTACAGGACATCCAGTTCAAGATGTCTAATAGATAGAGATATAAGAATGAAGGTTAGCAGAGAAATTAGGACTGAATAAGTAGATTTGGGAACCATTAGTATGGAGATAATAATTGAGGTCTCACAGTGGATAGAGCACGGGGCTTGGGGTCAGGGAAACTTGTCTTCATAAGTTCAAATACAGCCTCAGAAACTTACTAGCTCTGCGATCCTGAGCAAGTCACTTAATGCTGCTTGCCTCAGTTTCCTCATCTGTAAAATGAGCTGGAGTAAATCACACACCACTCCAATATCTTCACCTAGAAAATCCCACATGGGGTCATGAAGAGTTGGACATGACTGAAATGACTGAACAACAGCAAAAACATGGGAGCTGATAATAGTGTAGAAGGAGATGAGAAGCGGGCACAGGATAGAGCCATAGTTCTGCACCCATAACTAGTGTAAGTAACTTACAAGAAGATACAACAAAAGAGGTTGAGAAGAAATAGTCAGGTAGGTAAAATCAGTAGTGGGGTCCCATAAGCTATGACATTAAAGAAGTATCCCTTAAGGTTGCAGTTCTCAACCTGTGGGTCGTGACCCCTTTGGGGGTCAAATGATTCACAGGGGTTGCCTAAGACCATCAGAAAACACATTTACAATGGTCTTAGGAACCAAGACACACTGCTCCTTTATCCGTCTCCAGGCAGGTCCGCCCACATGCAGATACGCCTACATACAAGTATTAAAGGGTCATGACATTAGGAAGGTTGGGAACCACTGCTTTGGGACTTGATTCATCATTAAAGTTGGATTAGTAGCATCAGAGCACATGGCAGGAAGAGAAAAACAAAAATTTATTTAATGTGACTACTTTTAAGATTTATATTTTCCTGTATATTGGATGAAGCTCTTGGTAATGATTTAAGGCCCAAGACTTAAATCATATTCACTGAAAGATATGTTATCATATAAATCTGTGAATAGTCTGAATGGCAAGTTATTTCTCTAAAAAATTTTGAAATGTGCTTTTGCACTTATATCGGAATGTAAGGACATTATTTTAAAGAGAACTTTCACTGGTGCCCTTCCAGTAAGATTAGTTCTAGGCAAAACCATAAATTATTTGAATTTTTTCTTTGAGGCACATGATCTCCCTTTTTGAGGTCTCTCCATATGTACCTGTTGCCTTTATGGTGCCCTTCTGTTTTATTGTGATCCCTTACTTTTCCTGTCCAGGGAAACCTTTTTCCCCAGTCTCTTTATTACTTTGATGAAATCTTAACTGTTTGCTGTTATCTAGGCTTCTTTCCTTTATTTTTTTAAATTTGCATAAGCTAAGACTAATCTATTCTATTAGTGTTAATATGTTATAACGTTAATATTACATATCTTCCCACTATCTCAGCCTTAAATTTCTGTCATTTCTATGGAAGGACATATTTTGGGGTAGACTAGGTCTGGTGACATCCTTGCAATCAGATTTACATACAGATATAATCATGTTCACAAATACTGGTGTCCTCTGCAGTCATTATTATTGGAATAATAGATTGTTTCCTTTTGAGGTATTAGCTATAGGAGAAACATCCTACATCTTAAGTATATTCAGCTTCAAAGCAGATACAGCTGGGGTGATAGCTAACACTACTTGGGTGGTAATACTTCAGAGAAAAACACAGTCTTGTACTGATATCCAGACAGTGGTTCCAAGCTGTGCTAGAAGAGTGTCTGAGCTGCTTTTTAGTTGACCATACCTTAGAAGATACTGTATTCAGGCCTGACAGTACAGTTTCTTTAGTGAATGTAAGACTCTTTGGAAATATAGCCAGCATGACTGACAAGGGAAAAGGACATCATAACATTGCCTGTTCCATTGTTCCCTATTAATCCGTGAATCTTCACTCGTATTTTTGCACTTTTGTCTCTTTTCAGCCCTTAGTTCTCATTCTTTTTTTATGATATTAAACTCTCAAATTACCTTTAGTGTATTCTTTTGATTGAATATGTTAATTGTATAGTAATACAGTTGTCTAAAGACAGTTTGTAATTGTTGAAGTTAATGTATGACCAAGGAAACCAACCTCTCAAAATATACTTGAAAAAAAGTTTGGAAAAAGTGTGCAATATGTAATTTCATAATGTTAATGGCAGATTTCTTCTCTTACTATATATACTCACATTAAGAAATTTCATATTGTAAAAAGTATTTTCAAAATAGGAGTACTTTAGTTTTTTAAGAAAAATGACATGCAGAGTCACATTTTAAAATATGATGGTATATTCCAGAATATGAAGGTCATTCAGTCAACAAACACTTGTTAAATGTCTCCTTTGTACTATGTACTGTTACTCACTGGGAATATAAATATAAAACATTCCCTGCCCTCAGTTTGTTTGCCATTTGGGGGAAGATGAGGGAGTAAAGGACAGTGTGTACAGTTAATTAAATGCAGCCTGCTTACAAAATTAATAAAAAGGTAATTTCAGGGGAGGAGAGAAATAGGAACTGGGGAAATGGATATATTTTCATTTATCTGCATTAATGTAAGGAGAGAATTGATTTTATTCTTTTTTAGTTCTGTATTTTAGTTTATCAGTGCAGCATTATGGCAGAAATACTACTTTAGAGAGAATACAGAGACTGGAGACAAGAAAGAAATACACTAGTGAGAGCCACATTGCTGCTACTGCACTCTCTACTCTTTGGGTATGGATGGATAGTGTGTTGACAATACTCATATAGTCTAGGGTGTAAGAAAATTTGTTCTATCTTCTCTGGAGAAAAATATCTCAGCCCAGAAGACAGAAAACTATTGGCTATTTCAGCAGATTTATATAGGATCTGGAATGGTTGCCATACCTTCCTATCTTTCTTCCTTCTGTGCCTCTCATTTTGATTCATGCTTTTGCTATATAGTCTGAATTCTTCGTTAGCCCCTTCTCTTGGCTGTTTGCTTATTCTTGTGACAAAATCAGTTACAGTAGAAGGAAAAGGTCTGTGTAAGGAATTCTACTATTGGAAGTGCAGACAAGGGATAGACAGGAGAAGAGAGCTTCAGAAATTCCTTCACAGCCCTCTACCTTGTATTTCTTTACATGCCACCATTGGGAGATTGGGCCAGTAATTAAATAGTCAGAAGGTAAAAGGGCCTCCTTTTATCTCCTATGCATGGGAAAAAGAGAAATTATTGAGAACTTGACCCTCTTAGAAAGATATGTGGAAAGCAATTTTTTATAAATATTGATTATTTAATGACCAACAGTTTATTTAACATAATGTATAACCCAGCTGTTTGTATGCCTGTTTTCTTAAGATACTTCTTTGCATAGATGTACAAAATATAATTGTACAAATAGCAAGGGAAAAACCTGCTGCAAAAATTCTTTGAAAAAAGAGAGTTTTTTAATCTTTATCTTATATAGTAGATGACTTTTATCTTTAGTGACCCCGTCTTGTCCATTTCCCCTTTCATTCCACTCTCTGTAAACTCCTCAAATATGTGGTGTTCTCACAGCCTTTCTTTTATCCAGATGTTGGGTAACACAATAACCAATGTGAAAAAAAACTTTTCAGAATTTTAAAATTTAATTTAATGTGTAATTGCTAGTAATATTTTAGATGCAATCTCCTCCCAGAGATAACTGAACTTTACCATGAAGGTCGTTGAAATAAATACAACATTCCTTTTATTGTGGCCAAATTTGTCTTTCTATCACAGTGAATTAAGGAAATAAATTATCATCCTTACCTGTACCACATGGAAATAAAATCTAAATTGATGAAAATGCCCCATAACCAAGTTTGGTTGTGTGTCAATTTCACAAGTACTTTTCAAGTGCCTTAAGCTGCCTATATAAGTAGTCAAGAATATGTAATATATTTAAATGTAAGTATTTGTATCCCTAGCTAATTTACAATATTCATCAATATTTGAACAGAGAATCTGAATTTCATAATTGCAGATAAAAAGTTATGGTTTATCTTTGTTTTTTTAATAAAGTTGGGAGTTATGTTTTGTTGTTGGTTTTGTCACAGAGCATTTATGTTCATAGGACTTGCCAATATGACAGACAAGTTGTCTGTGTACACTAGACTCATAGACGATGTTAACTCTGAAGCCTTTTAACCATGTTAACTATGATAGATTTTCATCTAATTATTTCCAAAATATGGCCTATCAAATTTATGGCTAGAACACTCTTGTTCCCTTGTCTACTTTACTGTTCCTAGTCAGTGGACATATTTAAAATGAGTGAACAAAGAGACTATTTTAGGTTCCTCTTAAGTAAGCAAGAAAACATTGTTCTAATTAGAAATTAAATGAGTTTAATAAGAATTAGAAAAGAATGTATTTCCACAGAATTTCAAAGTTGGAAAAGAACTCGGAGATCATTTATCCCAACCTATACCTGAACCAGAATACCTTATTCACGTTTCCTGACAAATTACCATCTTTTTTTTTTTTTATTAAAGACCTTCACTGAAGGTTGACCCACCACCTCCTCCACCAGTATTTTTGGATAGCTCCAATTGTTGGAAATCTTTGCTTTTTCCATCAATAATAAATTGTTTCTTTGTTAGTTTTGTCCATTGAAACCCTTCAGATAATTGAAGGCACTTACAGTCCATCTTTATCCCCAGGCCTTCTATTCTTCATGTAAAAGGTTCCTAATGCCTTGAAATGATCTAAATGTGGCATGATGTTGAAACCCTTCTAAATGTTCTCCAGTTTATCAGTGTCATTCCTAAAATTTGATCCCCACAACTGAAGAAAATACTTCAAAATCAGTCAGATTGGGACAGAGTATATTTCAAGATATTTCTACCTGTATATTCATAATGGATTTTTCCCTTTTTTTACTCATGGGGTCAAATTTTAGCTTATTTGACTATGGAGTTGTTTTTATATTGTCAGTTTACCAAAAAAAATAGTTACCAGACTTGAGACTTGTGAGAAATCTTTAAAATAAGGTGTTTTTTCCTTACTTTCAGTTTTACCTTGCAATGGAAATAACTTTATGGTAATGTTGAAATTGACCAATAAGGTCGAAAATGCTTTGTTTTTGAAGTAATCAGTTTGATTACTCCTTAACATTCATATTATGAGTGGCAATATGTATATAACATATATACATACAAGCATAATATACACATAAGATGATAAATAAGAATAACAAAATATATTTGATAGACATATCAGTCAACAAGTGTTTTTAAGTGCCCTCTATGTGCTAGGAACGAGGCATAGGGAATACAACAACAATAATGCCCCTGTCATCTTCCATTAATTTAAATTCTGTGCAGTCATTTTTTCCCTATTCTACCATGTTATGGAAATGTTTGTTTTATTTCTTGAGTTCTGAATAAATAAAGAGATAATACATCCTATTGGAGGGTGAGGAGGAACAACATGTACACATATAAGTATAATATGTATGTACACACATACATTATATATAACAGGTCGTTTTGAGGGGAGAGACCCTAGCAGGTAGGAGGATCAGAAAAAGCAAGCACTTGAATAAGTTTTTTTTTAAGTAGGAATTGCCAGAAGCAGAAAGGAGGTCATAAAAGGCCAAGAGGCAAGAGGTGAAACTTCATGTATAAGGAACCATAAGAAGGCCAACTTTACTAGACACGAGAATGCAAGAAAGAGATGCTCTGATAATAGAATTGGCACTTGTTGACTGATTAGACCCATGATGTATAGAAGATCCAGAGATTTTGTGTATAAAAAATGCATTGCAGCAAGTCCATGAGATCCAGCAATTTGAAAATTCTTAAAGCCCGAAAGGTACAAGCGTGTAAAAAATATTGTTATGCATTAAGTACATATGTGTTTTACTTGAACTAAAAAATTATTCAGTTCAGAGTTTAGTGCTGTTGTTCAGTCATGTCTGAATCTTTGTGACTCCAATCGAAGTTTTCTTGGCAAAGATACCAGGGTGGTTTGACATGTCCATCACTAGCTCATTTTACAGATGAGGAAACTGAGGCAAACAGGGTTAGTTTACTTGTCCAGGGTCACATAGCTAGTAAGTGTCTGAGGCTGAATTTGAACTCCATGCCTGGTGCTCTATCCACTGTGCCCCAGAATTCAGTATACTGCATATAAAATAAAACACTTAGAAAAGCAAAACTCACACATTTAGGCAACCTGCTAGAAAAATGAATTAATGAGAAATATACAATTAATTCTATTTCCTAGGAGACTTAATAATGGTAAAATATGTTTGGTTAGTATGTAGAGAAGATTAATATAACTAGACAGAGGGTTTACTATATCAGTTCTGCTTGTATAGAATGAGATTATTCATGGTTAAGACTGATAATTTCTTCTAAAATGTTGTTCTAAAATGTCAGTTTCAACAAAAGGCATTTATTATTAGACAATTTGATTTTTAGTCTTATTGATGCATGCCCTTTAATTTTATTTTCCACAGACTGTGGCAAACTTTATGTCTGATGTCTTGCTCAGATCCTATATACTTAGCATTTATCCATCTTTGAAAGAAAAAATAGAAAGGAAAAATATTCAGATTTGCATAATCATTTATTTGATTTTTGCAACCTACCATAACCTACTGTTTTTGAATATACATAATTTGTAATTGTAAAGGTGTTTATGGTGAAAACATATTCCTTGGGCTTAACTTAAGAGAACTACAAGAGTGCAGCAGCTAGGTGGAATAGTGAATAGAGCGCTGGGTTTGGAGTCAGGAAGACATGAGTTCAAATCCAGTCACAGGCACGCACTAGCTGTGTGACCCTGGACAAGTCACTCAACCCTGTTTGCCTCGGTTTCCTCACCTGTAAAATGAACTGAAGAGGGAAATGGCCAATCATTCCAGCATCTTTGCCAAGAAAACTCAAATGCAACCATGAAGGGTTGGACATGAGTGGAGCAACTGAACAGCAAAAAACTTAAAAGTTCTGTCTACTAATTTAACCTCTTACTGAAAAACCATGTTGTATTAAGCACTATAGTTGTGGTGACTAATAATGATAGCTCTTAATATGATGATTGTCTGGATATTATTTTCTATGAACATTTATTCAATTATTGTTGTCTGTGTATTGCTTTGGTACTGGTAGACTGCCACCATTCCTAGATCACATTGTTGACTTTCACTTAATGTCAGGTATGTCACATAGTTATCTGACTGTCATGGAAACTGCTGATAAAGCTGATTTTTTTCTTTAAGAATCTTATCAAGTAATGAAAGTAGCATCTTCCCTAGCCATGGATGATCATGACAACCGATTGAAATTAATAGTTTTGTAAAGTGCTTTCCTCACAAGTCTGTGAGGCAGGCATTGCTAATATTAGCCCTATTTTACAGGTGAGGAAACTGAAGTATGGTTAAATGTGAAGCTGTTTCCCTTAAGAATCACCAAGTATTCTGAACCATCAAGGCAGGATTATTATAATATGTCATTCAAATCTCAAAACTGGTGTTCAGAATCCACGCCTCTTTTCCCTTTATTCATAATTTTAAGTATTGGAAGGGGTCATGGAGTAAAACCAAAACATGAAGCAAGGTTCCCTTTTTAATTACTTAACAGATCTTATTTTGTTTGAAAATCTCTAGTGAAGGAGACCTTACTAGCCGTATCCTGCCATCCTCCATTTTTTTTAAAGGTCCATTCCATTTTGGAGAAGTGGTATTATTAAGAAGTTTTTCTTTATATTAAACCTAAGTTTGTCTCTGTAAAAATTCTGCCTATTGCTCCTCATTCTGCCCTCTGTGATCAAACAGAGTAAGTCTGAATTCTCTTTCACATTACAGGCCTCCACATATTTAAAGTTTTTACCTTCCCATTTCTCTTTGCTAGAACCTTGTATGTCATGATCTCGAGAATTTTCACTTTTATGTTCATCCTTTTTTGTTTCCTCTCTGTGTATGTATCTCTCAAATCATGGTACTCAAAACTAAATATGGTACTTCTGATGTGGTATCACTACAGTAAAACTTAGCTAGACTATCAGAGCTGAAGACTTGGTCACTATATCACTGTTAAGGTATCTCAGAGGATAGACACCTTGCTTTTTTGACTGTCATGTCAGACTTGACTTCTTTGAGTTTGCAGATAATTAACATCTTTCCCCCTTTTTCATAGAGACAGAAAAGAAATTATATCTCTTACATCTCATATTTGATAAGTTGATTTTTTGAACTCAAGAGTAAGACTTGGCTTTTATTTCTGTTGCATTTCATCTTATTGAATTTAGCCCCAAAGTGTCGTCTTTTGTGGTATTTTTGGATGATCTCTTTGTCATCCTGTATGTTTATTAACTATTCATCACATGACTATATAATCTGTAAATGTGATGAAAATTGAAACTGTATGTGTGCCTTTAGGAAAATTAAGGTCTTAAGGTGAGTTTCTTCAAATGTAAAAAGAGGGTGTTGGACCAAATTATCTCTAAAGTACTTGTAGTTCTGAATTTGCAATCTTACCATCATAGAGCATCTAAATGCTCTTGATTTATTCAGGTTACCAAGAAGAAGTGAATACTTTTACAAGCTACCAAAAGAATCAGTGGGTATAATCTATTAGGAATCTGAAGAAAAAAATTGTGGAGAGATCTATATTTTTATCCAGATCACTAATAAAAAAATAAACATCATGGCACTAAGAAGAGATCCTTTGGAGCATACTTATAGCCACCTTATAAATTGATACAAAGATGTAGGTACCAATTAGGTAGAGCCATTTAGAAGTTCTACATCTGTGTAGTTGTAATTTCTTTTAACTATCTCTACATTGTGATCACAAAGATAACATGAAAGAATTTGTCAAATTCTTCATGAATGTAGGTATATGAAATATTCAGATGCATCTGTGATCTGACTGACATTGTTATTCCCTTACATCACTCAGATTACAGCCTTCCATGCCTGGAACTCCTGTGTAATTCTAATCTGTATGCTGTAAATTTGTCACAAGGGCTTCACCCGACATCCTGAGCATCTTCCTTACTTTATCTTAACATTCAGGAGAATACCATTGGAGTATATCATCTATCTTTAAGTTAATCCTCATGCTCACCCTGGGACCTGCCAGTCAATTTCTGTTTTGATTGTACATTTCTTTGATGGCATTCTTTATTCTTCTTATACTGATTAATTCTGTATTTTTGTTTTAGTGTACTCATTCCCAGTATTTACTTCTCCATTGCCCATTGGCTAATCCACAATTTCATTTCACTGGCAACTGACGTATTTAATAATTTATAGCCATCTACTTAATCTATATAGTATTCCACTACAGCCTAATAATCCTGTTTGGAAAAAAAACTGAAAAAAAATAAACAAGATCCTGTAGAATGATCTGATCTTGAAACTGTGCTGAGTTCTTTGTGATCTCTTTCTTTTTTTTAAAGTAATTTTACTGAATTTTAAAAATTTTTAGTAATTTTTATACATCACTGGCTTGTGATTTGTAAATTCAGCTCTTGGTATAATATTGGCCTTTCTCAAGTCCCATTACATCTCTCCCATTTAAAAAAAAAATTACTAATAGATTATTCCCACTAATTCTTTCGGTAGCTTGTAAAATTATTCACTTCTTCTTGGTAACTTGAATTAATCAAGAACATGTAGATACTTTATGATAGTAAGATAGTAAATTTAGAACTAGAAGTACTTTAGAGATAATTTGGTCCAACACCCTCATTTAGTAATGAGTCAAAAAGCATTTATGTTTACTAACCATGACATTAATAATAGGTATCGAACCTGTGATTTCACTGGTATTAGAACATCCAAGAAAGGAAATGCTCTTTCCCAATGTAAGATAGCAGCTTCACTTCAGTCTATAAAATTAAAGAGTGTCCTAGAGTATCAATAGGTTCAGTGCTTGACCTGGATGACAGAGACATTAAGTATCAAATTCGGGATTTGAACTCAGGACTTTCTGGTTCTAAGGCTAGTTCTTTAATCATTACACCACACAGCCCCCTCTGCATTTAATAATATATTCTAGTATTTTGTCTGGAATATGTCAGGTTCATTGGCTTGTGATTTGTAAATTCAGCTGTTGATAAAATATTGGCTTTTCTCAAGTCCCATTATATATCTCCCATTTAAAAAAAAAAGATTACTAATAGATTATTCCCACTGATTCTTTTGGTAGCTTGTAAAATTTTTCACTTCTTCTTGGTAACTTGAATAAATCAAGAACATTTAGTCGCTCTATGATAACAAGATAGTAAATTTAGAACTAGAAGTACTTTAGAGATAATTTGGTCCAACACCCTCATTTAACAGATGAAGAAACTCCCTTACTTAATTTCCCTAAAGGCACACACAACTTCATTAGCATGCCATTGCACTAAGACTTTTGGGACAGCCAGCTTAGTAAAGTGGCAAAGGAGAAATTAAAACTTAAAAATCTTCTCAGCCAAAATACAGTGATTCTTCTGCTCTTCCTCATGAGAGACTCTGCCAACTTTGTAAAACCCTAATACTTTTAACCCAGCCAGAGAGAACCAACTTATCAGGCATTCAGAGAATGATAAAGTCATTCTGAGTTTGAGAGGAAATATAATTTTCAGCATACCAACATAATGTATTTATGTTTGAATCAGTAGAGTACTGTGGATTTTAAATAAACCATTCTCTGTTGTCTGCCCAGGTAAAGTTGTTTTGAGAATGCTGTTATTGACAATAAGAACAGTTTCTTAAGGGAGCAGTTGCTTTCCTTCCTGAATTGGATTAAATTATGCAGTGTTAAATTTTATTAGACAAGTTAACTTTTCAGTGAATACTGTGCCTGTGCTAGTTATCAATATGTGATTAATATTCAAGTAATATCTGGGTAACTGATAGTTAAATTAGTTTCAGGCACAGATAACCATCTAAAGAAGAACTAGCTAAGCATAGTCTCATCACTAACTTGGCCATGAGGTGATGGGTTTTTTCTTCATTTATAGTGAAACAAAGAGCAAAAAATGGCCCCCAGTACTATTGGACCTCTTTCACCTTTAGCAGTGGCAGGAGTAAACTAACAGAAAAGTGATTTAGGAGAACCAAGACTTACACAGTTTTTCCACTTTAAAAAAATAATAACTTAGTATACTAAGTATTTGACCTTTCTCTAGTGACCAGAGAATTTACATATTTTTTTCAAGATCTGAATAGCATCAGCATCAATATTCTCACCATAAATGAACCCTAGAGACAAAAAGAAATGGTTTCCAAATGAAAAAGTGGGTTACAGAATCTCCTTGAAGAGACAAAGAAGTTACTAGAATTGATCTTATCTTTTATCTCATTTTCTTTTGTAGAAACATTTGTTGATTATTCCAGTGTTGGTTTTTTTAAATGTTATGTTATTTGCGGTGCCTTCTCTGTACATTTTAGTTATATATGCATTTCTCTTTTGCAGTGTCTACTGTTTTATTAAGATTTCCCAATATTTGTTCTAAATATTTAATTTTATTGTTTGTCTTTTAACGTTATTTTAAAAGAGATGTTTTTCTTTAATTCTTTTATTAATCTTTTCATCTGCTTTAAAAATTCTCGTGGTAATTCCATTATCATTTCTGCATGTTTAGCACAGAGGTTCCCACAGTGGGTAATACCATCCCACCTAGGGAATGCTGGATCAATCTAGGAAGAATAGTAATAGCCTCAGGTACAGTTGGGGGCCAGTGAATAAAAAGAAGAGGGCAGTGGAAGCATAAAGGGAAGAAGAGAAGAAAATATTTTAAAAACCATTCATACGTGTTTCATCTGTTGTATAACACAGTTAAAGTTGTAGCAATTACTTTATTTTCCAAATAAATACACAAAATGCAAGTTATAACCAATCTGCGGCCAAGTCTGCTGACAGTTCTTAGCAAGCAAGTATTGACAGGCAAACATATTGTGCATTGTTGGGATGTCCAGCATGTATTGGCAGGAATATGTGTGTGTAATGATTCATTTACAGTATGATACTATATGGTAACATGAAACAGTATGACACCATCAAAATTTTCATACATGAAAAACCCCACAAATTTGTAAGAAATTATTAAATTTAAGATGCATCATTTTAAAAAAGTTTATTTTTGAAATGATATGAATTTCCAAAAAAAAACGTGAAAGGGTTAAAGAAAATAGATTTTCCAGGGGGTGATAACTTTATTTTGCTTTTTGGAGGGAGGAAGGCCAGTTAATTGGGGTAAAGTAACTTGCCCAGGGTCACACAGCTAGTAAGTGTTGTGTCTGAGGCTGGATTTGGACTCGAGTCCTCCTGACTCCAGGGCCTGTACTCTATTCACTACACCACCTAGCTACCCCCACCTTTTTTTTTAAAAAGGGAAAGCAGATCAAATAAATTGGGGAACCTCTGTTCTAGCTATTGTTTTTTATAGTATTATTCCTTTTTCTACAGACATTTTGTAATTTTATCCCATAGTATTCATGTTATAGCTCAAGCATGTTGTAGTTGACAGTGAGTTAGACTCAGAGTCAGGAATATGGATTTAAGTCCCGTTTCTGATATATAAATCAATTAGTCAGTAATCATTTATTCAGTGTTTGCTGTGTGCCAAGCACTGGGAATAAAAAGGCTAATTGAATGGGCTTTGCTTCAACTATTCAATACTTAGTCATCTTGCTGATTCTGATATGAGATCTTTATGAATAAACATTATGAGCAAATACTGAACAAAATGCTTTAGCCATAGATGCTATGTTAATATGCCATTTTACTTATTAACTCCTTTCTACAGGGAAAATTCTTCAATTTGTTCTCTGAAAATAGAATTGAAATTGCCAAAGTATTAATATTAATATGTTTTAATAACTAGATATGATCTATTAATTTAGATAGAAATTAAAATACCATATGGCATTTCTGATATTCAGAAAAATGACATAATTTTCTTTCTATAGTAATGTTATATTGTATGTCAGTCAGAAATCACGTGAGGACACAAGAGCATGTTTCGTTCCTTGTACAACGTGCCCTACAAGGATGGTGAGATTGTTTGTTTTGGTTTGGGACCTGGGGCTTTTCCCAAAGAAACCTTTATACTTCAGATCCAGTGTTGAGAGTTACAAAAGTCCATAAGGTCTGAATTTTAAAGTGATACCAGTGAAAACTTGAGGTGATGATTCCTTGATTTGAGCCAAGTGACACATTTTATTGAAACCTTTGAAAAATATGGTCTTAACTCCTGTTAATTTGATGGTAGCTTTCAAATAAGAAAAAAACAATAGAACATCTGCTTCTATCAAATAATTACAGGGATGTTAAGAATCTGAAAATTATTTTTCTTGATTTTTTTCATTCACAAAATTGAAAATCAGCCAACTTATAAATTATAGGGACAACCAAAAAGTCTGGTTAGCAGCCAAATTGGGGGGGGGAGCAATTTCTTGGAAACCTAATGAAAATAAATAGTATAATTTAAATAAAAGAGGGAATCATTTATATTGAAATGAAGTTATGCTAAATGACAGATTATCAGGATATATTTTTAGTGTAGCATGAAAATGACATTACTACAAGACAAATATGGTCAAATGCAACATCATAATTTTAGATTTATGAGCATGCATATGTTCCCTTTGAGAAGTGTATCCAAGTAGTTCTATAAACCCTAACTTTCCTGGTCATATAATAAAGAAAAAGTTAAAAGAAAAAAGGAGGGGGGAAGGAATCATTTATTAAACTTCAACTTTTTTCTTTATTATGGTATAATGCAATGATACATTACAATAAGTATTAAACACCTACTGTGTACTATTCTTTGTGCTAAGCCCTGAGGATACAAATAAGAAGACAGTCCTTTTTTCCCAAGGAGCTTATAGTCTCATGGTAGTGGGGAGGGGGAAGGTAGGATATAAAAGGAAGTTGCAAAGTTGGGGGAGATGGAGCCACCATAGGGCCCAGACACAGGAGCATCATCTTCTATAGAGTTGAAAGCAAGCAGAGTTGCAAATGGAAAGTAGAGAGTTAGCTGGAAAGTCCTTGCCCTCTGTGCCTTTGGAAGGAGTTTAGTGTTCATCCCTCCAGCCCTCCAGTCAAATAGGAGAGTAGATAGAGGGAGTTAGGAAGGTATTAATAAGCTGCCTTAATAAAAGGATGATGAGATTTCATATCTAATAGCTTAGCTTATGTGGGGTGTCATGTTCTATGGAGTTCAAACCAAACAGAGCTATAGATGGAAAGTGGAGAGTACTTATTACTTCAGTGGATCACTGATCTTACTCCCCTCACAGCCCTGTTCCTGCTTTTACCTGAATTTCTAAACCATACTCCTACCACTGGCTCACGCTACAGTTCTTTGGTGTCTGGGACCTCCTCACCTTTTAATAACCTATTATGCCTGTGACTTCCTCACCCTAATATATCTCTTTGCAAGGTACACCTCTGTTTTCTTCCATTGGTGAGTTATGAGTTCTTCCTGAAGCTTTCATCTTGTGGGGGGGGGGAGGGGTCAAGGCCAACCTGCCTTCATTCCCTGCTTTGTACTTTGTTTGACTTTCTTTGATCTTCAAAACCATGTTTCCATGCTGGATACCTTCATTTTCCCAGTTTTCCTCCCCTACTTTTCAGCTCCCTTCTGCATGTTGTCTTCCCTCACCCCCATTAGAAAATAAGCTCCTTAATGTTAGGGAACATCTTTTTTTTTTTGCTTGCATTATATGCCCAGTGTCTGGCAAATAGCAAGCATGTGATGATTACTCATTTCCTTTCTTCTTCGATACGTGCACCACCCTGCTCCACTGCTGCAGATCAGACCTCCCCCATGCCTTTTTATTCTATATAATTTATACCCATATCCTCCCACAAATCTTCCATGAAGGACATATCCAACAAATTAGAGGATTCCTTTGGAGAGTTGTAACATGCCATGTGTGCCAATGTAGCACTCTATTTCTTATCTCTCACTATTATACTTGGCCTATTTCCCTTTCTGATCATCTGTTTCCTAGGGGACATTTTATGCCATTTGGGGATACAAATCATTATCGTTAACATCTACAGGATGTTTTTGTTTAACATGTATCTTCTCATGGGCACCTTTCAATCAATTGCAATTGTTATACCTCATAGTTCTATGATTCACAATCATATGGCATTGCTAGCAGAATTCTGGTCTGCAAAATGTGTTGTTAGGCCAGGGAGCAGCTTGGGATCATTGAAAGTGTTATTTAATTTTCCAAATAAAAACCCAGCTTCTCTTTTTCCCCTGGTATTCAGTTCTGCATCCAGCTTGTTCTCCATCTGCAGTTCCTGTACAAGTTGTATTTATTCCTGGATAATTCAATGACTTGCCCATCCAGTTGCATGTAATGGTGTGAACTAGAGTTCTTAACCCATTTTCTTTTCTTACATGGATTATTTATCCAACCCTCTTTGTTTGGTCATGGATATTATAAGAAGGCCATATAGTAACTGGGCACATGATACAGACCACACAATATCTATCTGTATATAGGAACATCTTGAAGTCTGCACCATCCATATGTATTCCTTCACCTGTTGAGGCTCTCCACAGGATGTACTTCCTGGCATCTGCTCTTGCTATTTTCATCTTCTTAAGGATTGTTTCCACTTTCTTATATGGAACATCAAATGATGACACATCAGAACAAAAATGTAGTGGTTCCATTGCCTCTAGCCTCTCTTTCCTCTCCAATTCATCTTCCACATACCCAACAAATTGATATTCCTAAAGCACCAGTCTGATGATGTCCTCCCTCCATGAGGTTCCAGCAGTTTTCCTTTGTCTCTAGAATAAAATGTGAACTTCTTTGGCATTTTTACACCTTATATTTTCCTTCTGACCTATCTTTCCATATTCATCTCACATTATTCCTCCTCATGTACTCTATATTCTAGCCACTTAAACTGGCCTCCTTTCTCTGTCTCAAATACGCCATTCCTCTTTCATCCTCATCATATTTTCATTAGCTCTTGTCTGTATGAGATTCTTTCTCATAACCCACATTTTGCAGAAACAATCGCTTCTTTCAAGCCACAACCAGGCAAAATCCTGACAGAAGTCCTTTCCACTTGTTAGAGCTGCCCTCCCTTCATAATGATGAATTTAATGTCTTTATATTTACAGGTTTTCTTGACCTTTTCCCCTAGTAGGATGTAAATTCTTTGAGGTCAATGACTTATTTTTGTCTTTAAATACTCTGTGTCTAGCACTGTGCCTCATTGTATATACTCAATAAACAGTTGTTGAGTTAAACTATACAATAAGTAGCTGGTGACAGTGGTTGAAGGAACTGCTATTATCAAGACTCTTAGGTTCAAGAGCCTCATCATAGTTATGGTGATGATTTGTCTTGTCTGCCTCCTTTCTCTCTTTTAGGGTGCATTGCTTTTTGAATAAGGGTATATGGCTTGCCCTCTGTGTGGCAGTTAGTTGGCATTTGGGGTGGGGTGTACCTAGCTATTTCTCCACCGGATTGGCTTTCCCAGTGCACCCTGTGGGAACAGTGCTGGAAAGAAAAGAAGCATTAAAGAAGGAATAGAAATGTTGCCAGGAGTGGAGGGGATGGATGGCATGGTGATAATGGATATAGAAAGGACCTAATCAATTTTTCTATGGCTTTTTTTGCCAAGAAGAATAATCTTTCTACTTGAAAGCACAAAACCAAAATGGATAGCAGGGAGCTGAAACACAAGATAAGGAAAAAGAAGGGAAAGGATTATCAAAGTTTCTGGTGAATTCAAGGCACTAGGAGATGTGAAATATACGTCACTGTACAGAAGGAATTTGTTTGTTAAACAATCATCAGTGGTCTTCAAAAGATAATGGAGAAGAGAAAGTGCTATTAAAAAAAGAACTGAGTAGGACAAAATAAAAAATAGAGAGAGAACATGTAATATATAATAAAAATTCAAAATTAGGGAAAACATATTTGCACACTGGAGATCTGTGAGCTTGACTTTGCTCTCTAGCCACATTCTAGAATACATTGTTGGAAAGCTGATTAGTGCAGTTACAGAAAAGGCAGTAACAATCGCAAAGATTGAGCATGGCTTTTTAAGAAAAGGTCTTACCAGACCAGTCTCTCTTCCTTCTTTTATAGGATTCTCAGCCTCCAGGGAGAAATGCTTTAGATTTGCTTTACCTGCCTCTTAGCATAGCATCCTCTCAAGGTTTAGTTCAGGTACAACATCTCACATCAAGCCTTTCATCATTGCCTCAAGTGTTAGTATCATTTCTTTCTTGAAACTACCTTTTCCTTACCTATCTGTGGCCATGTTAAATTCTCTGAATACTATGTAAACTCCTTTAGGTAAAGGACTTTGATTTTGTCTTTGTATCCCCACCATGTTCAGAGACAGAAAGTGCTACACTGGCACCCATAAAATTATCAGACATTTACTAACCATGTAACCCTGAGCAAGTCACTTAAACTCTTAGTTTTCTTATTTACAGAATGTGCATAATAAAGCACCTACATCACAGGGTTGTTGTTAGTATCATGAGATAGTTTATGCAGTCAATCTGCAAACCTGAAAGCTGTCTAAAGAAATGTTAGATATCATTACCATCAATAATAGCAACATGAGTTTTTGCCTTCAGGATGATGTGAGGAAGGAGAGATCGTGAGTAGGATACCAAAAGTTCATTTTCATGGCTAGACCATTTTAGTACATTACAATAATAGCAATACCATGATAGTACAATAATTTCTTCTCTACCTAAATAGTAAAAAGTGGTTTCTTTATTAATATGTCTATAGCATCTTTGCACTCATTAATTTAATAAATATTTAAGTGGCAACTATATATTAGACTGTGCAAAAAAAAGATGAAATTGAAATATTCCCTTGTCTCAAGAAAGTTATATTTTACTACTGAAAAAAACCACTTGAACACAAATGTATAAATATAAAAAATACAAAATACTAAGAAATTTATTTTACTTTCATTGGTGGTAAAGCCAGAGAAAGAATAGGATTTAGGTTAGGGAATGAATTTAAGCAACTTTCTCCAGGTCTATCTGTGCATAATCTTCATCCAAATTAAGTTTTCTTCTGCACATATGAAAATATATAAAAGCAGTCCCTCTTTTAAACAGTCCAATAATTGTTGAATACTTATGCCATGCTATATACTAAATGGCATATAATATAAAGAAATGGTTTCTCATATTAAGGAGGTAAGATCTAGTAGGGTAGAAAAGACTTGCCCACAAATACTTAATACATTTTAGAGTATGAGAGATGCAAAACGAAGAAACTGGCCAGTAGAATCCAGTCCACAGACCACATGCAGGGGGCTATGCTTGCTGCCAACCACATTGGAACTTTGGTGTGCTTGCTTCTTGAACATCATAAAAACATAAAATTGAAAGGTCATGTCATTAATTTAGAGCATGCACTACTATTCTGTGACTAATTCCTGTCTGTTTATGGCATAGTGAAGAACCTTTTAATTAGCTGCTGAGCTGGGAAAAGAAAGAACTGGTCAAATATCTATGTCTTTGTCTGTCTCTCTCTGCCTCCTTCTCTTCCTTCTTCCATTGCTCCATCTCTCCTGCTTTCTCTCAATAAAGTAGTCTCAGGGCCTCCTCTTCCCCCTCATCAAAAAATGTACAACACATTTTCTCTTGATCACTACTATCCTTATTTGGCACATAAAACAGAGACAAAGTACTATGAGAATTGGCAGGACAGTAAGGTTGCTTTTGGCTAATATGGGAGAAGAGTAAAGGTATTTTTGAGGAGGTAACACCCGCATTGAGCCACAGCATCTAATCCAGACCAAATATGATAGTGATATGGGAGGGTTACAGTCTAAACCAATGGAGGGACTATTCACATACCATTGACATCTTGGCACTTTGAAGTATTGGTGTAGGTAATAATAATACCTCCAGTTGGAGACAATAGTGTGTTAATTGCCCATCGCTTTCACTTTACAAAGATGGAAGTCATTTTAGGAATAGGACCTTAGATAATGATCAGCTATGCCCACAGCAAAAGTATATGGCTTTGGCATTGTTATAAAATGGACACTTTAATAATGTGAGTGCTCATTATCATGCTGAAAAGAGAGATGCTTAGATTTGGGATTGTTTTAAAAGAACTTTAATTACTGTGTTCCATTAGCAATTTGGACAGTCTAGGAAATCAAAGTAATTGGTATTAGCTTTCCAAAAGATCACTGTTCTTTTAGTGAAAAGAAATTGTGTTAGCTTGGCAGGGGGTCGTAGGGCTCAGGGAGAAATTACAATTTCTAGTTAAGAGGACCCTTATTTGTGCAACTTATTTGATATGGAGCAGATTTTTTGGTTATATATTTAAAGTAATGATGAAAATACATCTATAAAATAAGGTAAATTATTTTGTGTAGGAGATGAAATAATAGTTCCTAATCTTAAATCAACTGTAAATTTTTGTTTTTAATTTTAACTAAGTTATTGTTGAGATTTTTGTTTTAATTTATAGTAGGCAAGATTTCTCTAGCTATGCTATGAAAGTAATTGTATTCACCAAAAGGAATGATCATATTAGTGCTCTAACATTGCAAAAGCAGTAATAAAGATTTAAGGTCTAATACTTATATAGTGAGGCATTCTTAAAAAACAGATGCCCCAGATAAGACATAGCATATACAGTATTGATCAATAAAAAGATGCTAATTGCTTACTGTGTCATAAATCATTATTTTTACCATTTTAATACCACGTTCCAGACCATTCTGCTGTAACAAATAACTAAAACATGTTGACAGAAACAATGGTGATATGACTTTTATATGTTTGCTGAAACTTTAGCAAGTTATTACCTTTATGGAGGCATCATTTCCTGAAATGTAAACATTTTGGATAGATTGTAACCTTTATAGAATCTCCACTTAGGTCCTCTGCAATGAAATCTATTAAACATTTATGAATGTCAGATTCTTTCCCTACGGTAAAAATGAAAATCTGTGAAAAAGAAGATAAATCCTCTAGAGAAAGTATACTACAGTTAATAATAACCAACAGCTGTAAAACTGGTACAGAGATTTGTAGGTAATTAGCCAACAGGACTGAAAGACCATATGGTCAGGCATCATGCATTAGTTAATTTTTATGCAAAGCTTGTAGCAAAATAGGGATTTCCCCTAATTAACTGTGTTGTCTTTTTGATTTATTCAGTGTATTCTGTGTTCAACTAAAATATGATTTGTAAATTAGTATGAATATGTCAATACTTTTAGGATATTTTAGACCTCATTCATCTGTAAATGGGAAATACAGTAAAGGTTTACTCTTTTGAATTATTTTTTTCATTAGAAACCATGTATAAGTGTCAGCTTATTTTGTCATTGACAAATTAATCTATAATAATTTCAAAGATATTTTAGTTGCATTTCCAGAAGAAAATCACATAGAATGGAATTTTTTCTTAGCACATATTTGTTGAATGGATAAATGAATTAATAATTTGCTTTTAATTTAACTGCTTACTGAACTAATATCAGAAATGGATATGGTCTTCATAAAGGAAATGGCATCAAAGAACAGGCATTTCTACTCACTTTGCCACTGTATTATAAGACTCAGTAGGCTGTTTTTGTTTGATTTCTAGCCTAAACTTTCTGTATGCATTACCTTCTCCCATTCAAATATAAGCTCCTAGAGAAAAAGGATTGTCTTCTTTTTCTCTTTGTGTGCCTGGTACTTAGTATAGTGCTTTTCACATGGTAAGCACTTGATCAACCAACCTTCCTTCCTTCCTTCCTTCCTTCCTTCCTTCCTTCCTTCCTTCCTTCCTTTCTTCCTTCCTTCCTCTCATTATTCATACTCTGTGATTAAGAAAACTTTAGTATTCTTAGTGGAGCTTTACTAATGTAAGTGATAGTCTAAAGTTCTGAAAATGTATATGTATGACATTTTGAAATTCACTATACTGACACAAAAATAAATCTCACTGGAGAGCTGACAAAAGGAACTGTAGAGTGGTTTGCCAAATTTTTCTCTCTTGCTTTTTTCTTTACTCTATGCTAGAATAGTTAGTTTCACATATAAATTTTATGTAAAGCAGCAGATTTGGATCATATAATTTGCTAAAGAAATAATTATGACTTGTCACTAAAAGTTTTTTTCTTCTATTAGTGAGGTAGGATAAAGAAAGTTTTGATGACAGAATGAATAAGACAAAATATATAAATGTAACAGTATAAATAAGAATAAATAAATAATAAAATCATGAAGTAACAGTGATAATTTAACTAATAATTGTCTTAGACCTTATTATTTATTACTTTAGATGCTTGGTTTTTATAAATAGTTGCTCCTCAAATATTCTTTAGAACATTTTTTCTGATATTGATGAGTAAGGGTATTCTTTAAAGTTAAAAAAAATCCAATAACTTAATGCCTCATTTTCTACACAGATAAGACAAGTGTGCTTAGAAACAATGATTATTATGAAAGATTAGAAAAATCTTTATTGTTTTTAGTTTGATTTCAAAATGCAAATTTGAAAGAGTGAAATGCCATTAAAAGCTTAGAAAAATTTCTAAATCAGTTTATATACTCATCAGTTAATTTTCTAGAACTTGTCAAATATTCCAATATAGAACTCTTTCTTCTATCTGTGAATGAAAACAAAAAATAAATCATTTCAAATGGAGTCTGGGCTCTATGATTAGTGTTTGATTGTTCTTTTAGGCTTATTTTAAAGTAAACTTTCTAGGGGGAACAAGCAATTCATAATACCTAAAAGAGAGAACCTTAATTTACCTTTTTTGGCAAACATAAGGGTTGTACTACTTTAGGAATGCATACTTCACAAATTTTCAGTTTCTGCAGCACTTGGGTTTTTTTTTTTTTTGCAAATTCTTGCTTGATTCTCAGAATATATTTTTCCACTCATATTATTATAAGTAGTAATTGAATTCCTAGGTCAGCTTGGAAAAGTTGACTTAACCCATAATATACCTGAATTATAGTATTGATAGTACTGCTTTGACTATGGCTAGCCATCATTTATAGCAGTGTTTGTAGGATAATGTATTTGGAACTCCAAGTTCAGAGACCCAGGACCAACCTTCCCCTCTACACAGTGTTACAAGGACTCTCAAGGTACCTCTATTCATTTGCACAGAGCATTTATAATTAAGGTTTACTGTTTGTAAAAAAAAATCTGAGTCCAATATTTTCTTCCCAAATGCTCATAACTTACTAAGTAACTTAAAACATTTAGAGTTCTATTTTCATATCACTGACATCAAAAAAGATAAGTAGTTTTAGTGCTTCATTGTGTATAATAATCTATACCATGAGAACACAAAAACGTGATAGCAACCTTTACTGAAAAAATAGCTGGTTCTATACAGTATTTTATATAATCAATTAATTACAATATATACTGTTCCTTAGGGCTCCTCTACCTTGGGACCAGAAGTGATACTGATTCTCAAGGCTCCTGCTTCCTTGGGTTTGGAAATAATACTGATTCTCAGGGTTCCTGTTCCCTTTTGACTTAAAATGCCCCTCTTTGCTCTTGAACTGTGACCTAGAAGTGGATATAGGCAGTGCAGTTGCCAAACAGCATCTGGTCCTGTGCTGAGTCCAGTACTGCTATAGGAAAACTGCTATCTTCTCTTTCTGATCAATTGCCATGTTCCTTTATTGTCTCTGGCTTGAGAGCTCTCAAAGTTCCTGCTGCTTCTGTCTTCACCACCTGGTCCTACTATTGGAGTTTCATCTACTTGGGCTCCAGGCCAGCCTCTACTCACTTGTCACAGTTCTCTCTCACTGACCTCCTAACTTGTCTTGGGCTTGAGGAACATGTACCCCTGACTTTTTGTTGGTTCTACCACTCCAGAATTCTATTTCAGGTGTTATTTTAAAATTGTTTTGTGGGGAACGTTGGGAAGACTCAATTGAGTGCTTTCTCTACTCTGCCATTTTGACTCCACCCTTATAAGTTCTTGTTTTGTACTTCTGGTAGAGGATGCCATGTCATAAAACAATTTTGTGATTTAGGAAGCCTTGTAAGGGACCACCGTTTTGTGCAGCTTCATTTTACCTCTTTACTGGCAAGTCTAATGAGAACCCATAGAGATAATGCTATGTTGCTTCCCCATATTCTCCATTTAGAATTGGCACTCGATAATGGTTGCCCATATTTGCATTTTTACTTTGTCCTTATCACCTTTAATAGTGCTCCAGTTGGTCACTCTGGCTTCCCCACTTCCTATCTACCAGTATGCACTCTGTCATTTAATATTCAGTTCTAATTTTGCTTCCCCTACAAAGCCTTCCCTGGGCTTCCTACTCTCAAGTGAACCAGCTTATACAAGTCATTTATTTGTCAGTTAATCATATGTTGCTGTCGTACCTTCTAACATTATGTTTAAATAATTTGCCTTTGCTTAAATTTTTAATACAAATACTGTTTCTGCCATACCTCCAGCCATAGTAAAAGTGTTGACAACACAAGGCTCTCTTCTATACTTCGTTACTATGAGACCTTGTACATTGCAGGTGCTCAGTATTACATCATATCAAAAGACTCTTTCCATATGTTTTTCTAAAACCTCCATCTAAAGCTAAAAATCAGAGACCTTTATAGATGCCCTTTCTTTGAACACAGAACTACAAAAGATTTAGCAAAATTAAAGAGGTTTTAATTTTCTGGATAATAGGAATATGGAAGGGGACAACTAGGGAATTCAGCATGGGAAGATTATTTTTAGTCATTTTTTAGAGGAAACTTATTGTAAGTCTCAGGTAAATTTTCTGAGAATCATACAATGTCTCTTTAAATTGACTCATTGAGCATACTTTTCAAATATTTTAAGCATATACAAAAACCGAGTTTATCATGTTTCTTATAAAACAGGAGGTCATGCAACATATCTGGTTAAGGTCATAAAAAACCCCACAACACTGTAGTTCAGGATAGAAAATTGGACTGTATTTCTCTGTGTATCTTTTAGAAACCTTTACTATGAAGCAGATGTAATCATCATTGAGGTACAGTTCACAGCTTGAAAGCTTTGCTTGACATTAAAGAATAGTGAGGGAAAATGAGTGATTGCTATCATCCGAGTCTATTCTTTTTGAAATATTTTTAATGTTGTCATTGTCCATATGTTGAAAATTCTTTTCATAAACTGAAGACAGCAATTCGCATCAGCATCTACTGTATTTCAGTTCATAGTTTTCACTTGATTTTTCCATCTGTTTTCTTATTACAATAATAATTCTCATTTTGATTGAAGTAGTAGAGATGCACTGTAATAAAGGATGGTTTGTTGTTTTACTAATGCATCCTCTGAATCTGCATTCTGCTTGAGCTGTGTATGAATCAAGTTAGAGTCTGTGATTCTTGAGTAGCTGGTTAATTCATTAATGTTATTGTTAAAAGATTAATAGAGTAAATTCTTAATGTTCTTCTTTGTATCCCTTAGCAAAAGTCTATTTCATGATAGCAAATAAAGTTTTAAGTAAATATATAACATTATGTTTAAAAAAGAAATAGAATTCCTGGCAAGCTTTATAAATTTGAAGTCAATTTCAGGAAGTATTTAAAGGAAATATTGTTAAATGACATTGAATTCTCACTTTCTTATAAGAGGAAACTGTTATTTTTAAAAAAAAATATGCATGTGTGCATAATGCATATTCTGGAGGTATTCATACAACCCCAACTTGCATTGCCTATTTGGTCCCTGGAGGAAGATTGCTACTATCTGTCTCCCCCAGAACTACCCCCTACACACAGTTGTAGGGTTACCCAGAGGGGTTTGGGGTAATTTTCTATTACTATAGCTCATGTGTCTTGTCTTACCTCTATCTTCCAGCATTATATTCCCTTTATGTGTTTATATTTACTAGTGAACCAGCCTTAATTAACTTGAAGTAAGGAGTATAGCAAAGACAGCAGATAGAAAATACCCCCCCACACACACAATCTGTGACATTCTCTCCCACTAATATGGATTCTAGTGGAAAGTAGCCTTAAGCTTAGGTAGGGCAAAGGGGAAACTTGTAGATCCTGTTTGTTGGAAATCCCTTTCTCCCCTTTTAGTGAGGTACTCATGATATTCACCTTAAGCATGGCATAGTTTCAGTGCTGGGTTCCTTATGCAGCCCTGAAGCTGCCTTTCCTCAATTGGTCTAGTTTGTCTTCAGTTCTCAATGTAGATATTGCAGTGATCAGTTCTGGGGATACTGGTGAGACTAATATAGTGATAGGAAGTCCCAAATCCTACAGCCCTCTGAAGTTCACAGTGTCCCACATTGATCAAAATTTGAAGGAATTCAAGGCATGCTTTTCTCCTTTTATCACCCCTCCCTTCACCCTAGCAATTTCCACTTAGGAACTTCTCTGGGAATGTTTCTCTTTTCTGTTGTCAGGTGTTTGGATCCCTAAGTTCCAAATTAGCTCGATATTTTGAACAAGTTCCATAGGGAAATGACTAATTCCCTCAAAGAGTACAGGCAGACTTCTTATTGGGACTAGTTGAAATGCCTTTGATTGATTGATTCGGTGAAAATTGACTCAGTTCACCCTAATCCTTACATATGTATTAAAATAAAATTGACCTTTTAAAATATAACATACTGCTTTACGGTGAGGAAAAAGGAGTCTTTTATATTCCTGCAAGAGAACATTAAATTAAAATTTGGAGGAGGAGAGAAGAATGATGCAGGACTATGACATCTTTTGATTTTATTAAATGTCATAGAATTTCATGCTAGACAGGATCTTAGAGATTATACAGTCAGTCCAAACATCTCATTTCACAGGTGAGGAAACTTAGATCTTGGAACATCAAATGACTTTCTCAAGGTCACATAGATAATAATTAGCAGAATCAGGGGATTTAAACTCAGGTAATCCAACTCTGAATATTATCATCTGTTCCTCGTGCCATGTTAAGTCTAGCTTAGTTCAATGAACATTCATTAAATAAGTGTTATATGGTCAAAGCATTCCTTTAGTTCTACAAAGAGAGAAGGCTGATATAATATCAAACATGTAACTATAATATGGAAGAATTCCCAATAAATATACAGGAGGGGCAAGGTACTATATGAGATCATTGTGGGCTTATTGACTAGAGGAATCAAGTAAGGCTTCTTAGAGAAGGTAGTATTTCATTTGGAATTTCAATTATGAGTAGAAATTGTGTAACTGGTTAGGTGGGGGGGGAGCAGTATTCTAAGCATAGGGAATCACATGAGGAAAGACAGTTATGACTGTACCCCATTGTTCCCAATAGTGTGGTGTCCATTTTTTTTAAAAGAGGGAAGGCTACTGAATTGTAATTTAATTGCTATAGGCCGACTTCTAGTGTGGAAATCTCCTTTGCCAATGCAGATCAATAACTTTGTAAATTACAACAAAAGAGTTGCCTGAGTTCCTGAAAGATTATCCTATTGTCTAATATGTTACCAGTATATGAGAGGGGAAAAACTTGAACTCCAGTTTTCCTACTTCACAGTCCAGCTTTCTGTTTACTATCCCTCATTGTTCAAATGTCCTTAATAAATGCTTGAATAAAGCATAAATTTCTTCTATTTACCACTCATTAATCCTACTTCCATCAAGTACATATGTTAAATTTCTGTCATTCTTGTTTTAATCATCCATTTGATCTTTTCCCCCCAAGCCAATAGACTTTAAGCCTTTTCAGGTTAAGGTTTACTTTCTTTGGGCCTATTACTTAATTTCCTTCAACCTCAGTTCCCTTATCTTCAAAAAGAGGCATTTGGATTAGATGGGTTCTGAGATAGAATGATAGAATCATAGATTGAGAGCTGAACAGGATATAATAGGTCAGAAAATTTTACAGCACGAGAAAGTAGGGCCTGATAATTTTTTTTACTTATGTTTATTTTTAGTTTATATCATTCATTTCCATGAGATTTTGAGTTACAAATTTTCTCCCCATCTTTCCCCTACCCAAAACCCCAAAACAGTGATCCCGCTCTATACCCCCTTCCCCAATCTGCTCTCTCCTATATCCTCCCCCATCACCCCTCTGACTTTCTGGTAGGGCAAGATGGATCTCCCTATCCCAGTGCCTGTATATCTTATTTCCCAGTTGCATGTAAATAATAAGAATTATATATATTGTTAACATTTGATTTTCAAAATTGTGAGAGCTGTCCTTCACAGGTCCATATAATGTGCAAATTTGGCAATTATTTCTTCTTTGGCTTCATCCAAAATATTAATAAAAATGTTTACTAGTATATCCCCTTTATTGCCTCAAGAAAAAGCTTTGGTAGTACTTAATGCAGTCTTACTTGCCACTCTCAACAATCACTTTTTGGATTCCATCATTGACCAATGCTGATGCAAGCCATATATCATTATCTAGCCTGCATTGTTCTCCTTTGTCTACAGTATAGCACAAGAGATTATATCAAATGTTTTGTTGGAGTTTAAGTATACTTTCATCTAACACATTCTCCTGATTTTGCAATCTATTACTCTATCAAAAAAATTAGTTAATTTGGTACTCTCTCTCTCTTCTTATATGTTGTCTCTCTTCCACATTTCATGAGTTATTTTAAAGGAAAAGTCATTCACTTGGTATCCAAACTTTTGGTGATGGTGGACTATCATTTGATGAACATATGCCTCTTAAAATATCACAGGCTATAGGTTTAGATCTTGGAGGGTCCACTGAGCCCAACTTCCTCATTTTACATAAAAAGAAAGTGACATGCTTAAGGTCACATAGCTACTAAAATTCTAAGGTAGGATTTGAACTTGGTCTTCCTGACTCAAAGTATAGTTTCCAGTTGAATTATACCCTGCTGCCTCTCATTTAGTTACCTGAGTAGTGCTTGAAGTTTTTTCTAGTTTCCAGATAAAACACATCATAGTTTTGAAAGAATAGCCATAGATTCCAGAGACCTCATCATATCACAAGCCAGAACTGAAGTAGAATCCTAACTATCCACTCCTATTTCTTACTATTCTGTAATCCATATGATCTATTTCTATTGTTCTAATGACATCACTATTCTCTGTATCTACAATGATTTTTCTTGCTTTTATAACTTTGCTCAAGGTGTCATTATTTTCAGCTTTCACAAGTGTGATGCTCTCTCCCTTTCTCGTTTGCCAAAATCCTTATCATCATTAAAGGTAAAGGTTAAGCCCCATCTTCTTAAAGCATTTTATGAGTATTCCTGTGAATCTTTTCTTTCTTTGAATTTCAGCTGATTAAACTTACAGTCACCTTTACACAGGTTAGCACTTAATTGTTTCACATATTTTCATTTTCCTTTCTAAAAAGATGATAAGTTTCTTGAGAACAAGAGCTAGGCCTTATTATTTTTATAAATTTCCCATAGTGCCCAGCATAAAAGTAGGCACAAATCAGTCAGTGTTTTGATTTATCTGAAATTCTGGTATTGTTTTAAACAAATTATGAAGAATTTGTCCAAACAAGTGATTTTAAAATAAAGGATTTTTTTCTCATTAAAGGATCAGCAAAGCATGTGGGAGAGCCATTGTTAAATAAACAAGCTTAGCAGCTAAAATATAGTTCTTTTGAATGACTCTGATATACTGGACATGAGTTTTAGACAGTTTAAGGCAAATGAATAGATTAATGGATTGAAGTTGAGCAGCATAAAGTGTTTATTTTAAGATTAACTTGATCTTTTAGGGTAATGGCTACTATTGTTCTGCCAGACTCCAGCCTTGATGAACTCACTTTGGGTAACAATTTATCCCTGTTGCCTTTGAGAAAGAACCTTATTTCATTTTAATATAGTACATTTCTTTTAAACCTGTCTTAGGTTTCATAAGTTCAGAAGCATAAAAAAGAAATCTTATTTTGGGTCAGAAAGTTTTAGACAAAGCATAAGTTTTAGGAGGTCTATTACAGAGCTTTTTGAAGATAATACCAACATCTATCAATGTAATTGTTAAGACATCAGAAGGTCTTTTGGAAAAAGCATCATCAATATATAAAAAAGATACACAGGAAAGAGGCAGCTTTCCTTTTTAAAATCCCTTTCCAACAATGTCTGATCATTCTGTGGTAATGTAGTCCTTGAGCATAAAGTGCTTATGATTTTTTATTTATTTAATTCTTCCAAGGTAGCATTTAATAAATTATACTGTGATTTGTTATTTCAGATCTTTGAGGGCTGAAGTAGTTAATATACAAAAGCATGAAAACAAAAAAAGCTGCCAAACAAGGTCAGACCAGTGTTCCATCCTAACTAATGTCTTGATAGTGGCAGCAAAGAAGAGTTATATATAGATAAGCATGATTTTGCTCCTTCATGCAGACCCCAGAGATCAAGAATTTGTCCCTAAAATTATGATATCCTTTACCAATTTGTTATGAATCAGTTGTCCACAGATTTAAGACAATTTTGAAGGAATTTGTTTTAGGTGTTGACTCACTTCATTAATAGTCTATAAACATTGATTTTACTGTTGCCATTCTAAACATAAGATCCGTATCTAATGACCAGCAAGTATAGATGCATAAGACAAACAGAAAAATATCACTATTGTAATTTTTGCTATTAATGTAACAGGAAGACATTAGAAAGTTGTAACTAAATGGAAGGATGGCTAACTTGGGGAGACACAAATAAAGAAGTTGGTTTCATAATACCTCTAAAAAACATAACTTCATGGGACATTTAGTCCTCAGTGCTGGTGAAGATGATAAGCAAAAAGACTACCCTAAGAAAATTGTAGCTTCAGTGCAGAAGATGAATAGATAGAGAAAGCCAATGATAACCTTTTCTAGCCAATGATAATCCTCCAAATGAAGTCACCATTTACATTAATACTCAATTGACTTCATTGTGAAGGTGGACACAAAGGAGAATGTTTTTAAACTATGTCATAAAATATATTTATAGAGGCAGTTAATTGGCACAGTGTATAGAACACCGGCCCTGGAGTCAGGAGGACCTCAGTTCAAATCCAGCCTCAGACACTTGACACTCTTACTAGCTTTGTGACCTTGGGCAAATCATTTAACCCAAAATGCCTTGCCTTCCCTCCTCAAAAAATGTTTAAATAGTAAGAAATTAAAAAGCCAAAGGCTTATAATATTATTCAGAACTCTTTTGCCTATATACTATGATTAACGTGGTTTAAAAATAGTGTTGGGGACACTGGAAGTGTTGAGAACCAAGTAATATTCTGGGGGAAAAATGATGCTGGACTAACAGGCAGAGGACAACTTCTCACTGATTAGTACAGAAGTAATTTCTAAACTAGCCTTCTGTGTGCATTGAGACTAATAATAAGTTAAAACAAAGTGAAACAATAGTAGGTCAGAAGATAGAAGGAGAAGAGTGATATGAATTAATTATAACAGCTTCAGCTTTATCTGTTTAATCAAAATATATTGACACTTAAAAGTAAGTAAACAAGGTTGATAATAATGATAATATTCATATTTCCATGGATTTCTTAGGTTTACTGGGCAGTTTTATAATAATTCTAGTCATCATATCAAGGGTAAATTTTATTATTCTATGCATTTGTATACACACAAATACATATTATTTTATTAAATGTTTCCCAGTTAGAGGACAGAGCCAAAATGGCGGAATAAAAGCAGAGATTTGCTGGAGATCTCCAGACCCTTCCAAATACCTGTAAAAATGACTCAAAGTAAATTCTAGAACTACAGAAACCACAAAACGGCAGAGTGAACCTGGAAGACTGCCAGGTAGGATCTATTGCACTGGACTAGGAGAGGATCACAGTCCGGTGTGGGCCTCCTGGCATAGCCAAGGCTAGAGCAGGCCTCAGTGAACTGAATCATTGGCAGCTGGGACATTTTCCAGGCTTCTCAACCCACAAACACCAAAGACATCTTAGGAGGTCAGTGGGAAAACTCAGTTGGACCTGGGTGAAAGAGGAGTGTGGTCTGACCCCCAGCCCCAGGGTGGTAGAAGTGGTGGGGGTGGGAGTAGCAGTGGCAGCAATGGCTGCTTCTGGAGCTCTGGGCACACAGATGGTGGGGGATTGGACTTCTTGCTTTACTCTGCTTAGATCTGAGTCACAGTCCTTGGTGGCAGACCTGGGTAAAGAGGAGCACTGGTGTGCTGGAGCTTGTAGCAGAGGAGGAGAGGGAATTGTTCTCATAGTTCTAAGGCAGAAAAGAGTGCTTTTGGTCATTCACAGACAAGAGCACAGGCCAAGAAAGGAGTAAACAACTCTCCTTTGATCATACCACCTTGGAAGAACCGAAAACTCAAAACTCTGAAAACAGCTGCACAAAGCACCTGAAGCTTGGGACGCTATACCCTCTGCCCCTCCCCACTCCCCACTGGAAGCAGAGTTTTACCTTGACAAAGAGTTAGAAATAAATGAGCAAATAGCATAAAAAACTCAGACTATAGAATCTTACTTTGGTAATAGAGAAGATCAAAACATACAACCAGAAGAAGACAACAATATCAAAGCTCCTGCAGAAGCCTCCAAGAAAAATATGAATTGGTCACAGGTTATAGAAGAGCTCAAAAAGGATTTTGAAAATCAAATAAGAGAAGTAGAAGCAAAATTGTGAAGACAAATGAGAGTGATGCAAAAAATCATGAAAAACAAGTCAACAGCTTGCTAACGGAGATCCAAAAAATACTGAAGAAAATCACATCTTAAGAAATAGACTGACTCAAATGGCAAAAGAGGTCCAAAAAGCCAATGAAGAGAAGAATACCTTAAAAAGCAGAATTGGCCAGAGGGAAAAGGAGTTCCAAAAGCTCAATGAAGAAAGTAATTTCTTAAAATTAGAATGGAGCAAATGGAAGCCAGGGACTTTATGAGAAAATAAGAAATTATAAAAACAGAACCAAAAGAATGGAAAAATAGAAGTCAATGTAAAATTTCTCATTGGAAAAAACCACTGACCTGGAAAATAGTTCCAAGAGAAAGAATTTAAAAATTATTAGACTATCCAAAAACCACAGTCAAAAAAGAACTTAGACATCCTCTTTCAAGAAATTATTGAGGAAAACCGTTTTGATATTCTAGAACCAGAGGATAAAATAGAAATGGAAAGAATTCACTAATTGCCTCTTGAAAGAGATCCCAAAAGGAAAACTCCTAGGACTATTGTAGCCACATTCCAGAGTTCCCAGGTCAAGGAGAGAATATTGCAAGCAGTCAGAAAAATACAGTTCAGGTACTGGGGAAACACAATCAGGATAACACACGATTTAGCAGCTTCTGCATTATGGGATAAGAGGACATGGAATATGATATTCTGGAGGTCAGGAGGTAGGATTAAAACCAAGAATCACCTTCTCAGCAAAACTAAGTATAATGCTTCAGGGAAAATAATAGACATTCAATGAAATAGAGGACTTTCAAGCTTTTTTGATGAAAAGACCAGAGCTGAATAGAAAATCTGACTTTTAAATACAAGAATCAAGAGAAGCATGAAAAGGTAAACAGCAAAGAGAAATCATAAGGGACTTATTAAAGTTGAACTGTCTACATTCCCACATGGAAAGATGATATTTGTAACTCATGCCACCTTTTTCAGTATAAGGGAAGTTAGGGAATATAGATATATAGATAGATGGATAGAGAGATGGATGGCACAGATTGAATTGAATGTGAAGGGATGATATCTAAAATATTAGAGGGTGAGAGAAGAATATGATGGGAGGAGAAAGGGAGAGATAAAATGGAGTAAATTATCTCACATAAGAGTGGCTAGTAAATGGTTTCACAATGGAGAGAAAGAAGGGGTAGGTGAGAGGGAATAAGTGAACCTTACTCTCATCAGATTTGGTTTAATGAGGAAATAACATACGTACTCAACTGGATATCTTACCCTCTAAGAAAGTAAGGGGAAGGGGGAGCAGAGGAGGTTAGGAGAGGGTGCATTCAGAAGCAGACACTTTTGAAAAGGGACAGGGTCAAAGGAGAAAATAGAAAGAATGGGGCTGGGATAGGATGGAGGGAAATATAGTTAGTCTTTCACAAGATGACTAATATGGAAGTGTTTTGCATAACTACACATGTATAACCTATTTTGAATTGCTTGCCTTCTCATTGAGGCTGGGTGTGGAGGGATGAAGGCAGAGAATTTAGAATTCAAAGTTTTAAAACAAATATTAAAAATTGTTTTTATATGCAACTGAGAAATAAGATATACAGGCAATGGGATATAGATATCTATCTTGCCCTGCAAGAAAGTAAAGAGGAAGAGGATAAGGAAAAGGTGATAAAAAGGAAGAGCATATTGGGGGAAGGGATAATCAGAATGCATGCCATCTGGGGTGGGGAGGGTAGGGGAGAGATGGGGAGAAATTTGGAACTCAAAATTTTTTTGAAATAAATGTTGAAAACTAAAAAAAAATTAATTAAAAGTCAATATTCTAGCATTAAAAATAAAGATAAATATTTCCCAAGTGCATGTAAACTTTTTTTAACATTTTGAGTTCCAAATTCTCTTCTTCCCTTCTTCTCTCTCCTCCTTGAGAAGGCAAGCAGTTATTATGTGCAGAGTTAGACAAAACATTACCCATGTAATTACCCATGTTGCAAAAGCAAACAGATCCAAGAAAGAAAGAGCAATAAAGTTATATATATATATATATAGATAGATAGATAGATAGATAGATAGATAGATAGATAGATGCTTCAATCTGCATTCAGAGTTCCTCTTTCTCTTGAGATGAATAGCATTTTTTTTTTACAATGGGTCCTTTGAATTTGTCTTGATTAGAATATCTATCATAAATTATCACCTTTAGGACATTGCTATTATTACTATGTCTAATGTTCTAGTTTTACTCACCTTATTTTGCATCAGTTCATATAAATTTTCCCAGGTTTTTCTAAAACCATCCTACTTATCATTTCTAATAGCACAATAATATTCTATCATAATCATATACCACAAGTTGTTCAGACATTCCCCAGTTGATTGACATCCCCTCAGTTTCCAATTCTTTGCCAACACAAAAATAACTCCTATAAATATCTTTATACAGATAGGTCCTTTTTCCTTTTCTTTGATCTATTTGGGATATAGAATATTGCTTGATTAAAAGTTATGCAAAAGTTTTTGAGCATAGTTCTTAACTGTTCCCCACAATGGTTGAACTACTTCACAACTCCATCAATGGTACTTTAGTATCCCAGTTTTTCATATCCCCTGCAGCATTAGTCATTTTCCTTTTCTGTCATGTTAGCCAATATGATAAGTGTTAGGTAGGACCTTCAGAGTTGTCCTAATTAATGTTTTTCCAGTTAGTGATTTAGAACATTTTTTGTGTAACTATCAATATCTTTGGTTTCTTCTGAATACTCTCTGTCATATACTTTCACCATTTATCAACTGGGGAATGGCTCTTCTTATTTTTAAAAATAAATTTGGCTTAGTTCTCCATATATTTGATAAATGAGGCCTTTATAAAGGAGGAACTTACTATAAAATTTTTTTCCAGTTTCCTGTTTTCATTCTAATTTTGGCTGCTTTAATTTTATTTGTGCAAAAGCTTTTTAATTTCATATAATCAAAATTATCCATTATAGTTCTAGTGATCCTCCCTATCTCATCTGCTTTCCAGTTTTCCCAACAGTTTTACTGAAATTATGATTTCTTGCCCCCAAAGTTTGGATCTTTGGGTTTATTAAACATTAGATAACTGTGGTCATTTACTTTGATGCATTGTGGACCTTAATTTATTCCATTGAGCCATCACTCTATTTTTTATCTAGTACAAGATTGTTTTGATGATTACCACTATGTAATATAGTTTCAAATCTGGAACTGTGAAGTCAGCTTCTTTCACATTTATTATTGACTCCCTTGATATTCTTGACCTTTTGTTCTTCCGTATAATTAAAAAAAATTTTGTTCTATAAAATAATTTTTGGTAGTTTGGCACCGAATTAGTAAATTAACTTAGAGAGAACTGTCATTTTTGTCACATTGACCCAGTCTACTCATGAACAATTAATATTTAGATTTATGTGGCTTTATTTTTATATCCTACAATTTAGCTAAAGTTGTTGTTTCCATTTTTAGTGGATTTTCCATTGTTATCTAAAGTGTATTATCATATCATCTGCAAACAGTGTTAGTTTTGTTTCTTCGTTGCCTACTTTTGTTCCTTCAATTCCTTTTTCTCCTCTTATTGCCACAGCTAGCCTTTCTAGTATGGTATGAATAATAGTGTTGATAATGGACTTCCTTGCTTAACCTCTGATCTAATTGAGAAGGCTTCAAATTTATCCCTGTTACAGATAATTCTTACTCTTGGTTTTAGATAGATATTACTTATTATTTTAAGAAAGGCATAATGTATTTCTTTGCTTTCTAGTTGTTGTTTTTCCTTTGTTTTAAAAGCCAGGAGAACCCCAAATGTAGTTACAAAGAGTCAGACACAACTAAACAACACTTTCTAGTGTTTTTTTAAAAATAGGAACAGGGGCGGCTAGGTGGCGCAGTGAATAGAGCACCGGCCCTGGAGTCAGGAGTACCTGAGTTCAAATCCGGCCTCAGACACTTAACACAAAAAACTAGCTGTGTGACCTTGGGCAAGTCACTTAACCCCAAGGGTCCTCCAAAAAAAATAGGAATGGTGTTTTATCAGAGACTTTTTCTGCATATATAATCATATATTTTTGGAGTTTTTTATTACTTACTTGGTCAATTATGCTGATAGTTTGCTAACTCTAGACTAGCTGTGCCTTCCTTGTATAAATCCCACTTGTCCTAGTATTTTATTTAAAATTTTTATATTGACATTCATTAAGGAATTTGGTTCATAGTTTTCCCTGTATTTGTGTCATAAAAGTTTCCTTTTTTTCCTCCAAATAATTTATATTGTATTGGGGTTAATTGCTTCTTAAATGTTTCATAGAATTTACTTGTAAATCTCTCTGGTTCTGGAGATTTTTTCTTAGGTAGTTTGTTGATGCCTAAATCAGTTTCTTTTTCCAAGATAGTTATTTAAATATTCAGTTTCCTCCTCAGTTAATCTGGTCAGGTTGTGTTTTTGTAAATATTAATCCATTTTACTTAGATTGTCAGTTTTGCTGGCATATAATTGGGAAAAAATAATTCCAGTAATTGCTTTAGTGGCTTCTTCATTGGTAGTGTGTTGACCTTTTTGTAATTTGGTTTACTTATTTATTTTTTAAAATCAAATTAACTAATGGTATATCTATTATATTTTTTCACTTTTTATTGTATGTTTTTTCATAAAACCAGTTCTTAGTAGCTCAGTGTTTGTTTCTTACTCTCAATTTTATTACTCTCTTCTTTGATTTTCAGGATTTCCATTTTAGTGTTTAATTGAGAATTTTTACTTTGTTCTTTTTCTAGTATTTTTTTAGGTCAATGCCTAGTTCATTGATTTGTTCTTTCTCTCTTTTGTTGATATTCACATTTAGAGATGCTGATTTACCTCTAAGTTCTGCTGTGGTTGTATCACACTATATTTGGAATATTGTCTTATTGTTGTCATTCTCATTAATGAAATTATTGATTTTTTCTTTGATTCATTTTTTACCTACTCATTCTTTAGCATTAAATTATTTAGTTTCTCATGATTTTAATCTATGTTTTCCCAGCCCTTTATTATTTTTTTGTGTTATTGTCTGAAAAGGGCACATTTAATATTTCTGCTTTTCTGCATTTGTTTGTGAAGTTTTATGATGTAATACATGGCTACTTTTTGTGAAGGTACAATGTGTAGCTAAGAAAAGGTATACTCCATTCTATTCCCATTCATTTTTTTTCAGAGGTTTATCATATGTAACTTTTCTTTTTTTAAATAT
>CM053593.1:320086966-320116880 GCA_028646575.1 Pseudocheirus occidentalis | reverse complement strand
TTGGGCAAGTCACTTAACCCCAACTGCCCTCCAAAAAAAAAAAGGCAAAAAAAAAATTTTCCTGGTTCTGCTCTTCTTAGCATCAGTTTGTATAATCCTCTCCAGGTAAATATGAAGTCCATCTCCTCCTCATTTCTTATAGCACAATAGTATTCCATTACATTCATATACTACAACTTGTTTAGCCATTCCCCAATTGATAGGCATCCCCTCAATTTCCAGTTTTTTGCCACCACAAAGAAAGCTGTGATAAATATTTTTGTACGTTTGGGTCTTCCTCTCACTTCCATCTTTTGAAAGAATAAACAGACCTGTTCTTTTTGCTCACTATGGGCAAAACCAGAAGCACAAGAAAGAAGTTTGCAAAAACACAAATTTAGTCTAACAACCATTAGAATCATCTAGTAGTTCAAAGGGCTGCCCTGAGAGGTGGTGTGTTCCTCTCTTGTTGGAATAAAGTCTGGATCACCTCTTATTTTTAGTATGATACAGTGAAGAATTTTTTAGGGTATGGATTGAACTAGATAACTTATGAAGTCCAGCCAATATATCAAATTCTGTGATTCTATGCCAAAGGCAGGACTAGATTTCTGTGACTCCTAGCTTCACTACTCCATCTGCCATGGCATTCTGGCTCTCTATACACTATGTGAATATATAAGGATAAGCTAAAGATTTGAGCTTTTCCAAGAGTTAATTAACAGGCCAAAGCAACAATCTGTATTATGGCTACAGTGAATAAACTCTGACCACAGAAGCCTATATACCAATTTTTACCCTTTCCATTTAATCCAACAAAGTTATACACAGCGGCTGTGGCAAAAGAGGCAACAACTCGAAGGTGCATTTGTGATCTTAACTGTGCTTTATCTCCCAAAGCTTTTCACTACTTTTTCAAGCATTTCTATTTAAAATTAACTATCACAAATATCCTATAGTCGCTGGAAAAATATATAGGTTGAATCCAACTGTTTAATTTTGAGTCATTTGCTTTGTGTCTTGATAGCCCATTAGAAGACATGAATGAGCTTCTATCATAACTGAAATAGAGTTTATCTGCTCTAGTTGAAATCTTGGGAGATTACATGCCAAATAAAGTATTAGCTAAAGAACATCCACTCTTCTCAATGGGGAGATCCTCTTGATTGGGTTGTACTTAAGATGAGCAATCAGTCTGCTAAGCTATGTAGACTACTAGGCCTGGAGGCAGGAAATCCAGACTCAGATATTTACTAGCTGTGTGACCCTGGGCAAGTCACTTAACTTCTATTTGCCTCAGTTTTCTCAATTGTTAAAATAGGGATAATAGTAGCATCTACCTCACAAGTTATTGTGAAGATCAAATGAAAAAATGTTTGGAAAGTATTTAGCACAGTGTCTGGCAAATAGGAAGTATTATATAAATGCTCATTCCTTACCCCTTTCTTCCTCTACTCATTTGTGATTCAAGTTGGATAGACATGACTAAAGCAGTCTTGTCTTTCTCCATGAACCTCCATGCTCTTAAGTTATAAAACCTGGCATGAAATCAATCCAGTTACATTTACTAACTAATTCAGTGCTTGAGCAAAAATGTTTCTTTCTCTACCTATCCCTTTTCTAGGCTGATTCAAAAAGAAGGGAGGTGAGCCTAACGAATTTTAAATTAGAAGGTAAAATGTTATGGGAAGAGAGGACCCCAAACTTCCCAAAGTGTTTTCCTCTTTTTCAGTAATTAAAATATTTAATGGATGCTGGTTGCATACCATCAGTATGTCAAAGCCTACCTTCAGTTTCCTTGATAGGCAGGAAAAGTCATCACATTAATGAAAAATATCTTTATCAGAATAATGAAAACAACAATAAAGGTGTCACTAACCACAGAAAGACTAATATGTGAAAACATAGAGAACAATCAGAGAGCTACTTATTCCTTTACCCTAAAGAACTCTACCCCTCAGGTGGGAAAAGAAAAAAAAACTTAATTTTTTTTCTTTTAAAGACCAAAGTATAGGGGAAGGAGCACTGGATCAAAAGTCAGGAGATATGTGTGTGTGTTCATATCCTGACTATGACACTTGACTATCTGAATGGGACCTTCAGAAAATCACTTAACTACTCTAGTGTTCCCTCTCCTCATCTCTAAAATGTAAGGTCCATTCCAGTTTTATATACAGTAAGAGAACGCAGACACACACACACAAATGGACAAAGACACAAATACACATACTTCTGAGAGTACATGCCAGAGCAGAGACATCTAACCCTGAGATGATAAGAATGTAGCTTCATGACCACAGGTTCACTTAAAACTTGAAAGATGTTGGACACTGAGAAGCATCACCTTGAAGATGAATGAAGCCTTTCTTCTTTTAGTGATCTATCTAGGGTCATTCTTTCTATTTGGAAATCACACTAATCTTTTTAAAAATTATCAAATAAAATAGTAAATTTATTTTTATTTCTATCCCAAGCAAAATCACCTAACCATGCTTTAAAGGGCCTTCCCAGAACCAAGTCTCCTGTGTATTCTCTCAGGATCTATTTGGACAATCTTTATTTGCTTCCCAGGCTTCAGAGAATAAAGCTTTTCCAAGTCAAATAACTGTTTTTTCCCCACAGTTGTCTCTTTTCCTCCATGTGCCCTACATGACCAGGCTAGCATAAAATATACAATATCGATTGCAAAGGCACTATAGAGCATTTGCACAGTCAGTTAAATTATTGTATACTGTATATTTTTAATTTCCTGCATACAACAATAAACAAGATTGATTGCTAAATTTTAGAATGTAGCTTTAGCAATTAAGAAAATAAATACAATTTTGATGTAGAGTCTCCCCTCTGCCTCTCCCAGAGGGGGGAAAAATCACCTTCTCTGCATTGCCTCACATATGACAAACAAATAACGACCCTTTTTCCCCAGGCTGCCTTTTTTTGCTCTCCTTTTTTATTTAGAACCTGCCATTCATTCTTATATCTGACAGTAAAAACCCCAGGACGTGGTTGTCATGAAGAGGATTATCTTTCAGATCAATGCTGAAATTGATTCCAAACCGCACTATTTATCAGCCTGCAGCCAAAGCAGTAGGAGTCTGGAAATATTTCCTCTCCTTCCAATCCATTCTTATTCCATTGAAGGAGCATTACACCAGATTCCTCATTAATACACACCTTAATACACCTGAATCAAATATAGTGATCCAGTTATTAACCTGTTATGGTTCTCTTGGAAAATAGCAGAACTAGGGACTCAAGCATGGCATTATTCACAAATACTTCCACTCATAAAGTACCTCTTACTTGTGTGACATGAGCCCTTCAGTATCCTCGTACACACAAAGCAGAGTACAGTTAATTTTTAATGTAATATAGCATACTTTTTAAAACTGACAACAGCAATGTGTAAATTGCATGTCAGATAAATGTTAGCTCCTGAAAAAGATTTGAAAGAACAAACTAAAAGAAGGATCTATATAAATTCCCTAATGTAAAAAGAGTCCCAAAATTTGTTTCTGTCCTACTTCACAATGTGTTACTTCTATCTGCTGCCTAGACCTTCTCCCAATCATTGCTTTTCAGCTATGGTGATTAAAGGTTGTGCTCCAAGAGCCCAAGGGAGAATTTACTGAGATTACTAACAATTTCCACTTCTGACCTAAATAATATTTTAAGCAGTGCATCCATTAGCAGTGAAATTTTACCTTGCATTTCTAAGTCATCTACTTAAATCTCTCTAAACAAATTTTTGGTAAATCTGGACTAGAAATCCTTTAAATAGTACTTATCTCATTTACCTTAAAATATGTTCCTAATTTATTAATAATTTAAAATCTTTAAGATAATATAATTATGTGGTATAACTAGTTTATGATAATAGCTTGACATGATATAAAAAAGTAAATGACCATTGGCAGCAGTTACTTGGACAAAATTTATGCGCACAAATATGTGAAACAGGATGCTAATGACATACTATATTCAAATAGGAATAAACATCTACATAGAGATATGTTGAGATGACAAATATTATATTTATATCATATCTCTCTGACTTGAACTAAATTTCAACCAAGGACCTGAGATACTGAAGCAATGCAAATTATAGTCTTGCCATTTCACAAGATAACTTAACAAGATTTTAAATTTCTCTAACTGGAAGCACAATTAGACCAATATATATACATACATTGCGTTACACACTTACAGAAACTCACTGTTGAAAGTGAACTCAGAGTTCAAGGACTCTAACCCATACCTGAAAAGAAAGGGAGTTTACAGCCTTCCTGGAAAGTGGTCAACCAGATTTCAATTGATGACCCCAAGTAATGGTTAGTACCTAAACTTTCTAACATATATTTGGTCTGTCATTCCCTAGGACTTTTAAGGACATCATGACTCTTCATATAACCAGAGAATTTAATAACATCTTATCCCCCTTCCTGGCCTACCTAAGAGTAGCATCTTCTATACCACAAAATAACCATGTAAATTTGAAATTTACCAACCCAAGATATCTTCCTTCAATCCCTACTACTATGATCCCAATCTCATTTCACTTTAAATTAATCCTTAGTCTTAATGGTTACAGGTAAAATTTTAATCATGTGATGCCACTGCTGACTGGATTTTTAACTTGTCTCTCAACAAAAGCAAAAGGAAAATCAAGAAATAGAGATTCTTAAGTACAGTAAGTACATATATACTATATCCATAGTCTCAACTCCAGTGACTCATTCTGGTACAGAATTTAGGCTGAATTTAGGAAAGCTAGAGGAGCAGATTACAACCTCTAAAAAGATTTACCATTCTGTCTTTTTTTTTTTTTTTTTTTGCTTTTTGGTGGGCTGTTGAGGTTAAGTGACTTGCCCAAGGTCACACGGTTAGTTTTTTGTGTTAAGTGTCTCAGGCGGAAGATTTACCATTCTGGAAAGGTTTTGAGTAATGTCCTAATTACAATCTGAATCTGAGCAGTGGCCTACATAGTAAAGAGCGGACTGCTATCACTTGACTGTCCTCTACTGAAAAAAGTTTTGGCCATGGCAACCCATGAGATAGAAGTTTAAAATGACCCTCTGTTCTGTATAGCAACTTTCTCCTTTGGGTTGCCCTGATACAATACACACAATTGCAGTGTATAATTTATTACTTTTCTGGGTTCCCCCTGCCTGAAGACAAGAAGTATATAACATTTTAGTTCTATCCCTGGGTTCTCCAGTAGCTATAGTGGGTTGGGAGATCTCTCATCTCTGCCACAGGTTCAAAATTCCACTGAATGATTATTCCTAATTTTCAGGGTCCTAGTATCCAAATTCTATTTAACCATTTGTTATTAGCTTTTACAAAAAAGTTACTTTAAAAAGAAAATGAGCAAATGGGTAAACATAGTTATAGCCCCTCCCCCCCACATACACACAACACACACAACACACACAGTAAAATGATTGTTCCTAAGCCTCTTAGGCTCTAGAGATGGTGGAATAGGATCGCTAGTGCATATAAAGGAGTTTGCCTTGGCAATGAGAAAGTCTAATTAATTATGTGGGACAGGGATGAAGGAGGCATTCATATAAATTAAACACACATATAATGTCATTCTACTATATTTAAAACAAAAAACCTAATTATGTACTAATTAAAATTGAAATAAATTATTCACCAAAACTTTTCGGTCTTTAAAGCAAACTTATTTTCCTTACACAAATTTTTATAAACAAAGATCAAACTAAGTTCATCTACATTTTTTAGGTATTATCAAAAGCCAAGAATGAATGGTGGGTAGCTATAATACATCAAAAGTTGAGGGTATTTGAATTTGAAAGGCGAAAATTAAAGGAACAACTGAAATTAAGTCAAGAGCATATTAGAAACACAACAATAGCTAGAATGTTATTTCAGAGATGATAGTGAAAGTTCCTGCATTTCCATCATTCAAATAATCATTGTCTACATATCAATTTCCTAGAAAAAAAGATATTTAACTAATCTTGTCTATCCTAAAAGGGGAAAAAAGCAGATTGTTTCAAAAGGGAAAATCAGACTGATGGCAGGGTGCTAATTTTTTTTTAAGTTTTACTTTATTCATTATGTTCATCATAAAATATGCTTCTCAGAAAATGCTTTGATTTCTTCATATGCTTATAATTAGTCTTTTAGTTTATTATTTTACAAATAACACACTAGTGTTATTCATTACTGAAAACAGAAAACTAATCATACTGTTATAATTCAAAGAACCTATAATTAAGAGAATTCTTGAGACCCTAACAAGTTTCTCAATTTTAAAATACTTTTTATATATACATGAAAGTGTTTTAATATCATGAAACTAACCAATATGAATGATTTGTGTTACTGATTATTTGCCAGACATTAAGCCCTAGGTCTACAAAGAAAGGCAAAAACGAGCCCCACAAATCAAAGAAATCACCTTCCAATAAGTGAGACAACATGTAAACCACAAAATATATACATGGTAGATGGAAAATAATGTCAGAGGTAAAGGCAATATTAACTAGTAGAAATAGGGAAAACCTCCTAAAGAAGGTGGCATCTGACCTGTGTTTTGAAGGCGGCCAAGGACAGAAAGCAGAGAAAGAAAGGAAAGAATGGTGGGTTTGAGGGTGGGCAATGGCATCAGAGCAAAAGACACAGGGAGGAGAGATGGAACATCACAAACAATGCTAACAGCATTTAGGGCTGATATAGCTGTAAAATAAATACATGGAGGGTATTAAAGTGTAAGGAGACTGGTAAGGCAGGAAGGGCTGTGACTATGAAGAGCTTCAAACCTCAGAAAACTACATATTTGATCCTGGAGGTAATATAGAACCATTACCTGGGTAAAACTATACTATAGGTAAATCATTTTGCCTGTGGACTATATAGAATGGAGAGAAGCTTGAAGCTCCTCTCTAGGTTGAGAAAATGCCATCCCTCTTTGAATAGTCCAAGCATATGTAACAGTAATAATAATAATAGCGGACATAAAGAGCTTTAAGGTTTACAAAGTGTTTTACACACATAATTTCTTTTGATCCTTAGGGAACAGGTCTGACAATTAGTTGCTATTATCACCCTCATTTCATAGATAAGTAAATTGAGGCTAAACAGACTCAGTGTCTGAGACAAGATTCAAAGTAATCCTAAGGTAAGCCTAAATATAGGGATTTAATAAAAAGGTGATTTTAAATCTAGGGCTACCCTAGATATCTGTCAGTTACTCTAGTTGTCTATGAATTCACATCATTTGTTTCCTGGTTAACTAATTAGCCTTCATCAACCAGCTTCATATAAGAAAAAAATAAAATATGAAAACTTTAGATTGCCAATTAAAGACCTTTACAATACGGCCCTAGTTTACCTTTCTTGACCCATTTCATATTGCTCCTTCTGGCACTCTGTACTTTGTCCTACTTAAGTTTCCCTAAATATGGCATTCAGTGACCCATGTCTGACGAAGGGCATGGTGGAGAAGTCCCAAATAGAGCACTCAAGTGAGAAATGAAGACAGAGTTGTCTTGAGAGCCCTCTTTAAGTGGAGGCTTTGATGTTCGTGGCTCTCCCCTCCAATCAGAGGGGCAGAGAGCAGTGATGAAATCTGAGTGACAAGGCTGACTTGATCTTTCAGGATGATGAAATTTTCCCCATGATGAATGAAGGAATTGGAGATTCCAGGCTTGGAAAAAGTTCAGCACTGATGCTTCCAACATCAAGCAGGGATCTTTAAAAGCGGCCTTTGGGTTGTATCAGAGTATATCTGAGACGATGACTAGTACCACAGCAATGCCACATTTAAATTTAAAATTTGTGGGAATAATACCATGTAGGAACTAAGTTTGAGTTCATTCTCTCTGAAAGTGAGGCATAGTAGGGGATAGTATGCTCTCTGAAGTCATGGGGAAATATATATGCACTTTTTTTCTTCCTATATATTTGAAGTAAATATCATCTTGTGTAAAAACTAATTGAGGTTAAGTGGTTACATGGAAACCCAGGGCTGTTATTCACTGGTCACTCAACACTAAGAGAAACTCAGTGTGGAACCTAAACCAATAGCATTAGAGAAGAGATGCCCTAAGCAGGACTGGGGAACCTGTGATCTTGAGGCTACATCTTTTGATGGAATCCAAAGTCAAAGGGCCACACTTGAGGACCTAGAGGACCAAATGTGGCCTCAAGGCCTCAGCTTCTCCATCCCTGCAACACTAAATACCTCTGGGACCTCAATGGATAATCCTTAGACTGGCTCTGGGAGAATAGGCTCACAGAGCAACTCACTAGCAAAGCATGGCTCTCTGGGTAAGGGAAAGGAGAGGGACACATTTGGAAATAAAGATGATGGAGAAGAAAAATATCAATAATATTTTTTAAAAAGGAAAGATGGAGCTAATGAACAAGAATCATTGGAATATTTGCTAATGTAAACTGTGATGACCAAATGAGTGCAGTCAGTGTTTATCTTCCTAACCTGACTTTTACCTTACTGTTAAATGAAAGTCTGAAGCTGGAAAAGATAAAAATCAGTCAATCAGCAAATGTTTATTAAGAACCTCTGTATATACCAGGCACTGGGTTAGGAAGCATAGATATAAATACAAAGGAAAAAAAGTAGAGGAAACAAATCAAGATGACTTTGAGAAGCAGGCTATTAATAGAAAGAAATCTACTAAGGAGATCACAGTTTCACAGGGAAATCTGGATAGAAGAATCATTTTTTAAAGGATGAGAAAGACTTTAATATATTTAGGCTAAAAAAATCACTTTGGCAGCTGTGTAGGATGGATGGGAGTGGGGAAGCATAAGGCACAGAGACCAATGAAGAGATAGCTGCCTGCAAGGCAGAGGTGAAGACCTGAACTGAGAGCATGGGCTGTATGAGTACAGAGAAAGGATCAGATGTGGCATGTGCTGTGTGACAAGTGACTGGATATGCAGAGTGAGGGAAAGAGAGAAATCAAGGAGAGGGCCAAAGTTACAAACCTGAGAGATGGTCATTAAAGCCATGAATTACCAAGCCTGTTCAGAGAAAAAAAAAAAGAAGAGAGGTCCCAGAACTTCCTTGGGAAATACTCACACATTTGCAGGTATGAAAAGGTTGATAAGCAAGGGAAGAGACAGAGAAGGAGCAGTCTGATGGGTAAGAGAACAAAGAGAGGGAGAGAAAGCAGTATCCTATGAGATTTACTGAACACATTATGTAAATGTCATAAAAACAAGGGGGATTGGTAAGATGTACTTAGAGAGGTGGCTTGGTGACACCAGAGTGCATACAGTGTTGGGCCTGGAGTCAGGAAGACTCCTTCCTGAGTTCCAATCTGACCTCAGACACTTAGTAGCTGTGTGACCCTGGGCAAGTCACTTAACTCTGCTCAGTTTCTTCATCTGTATGAGCTGGAGAAGGAAATGGCAAACCACTTCAGTATCTTTGCTAGAAAAACCCCAAATGGAGTCACAGAGAGTCAGACATGACTGAATAACACACATATACATTTGTGTGTGTGTATATTTGTGATTGTATATAAACATACATATATGTCTGTATATATTGGTGTTTGTGCGTATGTGTATAGCTGCATATGCCAAAAAAGCACATTCTTGATTATAACACAACTTATGTGATATCACTATCCACCTATGAACACACAGTATAAAGGAAAAAATCAACAGCCTCTAGAAACAACACAATATATTTAAACCCACAAGATTAAAATACATGGTTTCTATTAAAATAACTTTTAAACACCTTAAAGATGATAAGTTTTTAGAGCCGCTTTAAAAACACAAGTTAAGATATAATGTGTTGTCTCTCATGTCTACTCTTTTTGTACCTGTTCTCATGCAAAGTCCTTAATTACATAATCTTTCCAAAAATTATTTATTTACTTTTAGTTTACAACATTGTTTCATAAACTTTTGAGTTCAAAAATCCCCCTCTCCTTTACATACCTAATCTTTATAATTGCAATTTTAATTTCATGTCAAAACCCAAATGGAATTTAGGCCCAGTTCTCCAAGCTACTTATATAAAGGACAGTATCATGAGAAGAGAATGCCTCTAACCACATCTTCCCAAGTGGAGGGGCTGGGGATCTTTCTTCTGGAAGAGTCATGATGTAATGCAAAGGCCTTGAAAATATATTAGAACATGCATAGGCATTCTATATTTGGTTCTAGTAGGCTGATTATAAGATAATAGGAGGCTCTTTGGCTGCAGAGGCATTAAAAAAGGACTAGCAATGAGAGACTCAGCTGAGACACAAGGATATAAGATAAGAAACATTGGGTCCTCCCCACCAAGGTTGAAATACGGCCCTGTTAAACAGACCTCAGTTATTGGCCTTTTCATTTCTTTGTTTCCATTCTGGGTGAAGGGATTATAAGCTCTGGCTTTATACTCTTGAAAGGTCAGGAGAGTATCTGTGAATCCCAGCATCTGGGTTTCTTTAATTAACACAGCATCTAAGTCCTGAGGAGCAAGAAGTGACCTGTGGAAATAACCTTCAGGACTTAACCCCACATGACTGAGATAAAGACTTATATTGCATATATGGACATGAAATTGGTGTGATCAATGGTATATAGGAACTAACTTAACTTTAAGACTCCCTCCAGAGACCAAGATGGCATAGAAGAGAGTGTGTCCCCCTGGGTGTTGGGGGGAAGCATTTGTACTCTTGCTATTGCTTTATCTTCAAAGTAAATATCCCTTTGCAAAAATTAATTTATGCTAAGTGATTAAGTGGAACTGAGACACTAGTCACTGACACCTAATAGTGGGAGGAACAGAACACTTGTGAGCTCAATCCAAAAACAACAGAGAACAAATACTACCAAACTCATTGTGGCCTAGAATCTTGGAGGGGAGACTTAGCTTAGCTCTGGGATATTGAGACAAAATGGGCTCATCACACTTTTATGACACTTTCAGACAGCTCACAGGATTGTGATTGCTAATCAAAATTACCTCAGTAAAAGAAACTATATGGTGGCCTTATTCCTTAAAACAGAATGGCAGGGTTTTAAAAATCTTTTCTCCTAACATTTTAATACTAAGATTTATCAATCCATGGAGCAGCCAGGTGGTGTAGTGAATAGAGCACCAGCCCTGTAGTTAGGAGAACCTGAGTTCAAATCCAGCCTCAGACACTTAATACAAAACTAGCCAGGTGACCTTGGGCAAATCACATAATCCCAAGGGCCCTCCCTTCCCCCCTCCAAAAAGCAAAAAAAAAAAAGAAAAAAACAGATTTATCAATCTTAATAGTGTTGAGAGATCATAATCACATATTCCTGGAACTTTTACTCACAAACCATGAATTTAAAAAGAGAAGTAACAAACTGAATATATTAAAATTGACCATCATTTAATGGCCAGGAGTTGAGACCAAAATGTGGATTGATAGGATTCTACAATTCTACTATGTTTAAGAAGACAGGAAAACACTAAAAAGGCTAAATTCTAGTCCTGCATTAAATGTGAGCACTTTGGTCAGGGACACTGCCTTTTTGAGAATACTGGGTTATTGTAAAAACCCTGGGAAAATGCCTTTGTTGTATCTCAGACTTCGTGAATCTCATTACAGACAGTCAATGATCTAGCAATTTTAATGAAGAAGAAACAGTCTTAGTAGCATGCACAAGACTTTTAAGCTGTCATCAGAGATTCCTCTGACCTTGAAGAGTCACTAGTTTTGCACTAGATACTTTTGCTTTTTGGAGTGGGAGGAAAAGTGTGTGTGTGTGTGTGTGTGTGTGTACATTTCTATATGCGTACACACACACAAGAGTACTTCTCTAAGAGGAAATGAAGACTGCATTTCTTGGTTTATCTAATCATAGAATTCATATTTCCTGGGAAGTTATGCCATTATGAACATGGTTGACTGATGAAAATGCCCCAGAGATAAAACAAAAGCTAACTATCCAACCAAGTACTGGGATTTTATTATAGAATCGTAAGATGTGCATGATCTAGAACAACACAACAAAGAAAAATTAAAAAGCACAATATGATCTCATTCATAAATTTCAATCCTGCATTAAATGTGAACCCTTCAGTTAGGAATATTGCCTTTTGGGGAATCATGGGTTATTGTAGAGATTCTGGAAAAATGCCTTTGTTGTGTTTCAGACTTAGTAAATCTCATTACAAACAGATGGAAAAATATAAATGCGTCACTAACTATGCTTAATTGGATATTCACCACCAGAAATCTCAGGAACCAAGGAGGAGAGACACTAATCATTGATACCTGAGAGAACAGTCAAGGATTTGGGGATTGTTATAGGAAAACATTTCAAGAAAAAGAATGATTTCTTTAAGTTCAGAGTTATTAACCACAAATGACAGGAATAAAAATTATTTATTCTAGAAATCTTGATTATTTACTCTGAGTATCCATTTAGTTTTTAATATTCTACCACTCTATTTTCATGTTAGAATCCAAAGGACCTCACAATGCATTCTGCTTTTTAATTTAACTTCAACCATTTTTTAAACCTTTGATTACTTTTTAATGCTTCAAAAGATCCATCTTTTTCCATCAGCAGGTATATTCCAGCTACTTGCACTAAATGAAATTCCTGCATACATTATTGGAATTACTTTTTCTAGATGGTACATCCAAAAAAAATCTGAGTTGTCTGATATCCTACTTTCTGGTAATCTTCACCAAATTTAAACTAGGCTGGTCTTTGAACAACAAATAGCCTGTTGCTACCCCCATGAAAGGTCCTAAGCCTTTCCAGTTTGATGGGACCTGCCAAAATATGTCACTAACATTATACATAGTCTTTGAGAACACAGAGGGATGACAGTCAGTGGTAAGACAGTGATCTCCTCACCTAACAATTCTATACCAAAGTTACCTGAAGGTGTCTAACTTCAAGGGAGTTCTATATACATAAAATATAAAAGATTATGGATTAGAATGAAGAGATAGAGACTGAGAGACAGCCATACTGAACAACAAAAAGGAGGGGTTCACATACTCAGCAATTTAAGAAGTAGCTGGTCAACCAGAAGGTAGTAGAGCATAAAAAGGGAAAAGTTTTCCATTTTCTATTTTACAAACCTCCTTAGTACCAATTGTCAAGTAAAATATTTTAACGTCTCTTGAAAAAAATGGTTTATATAATGTATGTTAATGCAAATTTGTATTTTATGTAGTTGTATATAGAAATTAAAATAATCCACAGCACCCTGAGTATATGAAAACTATGGATTTATATTTGTATTTCCACATAAACCATATAAGTATTGAAATGTGTACATAAAAATTTAAGACATAAAATATATTTTAGTATGGTCCAGAGCTTAATGGCAGATAAGGATGTTTGTTATAAATAAAAATACACATGTGAAGTAAAGTTTAGGTCCTAAAATTTCCCTTGTCATTAAGAAAGGCTACAAGTAAGGAATTTTTACATCAAGTTTTTGATTTTCAAAAACAATGAAATGTATATTTAGGTGTATTAACTATGACTGATGAAAGCTCTTCATGCAGTGACAAAAAAGGATAACAAGTATAAAAATTTAAATAGGCAAACATGAGATGTTTCAGACTTGTAATACTATTGTTTGTACTTTAAAATAGGCAAATGATGTATGCAAAGATTACAGGAGCTGCACTAAAAATGTAATTACCAATTACTCTGGGTCTATTCCATTTCTATACAATGGGAATGCAGTCAAGATGTGTCCATGGTGGCTTTTTGCTTTATTCTAACCAATTAACAAGCTATTTGATATGACAGTAATTAGACACCTCAGCTGGAAGAAGATCATTATGCTTTAATGAGATGATTAAAAACAACAAAAAAATGTGGCTCTTGCAAAATATTAGCATGTACTGCAGGTACCAATAGTACAGTTTATTTTATTACTTTAACTCACTGTGCCTTGTCAGTACATATAAAAAGTCTCCCAATCATAAATGTGTACTGGCAAATTACACGACCTGAGCATAAAATAACTATTTTTAAGGGATCAACCCTAAGTTTCAGCAGTATTTATTTTGGGAATGTTTACCAGTGCTTCTCTGACATGACAAGTTACTATTGCAGTGTAATATCATAAATCATTTGCACAGCAACATTGCACATTTGCCCAGAATCCAAGTTTAAACAGCATCATGTATTTCCAGAAAAAATTTTAAACTCATGAACCATATATACAAATGTTTATTGGATTGGCAGTGTAGATACAAATATGGCCTATGAATAGGGATGGCCTTAAGCATAGGTTGACAAGTAGATGATATTATTTCAAGGAGCTCTGAAACACTGCTTATTAATCTTACTTGTGGGAGGGGGTTAAAACATTGTTTCTAGAAGGTTCCTTTTAAAATGAAAATATGTAACCTGGGAAAGGCAACAAACCCTTCACTAATCACTAACCTTATCAAAACACATTAATTTATCAAATCATGTAGCCAAATATAGGTCCTTGTGGGAAAGTGGAAATAAAACACATTAATTTGTATGAGAAAAGCAACAGGCATTGTGGGTAGCAGTGAAATCAGTACGCTGGACTCAAGAGAACAGAACATTTCAAGTTGGAAAGATCTGGGTTCCAGTCCCAACTCTGCTACCTGTTATAATGTGTATAACCTAGAGCAAATAATTTAATTTTTCTAAGTCTTATCTTTAAAATGACAATCTTATCTCCCACTGGCTTCTCTCTTTGGACTCAATACCATCATCATCTCTTCTTCCTCCTCTAATTAACTCTGCTCCAAAAAATTCATCATCAGGAAACTCATCATCACAAAGACTGTATCACCTTTGGCACTCACACCTCATCAATACACTCAGCAGCTTCTTTCCCTCTTAGTGGAGAGCTGGAAGATGGGGCAAAAAACAACAACCCAAACCTCCATTTAAAGAGGCTCAGAAACAGCCAACTTGTCATTTTCTTCATTTCCCACCAGATTGATTGACTCTTTAGATTGGATTCTACTATCACCACAGTCCTAGAACAGGTGCCTGTATCTCCCCTCCCTCTCCTCTTGAAGTTTTCTCTAGTGCATTGTCTTCCCAAAGGCTGTATGCACTGTGAGGGCAAGGAATGCCTTTCTATTTCTTATTTGTATCCCTAGAATTTGTGCTTGGCACACAGTAGGTATGTTATGCATGTTTATTGTATTGTATAATTATCTATCTCAATGAGGTGAAATAAGATACTGCAAAACACTCTCTATAAAATGTTATATAAAATATCATTTTAAGTCATTATAGGGGTATGCATTGATATCTGTTTTGCTGATGACTGAAACTGAATTATTAGAATAAATATCCACATATTTACTTTTAAAATGTCCTAAGGAGGGATAAAAGACCAATTCATTTCAGTCATTTATGATAGCATTCTGATATAACAACTAGCTAAGAGCATTTTTAAACAATGAGGAAAAAGGAAAGACACTAACAAAGCAATAGGCCCAATGACCAGCATCTCCTTTAGAAATGACAGCTTAGACGACAATGCCACAGTAGAAACATTGGGAAGACAAGGGCCACATGAGGTAGTGGACATTGAGGTAGGAGAAAATATTGAATTATACCAAAGATGAGCTTTGCTTGCTTCAAAATCTTATTAGGTCTACCTGTTCATCAGTCTCTTTGTCTGCCTCTCTCTCCCTCTCTCTCTCTCTTTGAATCAAAACTACAAAATACTCATTTGAAAAAAAATTAAGGCTGGAATAATGTAGATATAATGTCAAGAACAAGAGAGATGTCATTCTACATAGCACTGGTCATAACACTTCTGAACTGTTTTCAGTTTGGGGTATGTAACATTATAAAAAGGAAACTAATAAATTAGAGGTCATGGACAGTACATTAACAGATTGAAAAAATTTCAGAAGCCATAAGACACAGGTGAAAACAACTGTGGGAAACAAAAGAAAAACATTAAGGAAAGACATGATGATTGTTTCTGAATACCTGTTGTTATCTTGATTTTCAGTCATGTCCAACTCTGTGACACCTTTTGGGGTTTATTTGGCAAAGATCCTAGCGGTTTGCCATTTCCTTCTCCAGCTTATTTTAGAGATGAGGGAACTGAGGCAAACAAGGTTAAGTTACTTATCCAGGGTCACACAGAATATGAGATCACATTTAAATTCAAGTCTTCCTGACTACAGGCCTGGCATTCTATTCACTGCCCCACCTAGATGCTCCTTTGGAATATTTGAAAGGGTCATCAATTGAAAGAATTAGATATTACATGTATCTAAAGGACAGCATTTATCCCAAATGGTGGAAGTTACAAATGGGAAGATTTTGGGCTTAACATAAAGAACTTTCTAACAATTAAAACTGGCTGGGAGGTGCTGAGTCTATTCTTATCATCCTGAGCAGAATATCTGAAGAATCATATGCCAGAATATGTATTTACCAAGTCCAGATGAAAAATATAACAACATGCCTGGAATGTACTTCCTCTGCAAATCTAACTCTGAAAATTCCTACTTTACTTCAAGGTCCAGCTTGACTACTATCCCCTCTATGAAGCATTTCATGCTTCTCTCCCAAGTCTCTTATCACCCAAGTCACTAGTGCCTCCCCAAAGAAACCATTTTATACTTTGTGTATGTAGGTATGTGTGAGCATATATATTTTTCCAGTAGTTTTTTTAATAACAGTGAATTCACATCCTAGTAGCTGGGGACATTGTATTTATCAAACCCTAAGCAAATAAGTTCATTTACTTCTCTATGTTGTATACCAAAGACGTTCCATTGATTTATCTTTAATGCTTTAACCAGTATCAAATTGTTTTAATAATTACTGCTTTGTAGTATAGTTTGAGATATGGCACTGTTAGACTCCCTTCATTTCCATTTCTTTTCACTATTTGCCTTGAGATTCTTAACCTTTCTCTTCCTCTTAAGAATTTTGTTGTTTTTTTCTAGTTCCATAAAGGAATCCTTTCATAATTTGATTGGGATGGGTCTGAATAAGTCATGAGATCTTAGAAAAAGTAAAAGGCCCTGTATGTACAAAAATATTTATAAATTCTCTTTTTGTAGTGGCAAAAAAACTTTGGAAACTAAATGTATGTCCATAAATTGAAAAAGGGCTGAATTAAGTGTGATAGATTACTACTGTACTTTAAGAAATAGAGAATTAGATGATTTCAAAAAGACATTGAAAGACTTATAAGAACTAATGTAAAAATTTAGTAGGCTGAACTAAAAGAATAAGTTATACTATTTATAATATTAATGTAATAAAATGGGTAATTTTAGGACTTTTATAAACTAGTGAACAATAAAATTATCTGAACCAGGGTAATAATTTATATAATAACAATAAAACTGTAAAACAAACAACTTTGAAAGCTGTAAGAACTATGCTCAATACCATTACCATTCATGGTTCCAGAGGACTGATAACCAGAGGACATGCTACGTGCCAAGAGAAGAATATGACAGATTTAGGGTGCAGAATGAGACAAACATACATACATAATATGTATTTACCACTGAAGGAATTTGTTTTTCTTGACTACACATGTTTATTACCAGAAATATCTTTTTAAAAAATATTTTCTCAGGGTGGAAAGGAGAGAAAATATATTTCAGTAATTTTTTTAAATACATAGAAATATGAAGGTAGTTACATATGTGAAATGTTGGGTTCACTTTCAGATGACGTCATTGTGTTATTAGTTTTACTTAACTGTCTTACTTTGTTACAAGAAACCTCAAGTAAGAGTAATTTCTAAATGTTTGTAATATAAAAACAAAACATATCAGTAAAACTTAAGCAACAATAACACATGTGAGCAGAGTATTTGTATTAAAAACATTCCTAATGAAAAATTCAAGGAAAGAAAATAAACATATCTACCAATGAAAGATTAAGTAATAAAATTAATTACCATAAGTAAAGAAGTTATTTAAAAGTGAAAAGGAGACAGATGAAAGAAAAAGGGGAGAAGGATCATTAAGAGATAACAGAGGACACAAGTCAACACAGATATAAAGAAAATTTAAACAAACAGGATAAATGGATACATAGGACCAGAACTGAAGCACCATGAACCAAAAAAAAATCCCCCACCTCATCCCCAGGTGAATCAAAGTATTTTGTGAGTCAGAATATTAGAATAGAATGGCATAAAATAAGAGTAGAATAGATTCATCCGTACCCAAACTATGGGTATGAAGTAAATGGAAAATTATTCTTAAACTCTCTCTATATAAAGTGTTTATGGAAGGGAGGAGCAACAGGACAGCAGCAGAAATAAGAGAATAGGATTCAATCTGTGAGAATGAAAAAATGTGTGGGGAGGAGGTGGGGGAAAGATCACTCCACTGAGGGTAGAGTGCTTAAGAACACTTATACAGCTCCGATAGTAACTGGGAACCTTGAGATGAGTTTAATCCAGGGGTAGCAGGTGAGCTTCTCTGAATATAGTAGTTCTAGGGCCCAGGAGAAGGTATCCTAGCCCAAGAAAAGGAACGTGTGAACTTCTGGGAGCAGCAAGCTTCCATAATGGTTGGAGAGAAATGAACCCCAAGATGATATGGTATAGTCTTTGGGAAGAAAATGATCATTGGGAGAGTAGAGGGTAGGCCTAAACCACACCATTTGAAATGCAGTATAGTATCTCCCACATGGTGTGGCTTCTGTCCAACACTGCTTCATTAAAGAATTGATGTTTTGACAAATGAGTTGCACATCAGAAGGAAAAAAAGGTGATGAATATTTAAAAAATGTAGTAGTATAAAAACTTGTTAGAAAAAAGAGCTCAAACCAAGTACTTCAGGATTTCAAACCCCATGAAGAACAGAGAGACTGAAGAAAGAATAAATTAAGTTACCTAAGCAGGTAACAAAATTTCAGAACAGACTGGAAAAATCTAAGTTTAATAAAAAAAGAATATGACAAAGAAAAATTTCTTAGAAAATGGAGCAAGAAATAAAACTAATGACCATAATTTGAATGGGAGGAAAGAAGGAAAATACTGAATTATTTAACAAAGAGGGAAAAAGGAAGAAAAAAAGGGAAGAAAGAGATATTTAAATAAATAAAAGAAAAAAATTCAAAGTAAAACTCCACATCTGGTAAAAGAGTAGGTAAGGGATGCCTAGGTGGCACAGCAAATAGAGCACTGGCCCTGGAGTCAGGAGGATATGAGTTCAAATCCAGCCTTAGACACTTAATACAAAACTTAGCCCTGTGACCTCGAGCAAGTCAACTCCAATTGCCCTCCAAAAAGCAAAAAGCAAAAAAAACAAAGAAAAAACAGAGAAGGGGAAGGTAAGAGAACCTGCAGCAAACAAAACCAATTATGAGAACAAATAGGAACATTGTAAAATATAAATCTGAAACAAATCAATATTTTAAAAAAGAGGAAAAACATTACAAACGCTCAACTTTAATTATGGATGGACTATATTCAATAACATGAAAGACGTTGACAAAACTGAATTTTAAAAGTTCACAATCAACTGAATTTAAGGAAAACAACAAAAAGCAAAGGTACACATAAAAAATAAAACCCAACATCAGTCTTAACACTTATTTTTGGCATGATAAAATGGATGACAAAGTATACAGAAGGTATACAAAGAGAAGACGGTACAGTATTCAGGATACACCAAAGAAGAGATGAGTTAGCTGTGGAAAAAAATCACATTTCTTTGAAAGAGATAGAAGAGATCTGATAGATGTTTCCAGAGCACATAATAAAAGGTTAAAATTAATACATAATCTTTTGTACCAAAAAGACTTATCTTCTTGTCAGAAAGAACGTGCCATTAGTGAAAGTGGTTTCCCCTTCCCATGAAGCCTATGAAATGGTTAAGACCCAACTGTGAAATCAAATAATTATGCACCATAGATAACATTCATATGAACATAATAAACTCTCAACAAGTAAGCACAAAACAAATTGCTGAGTCATTTAAATCTGAGTTTTAGAACTGCAAAGGTATATGATAATAACTGAGAATCAGGTCATTGCTACAAAAAAATTACAGGAAGGTATCCTTTAGGAGTCTGGATTCACTGCATGATGGAGACTACTCAAAGAAATGATGGAAACTACATCAAATCACTGCAGGTTGCTAATATTTAGCAGATTTACCAGGTACTAAGACATGATCAAGTGGCTAATATTTTACACCAGAAGCTTATAAACCCTTTTAAACTAACAGATGACAATTCTCCACACCACAAATAGAAATCTATAAATATTCTCAGTAATTAAAAAAATAAATTATATTGGAACTATAACTTCACTGAAGATAGAATTATTTCCACAATCTGACTATTGAACATTCATAAGAATTTATCAATGTTTTTAATAGAGGCTGCAATGCCAAATACTCGTAATTTCCAAACTATATGAAATGAAAAGTTTTAAAAATATAGTGACATAAGATGAAATTACCTGGAAACAGAAGAAAGCAGATGCCATCCCATTAAATCAGTTTCTAATTATGTTTAACCTGATGATGCTTTAAGTGATTCTGCAGAAGATAAGTTTATATCTTGATGATCTTAGTCAGTTAAAGGAAGTAGTCAATTTACCTACCTATGCAATTGTTTATAGAACATTAAACACGAAAGAATAAAAGCAGAAAAGTTACTTTTTCTCTAACCACTTCTATCTAAACCCCATCAAAAACAATGAGAAAAAGATATCTGCTATGATGAAAGTAATAATAAAAGTTGTCGTTTATATAGCACTTTAAGTCTCGCTAAGTGCCTTGTAGGTATGCTCTTTTTTGATGCTTATGACTCTAATGAGGGAAGTACCACAGACATTACTATCATCAACTTATGAATGAGTCTCCAAGAGGTTAAGTGACTTGTCCATAGTCACACAATTAGCAAAAGTCAGAGGTAGGATTCAAATCCAGGTCAATCCTAATTAAAATTCTAGGGTTCTCTATCAATTAACTTACCTAATTTCTACAAAAATGGTAAATCCTTCGCTAACAAACTCATATAAAGAACAAAACAAGATACTAACTTGGAAAGAGCCTGCAATTTTGTTTATATTGTGATACAAATTCTGGCTGTTATAAAATTTCCAAGTCAAATCACATTTGATTTTGGAACAGATTACCTGATACTTCTGACAGCAAAGTTAATTTCCTAATTATGTTGTACTCAGATTAATATTCAAATCAATTCATATTCCCTGATCATATTACAACTGACAGGAAGCAAAGACAAACCAAGTCTACTACATACCAGGATAAAGGTAGCTTGATATAATAATGGCATTCTTAGGAGCCTATCCATTCTAAAATAAAATATTAGCAGCCCAACATTTTAAATTTTCTACAATATGCCTCAGTTTCCTCAGGGAAAAATTGGGAAGGGGAATCTCAAAGATCTCTTCTAGATTGAAAATTCTATGAATTTAAGAACCTATGCACTGTCTTTAAAAAAAAAGAGCTTTGGGGCAGCTAGGTGGTACCAGCCCTGTAGTGAGACAGACCCAAGTTCAAATTTGGTCTCAGACACTTGACACTAGCTCTTTGACCCTGGACAAGTCACTTAACCCCTACTGCCCCACAAAAAAGAAAACAAAACAAAACAAAAAGCAAAAACAAAAGAAAACACAACATATCCTTTGACTAAGTAAAACCACTACCAGGTCTGTATCACAAAAAAGATTTAAAAAAAGAAAAGATACATGTACAAAGATATCTGTACAAAAATACTTTTAGCAGCTCTTTTTGGGGGCTAAGAATCAGAAACTGAGGGGATACTCATCAATTTGGGAATTACTGAACAAATGGTGGTATTTGGTTATGATGGAATACTACTTGTACTATATGAAATGATGAGCTGGATGCCCTCAGAAAAACCTGGAAAGACTTCCATGAGCAGAAGCAAAGTGAAATTTACTGCATATAAAGTAACAGCAATGTTGAAAAATGATTAGCTGTGAACAACTTAGCTATTTCCAGCAATGCAAGATCTAAGACAACTGAAGGACTTAATGATGAAAAATATTATCCATCCCCAGAGAAAGAACAGATGGCTTCTGAATAGATTGAAGAATACTTCTGTAACTTTATTTTTCTTGAGTTTTTTTGTCTGTGTTTTCTTTCACAACATGACTATTACAGAAATGTGTGTGACGACACATGAATAACCTGCGTTGAATCGCTTGCCTTCTCAATGAGGGGGAATGCAGAGGGAGGAAGGGAGAGAATTTGGAACTCGAAATTTTAAAAGCAAATATAAAGAACTGTTTTTACATGTAACTGGGGGAAAATAACATACAAAAATTAAAAAAATATATGTATTTTAAAATTGGGGCTTTGATTGACTAATAATTAAAACCATATTCAAGTAAACCTATTTGACTTCACCAAACCATCACTTCTCCCATATGAACATGCTGCCAACACTTGGAGAGATGTGGTTATTTCTTTCCATTAGGCTGCCTGATGGTTTTGAGAAAAAGTATGCTAGTGCTTACTTCAAATGAATTTTGGACACTACATATTTCTAGGGTGTTTTCTTCCTCACACATAATATCCCAAAGCCTAAAAACAAGATGTTTATCTTTTTGATAGACAAGCAATTAACTTTTGGGGGGGAAATCTAACGGCAGTAAAGAACATCTGTTAGGGTGTTGGTAATAAATAGGAATTTTTGACAGGCAAACATTATAGCCTTGCATTTGTTATGCCCTAGCTAAGGCTGTGTCAGCACTTTTATTATAAACCAAGGGGATTATCAATCTGCAATAAAACTCTCTTTTAGACTGAAACTTATTTAGATTCATAGCTCCCAAAGAATCTTTGCTTCTCTAAATATAAGATAGTGGATTTGCCTCCACAAGTTTCTCTATGGGAAAAACATATCAGGGCTTCATACATAATTACAGAAATATGTGATTTACTACATAATAAGTCATCTTGATTCATTAAGGCGTGTTTTTCCATGCAAAGCTGAAAAAGAAACCAACATGATAGCTTGTTTCCTGAAGAGTGCTTTAGAGGGCAGTCCATTTCATTCTAAATCATATTTGAGCGGTTTATCATATAACTCATCATTATTCCTGAGTAGATGGTATATGTGCTTCACAGGGTCCCTATCAAGAGGGCCTATAGTCTGAGATGTTGGTAATGCTAAGTCATAAGACCACTGAAATCCGTTCTAAATAATTATCTAAATCATTCCATTAACAAAACAATAAAATTCGGACAGTATTAGATTATTAGTAGACTTGCCATTTTTTCTAAATATGAAGGCTATTTTGAACATGAAAACCAGTCAAACAAATGCTATCATGCTTTCATTGGTATATTTATATTATTTTTTGACAAGATTTAATTTAGAAGTTCTTAGTGGTAGAGTATTTAAAAATAATTTTATAATTGGTAAAGAGGAAATCCTAATAGGTTCATTGGAGATCTGTTAATGCTTTCTCATCTTCTAACAAAATGGCAAATTATGATGCAAATTTTCTTCTTCATTTTATATAGAAGTAACTTAGAATATTTCATATGGTATATCTTTTGACCTGTTTATGAAATATGTAAAGAAGTTATTATTTGGGGTCCTGGTTCTTTCATCTTTCATATCTGTTTATGGGTAATCCATTGTACCCCTTGGAGAACATAGTCTGTGACTCAAGAGTTCATGATGACATACTACAGTCAACATGTCATGCTCTACTCTTCTTATCATGATCTTGTGCTCAAGAGGAGGTTGTGTATATGTCTATATGTGTACTTACCAAAGAAGTATTTTGAAATTATCAAAAAATCTTAAAGACTATAAAGTCCATATTTGGCAAAGGGTATCATGTAGGTATTAGGTAATAATTAATAACCATTGATCAATATAAGGGTGATGACACCTTTCTTTTATATGGTACCATAAGGTTTTAAAAGTACTTTAAATATTTTGTTTCATTTTAATATTATTAACTCAATGGAAATTAGAAATTTTATGTCTGACCTAACAAGTTAAGCTCACAAATTTAGAAGTGGAAGAATCTTTATGGGTCATGTACTCCAAACATTTCATTTTAAAACTGAGGAAACCATCATTGAGGGCAAATGACTTGCCCAAGGTCACAAGCCAGTAAATTACAGACACAGAATCAGAATTCAAGTCCTCTGAATCTATGGCAAACAATCCTTCTACTATACTTTAGGAGACAGAGGGACTAATAATGATCTTCCTCATAGGTAGTCTAGTACTAGGAGTCGAAAGTAAAGTAGTATCTACAGATTTGTTTCCGTTCTTAAAAAACAGAAGGGGAATTAACACTGGGAATAGATAGTAGGCATCTCATGGCAATGGTAACAACTTAGAAGTGTTTCTTGGTACAGACTGGATTCAGAGTAAAAGAACATGAGTTTGGATCTAAGTGTTGCTACCTGAGAGACCCTGGCCAAAGTCACAGTTCAGTTCCTCATCTGTAAAACAAAGGGGGCAGACTGTATGCCTTTCAATGTCCCTTCTTGCTCATAATAAATGATCCTATGATCCTGTGAGAAGCAATAGAGTGGATAGAGGAGCAATAGCACTCCTTCCTCAGGTGATAGATAAACATGACACTTGTGACATAAAAACTGAAATCTGAGGATTCCAAAAAATAGCATCAATGAATCGAAAAATAAAGACAATGGGCTCTAGACTGGGCATGTTCAGTCCACCAGTTCTAGGCATGCTGCTGCCATGCAGTTTGAATGTATATATATATATACTGTTGGCTTGTAAGTGCAGCTTTTATACCAGGATAGATTTTTGAGTAGTAGTTCAACAAATGTAGATACTTGTGTGACTCTTCATCTACCACCCCAGGATCTTAAGAGTGAACTCTGATCTCTTTGTTAAAACGTTAATCTTTTTGTCTAAATATTTGTAAAGCTTCTATTTTAAAAGCTGCTCGAAACATCCAGCAGAATTTTCTTTTCTATATTATTGCCTGATCATATTCTTTTTACATGATCACTGAAACTTATTCATTCAGTTTATAATGCTTCTAGCTCATGTAGAATAAACAAACCTCATAGTTGTAAGGGTTAGAATTCTGCCCTCCTAATAGCTTCATTTTAAAATCTTATTTCTGCTGATGTAGCAGACTTTAAAAAACTTACCTCTATTATGTTGTGAAGTACAGCAAAAGGAAATACTGTTACATAATATATATGTCAGAGTATATCAAAAGAGCGTTATATTATGTAAGGCTTTCTTTTCCTTCAGTTCAGAAAAATGGCAATTTTATGCTATGCAAATAAATTGATTGATACGCCATATCTAGCAAAAGCCACATTTTCCCTGAGCTGTTCTGAGCTATACCATTTCACCTATGTAATAGTTGAGATATACAGTACAATATAGAAGTACTGAACATGTTATAGAAGTGAAAGAAAAAGGTCTTACGTAGGTGATACAGAATATGTAATAATACAATCTGCATTAGAAATATTATCTCCAGTTTAATCAACTTGTTCTCATATAAGATATAACAACTGACACCAAAATAGCATGGGAAATGGGGTGGGGAATACTTTGCACACAAAGGAGACCAACTACCACTCTTAAGAATGGAAAGATAAAGAATTTTAGATGATATTTCAGATAGAACTTTGTATATATTTTCATTGATAATCTTTTTATAGCCCCCATAAGAGCTCACAAGGAGAAAACAGGCTAAATGATGATAACAAAAATAGAAACAATGATATAGTAACAATTTTTAATTTTATGGTAACCAGATTTACAAAGAGCTTTTCTCACAACATTTTTTGGAGTTAGGTGTTATAAGCATTATTAAACCCATTTTACAGCTGAGAAATCTGAGGCTTGATGAAGTGACTTGCCTAAGATTGCCACAGATTCATACCTACTAAGTATTTTATTACTGTCCCTTCCTTCAGTTATTAATCAAGCCACAAATTACTGCCAGTATGTATTATTATTAACAGAGAGAGTGTGACATAATGGAGAGAGAAATAAGCTTGGAATCAATAAGTCTGGACTACGTCCTCCATCTAACACATACCAGCTCTGTGATCCTGGTTAAGTCTCTTAGGCTCTCAATGTTTGAAGTACCTCTCTAAGACTGCTGCTTAAAGAGGAAGTGCTCATTTGCTTGGTAAATAGAGTTTCTTATATGGAGCTCTCTACGCTGATGAATTCATAGGCACTACTAAAATATGTATATATAAATATATGTATATATATATAGTATTAATGTCATAATATTGATGGACATTAGCATGGAATACAGGTCACATTTATATCATGCTTTACAGCTGAAAGTTCTTTTTTATAACAACTTTGTAGTATAAGTAAACGAAATGCAATTGCAACAATTAATATTTTTAAAAGAACTTAAAAAGATTAATCACCACAGACATTTCAAGAAATAACAAACAAGAAAGATGACCATATAAGAAAATGTGAACTTCTGTTTGTATATGTGTGTGTACACACACACACACACACACACACACATATACATAGTTTCTAAAAGAAATATATTTTACTCTTAACAAGGTAAAATAATATTCTTCTATTTTTGTCCCCTTGTGCTTGACTTTTTCTTTTCCTCTACATACGACCTTAGTGATTTTTTAATGAATTTTTTCTTCCACTGTCCACTAACCCACCTTTTCCTAACCTCCCACCAAGAAGAAGCCTTTTCTTATAAAATATATACAAGCAAAACAAATTAACAAAATGACCATGTCTGACAAAGCACATTCCATTTTGTATCTCTAGATCACCACCTCTCTGCCAAGAAAAGGGATATACACACAATCTAATCCACCTTTCCTCAAGCTCACACCAAATAGAAGCCTTCTCTTATAACATATATTCAAGAAAAACTAATTAACATATTGACCATGTCTGAGAATGCATTTCCATATATGTCTGCACATGTATTACACACACATACACACACACATAATCTGTAAGTAGGATTTTGTTAGTCATTTTTAGATAATAGTTCCCAGAATCCTAGATATTAGTTCCAAGGATCACAGCTGTAAACATTTTCTACTGCAACTGTGCAGTAAAATACAGGGATGAATAATATAATATTTACAATGCTGTGCTATGTTAAGTCATGATATTATTCCTAAAGTTAACCTGTGAGCTTAATGTTGGCAGAATGCCTTTTTTATCTGTTACCTTATAAATAAAGTAAGCACTGGTCAGTAAGCATGGAATAGCAATGCACAAGAAGAATGTGCATGTGTGCTTGCTTCAACTGACCACCATTGAGGCTTAGGGGACATGCAGGAGATGTAACTCCTATTATATTCTTTTCTGCCCCTGCAAAAACAGTAATTAGGGGATGCTGTATGAGTTGATGCTCCCATCATCAACAAACCCTTTAGAAGACTAGTAAACTTGTTTAACCTCTTATTTTATTTCTAATCCTGTCTTCCTTTCTGTCTGGATCAAGAGTGAACCTGCTAGAACAACCACTAGAAAAGCTCCTGCTTCCACTCCCGTGTGTTTACCTAACAAAATTTTATATATGTGTGTTTGTGTGTGTATACCCATATACGTGTATATATACCTTTATCTAGAAATTCCTCATCACACTTTAAAAATCATATTCAGTGCTTTGATCAGAGTTCTAAAATCTTTCAAAGTTGCTTCTCCTCACATTATTGTTGCCATCACCATGTAAATTGTTCTCCTGGTTCTGCCAACTTTATATCAGTTCCTACATTCCTGCATTCCTCAGAATAAAGTGGTGGCAGCTGAGCTGGGTCTTGGGAAGAAGGATTTCACTGGGGAGAGATGTGGAAGGTAAAAGGTTCCAAGCTGGGGTTTAGGTATGGGAATGATTTTTATGAATACTCAGAGATAGGAAAAGCAGGGGGAAAAAATGGAGAATGGCTAACTCTCTGCTATGGCTGAACACTGGGTGCAGGAAGAGAAGTACTGTTAAATAAGTCTGGGGTCCTTTCACTGTCCACCCCTAAACCTAGAACATATTTTTATTGAAATGCAGATACTTTGCTAAATTTCAGCAACAGTGGAATGGTAAAGCAAAGCTAGTACAAGAAAATAACTTTTTATTAAACTCTGAAGTTTTGTTAGAAAGTATTTCCATTCATTCTTGTTATTTTCTTTTTATATAAGCAAATCATGCAAAGTAGTAATTCCCATGCCCCAAAACATTATTTTATTTTGTGCATGCAAAAGACAAAGCAATAAAAACACAATTAGCGCTCAATATGCTCTGCTACTTTTCTTCTCTAATATAAAGTTGTAACCATATCTACTCACACATTAAAAGGGAAAAATTATTATGAACTAGTATAAGAGAAAACAGGAATGATTGACTTCCATTTACAAAACAATATGTCTAAGAAGATACTTTATGCATAGGTCAGAAAAATTTACATAAAGGAAAAATAATAGCGATCTTTTGCCTACTGGAATAATTATTAATGTGTAAACAACCTATTTCAGTCGCAAAGTTTTACTAAATGGAATAAAACCAGCAGCATTTTGAACTAAGATTCCAAATAGCAGGTCAAAGATAGTAATTCCCCCCCAAAATAAGAAATGCTATAAAATATATTTAATTCCACATGATACCATTCAAAACTTATATTACCCCACAATTCTGTCAATTTTCAATACCAAGGCAAATACACTGTGAATCAACTATACTATTAGCTTCTACCATTTTCCTCTATGACATTCAACTGATAAGTTGATATATTCTCATAAATGTAAGGGGAAATTTTCATTTGTATCTATTTTCCAAGGACATCAACAGTTTCCTGCCTAATATAGGTATTTGTGGACTCTTTGGCCTCCTTGTTGTGACATTCGTTTTGTATAAGTAAAACTTTTGTAGGAAATGAAGAAATGTGAATCAATATGTTTTTCCTTACTGCCACAAGAGATTCAATGATGCTTTTATGAAGTACTAGACTTCATGTCAAGATACAAACTAGCAATGCAATCATAGGAAAGTAACCTCAAGATCTCAATTTCTTTTATATAAAATGGGGATACTAGCAGAAGAGAGCCAAGGTGGCTAAGAAGCAAAATAGGCTTTAGATGAGGGACAGGATAAAAAGAAAGACTGAAGGATACATAGAAGAAAACAGAATGGAAGGAAAGTCACAGTAAATATAACTGTGAATGTGAATGGGATAAACTCATCCATAAAATAAAAATGGATGGCAGAATGGATTAGAAACCAGAATCCAGGGAAGCAGAGCCAAGATGGCAGCATATAAGCAGGAAATTCCATGAGCCCCACCAACAACCTCAAATATCTATAAAATATGACTCTAAACAAATTTTAGAGTTACAGAAACAACAAAGTGACAGAGAGAAACAAATCTCACACTGAAGGTTGCCCAGCAGGCCTACAGGAAAGGTCCATCACAATGTTCTAGGAGCAGAGTGCAGTCCCACAGGAGCTGCATGGTCCCAGCCCCAGGGTGGCCCTGACCAGCAACAGCCAGAGCAAACTTCAGGCCGTGGACGAACTCAAGAAAGATTTTGAAAATCAAGTAAGAGAAGTGAAGGAAAAATTGGGAAGAGAAATGAAAATGATGCAAGCAAATCATGAAAAGTGAGTCAACAACCTGACTGAAGAAAATAATACCTTAAAAAAAAGACTAACTCAAATAGCAAAAGAGGCCCCCAAAAAGTCAATGAAGAGATGAATGCCTTAAAAAGCCAAATTTCCCAGACGGAAAAGGAATTTCAAAAACTTGCTGAAGAGAACAGTACCTTCAGACTTAGACAGGAGCAATTGGAAGCTAATGACTTTATGAGAAATCAAGATACTATTAAACAGATCCAAACAAATGGAAAAATAGAAGGCAAAAAACCGACTGACCTGGAAAATAGATCAAGGAGGGATAATTTAAAAACTATTGCACTACCTGAAAGCCATGATAAAAAAAAACCTAGAAATCATCCTTCAAGAAATTCTCAA
>CM053593.1:320068134-320086466 GCA_028646575.1 Pseudocheirus occidentalis | reverse complement strand
ACGATATGTCCACCGCGTAATGTTCTCTGGGTAGATTGTAGGTTTGTGTTATAATAATTGGTGAGCATGGTAATAATTCTTTTATCTTTCCACGCAAGAAGCGTAGTATTATTCTTTCTGTATGCAACTGTTTTAGTGCTTGAGAGGGGACATCCGAGTGATATGCTAGAATTCCATGTCCCCTGAGAGGGGACAGCGGAGTGCAAAGGGTTAAAAATGTTTTAATTTATTTTAACATTTCCTTAGTTGCATGTAAAAACAATTTTTAATTTTCATTTTCAAACTTTGAGTTCCAAATTCTCTCCCTTCCTCCCCCTTTCAAATCCTCCTCATTGAGAAGGCAGGAAATTTGTTATAGAGTACACGTGTGTAGTGATGAAAAATATTTCCATAATAGTCATGTTGTAAAAGTAAATACATTCAAATAATTTTTTAAAATTGTTGAAAGTATGTTTCAATTTATATTCAGACACCATTAGATCTCTCTCTGGGGATGAATAGCATTTTTAATCATAAGTCCTTCAGAGTTGTCTTGGATAATTGTACTGTTGAGAATAATTAAGTCATTCACAGCTATTCATTGCACAATATTGCTGTTACTTGTGCATCAGCTCCTGTTAAGTCTTTCTAGGTTTTTCTGAGTGCATCCTGCTCATCATTTCTTATAGTACAATAGTATTCCATCATAATCACATATCACAAATTGTTCGGCCATTCCTTAATTGATGGGCATCCCCTGAATTTCTAACTCTTTGTTACCAGAAAAGAGCTACTTATAAGTGTTTTTGTTTATATAAGTCCTTTTTCCTCTTTGTTTTTTTTTATCTCCTTTGAGATACAGATCTAGTAGTGGTACTGTTAAGTCAAAAAGTATGCATGGTTTTATAGTCCTTTGGGCATAGTTCCAAATTGATATGGAGAATGATTGAATCAATTCACAATTCCACCAACAATACATCAATATCTCATTTTTTCCCACGTCCCCTCCACTATTTGTCATTTTCTTTTCCTATCTTATTAACCAATCTAATAGGTATGAGGTATTACCTCAAAATTGTTTTAATTTGCACTTCTACAATCAATAGTGAGAACATGTTAATATTGTTATATGTAGCTTTGATTACTTTTTTCAAAAACTGTTCTTATCTTTTGATCATTTATCAGTTGGGGAAAGGTTCTTATTTTTATAAATTTGACGTATCAGAGAAATTAATCAGAGAAACTTCTTTCAAAATTTTTTTCAGTTACTATTGCTAACTGTATTTCTTTCCGACCTATCCCCCCATTTATTATTTTCTCTCTCTCCTTTCACCCTGTCCCTCTTCAAAAATGTTTTGCTTCTGACTGTGCCCTCTCTCAGGCTGCCCTCCCTTCTATCAGCTGCCTTTTCTTATTTCCCGTCTCTTATGCCCCGTCCTCCTACTTTCCTGTAGTGTAAGAAATTTCTGTACCCAATTGAGTGTGCATGTTATTCTCTCTTAAAGCCAATTCTAACGAGAGTAAGGTTCACTAATTGACTCCCACCTTCACCTACTTCCCCTCCATTTTAAAGCTTTTTTTGCCTCTTTTATGTGAGATAGTTTACCTCATTCTACCTCTCTCTTTCCCTTTCTCCCAGTTCATTCCTCTCTTATGCCCTTACTTTTATGTCTTTAGATATCATCTCTTTATATTCACCTCACACCTGTTCCCTCCATTTATATATACTCCTTCTCTCTGCCCAAATAATGAGAAAGTTCTCATGGCTTACATATATCATCTTCCCATGTAGGAAGGTAAACAGCTTAACCTTATTAAGTTCCTTATGATTTCTCTTTCCTGTTTACCCTTTTTGCTTCTCTTGAGTCTTACATTTTAAAGTCACATTTTCTATTCAGCTCTGGTCTTTTCAGCAAGAATACTTGAAAGCCGTCTGTTTTTATTAAATATCTATTTTTTTTCACCTGAAGGATTACAATCAGTTTTGCTTGGTAGGTGATTCTTGGCTGAAATCCTAGCTCCTTTGTTTTCCAGAATATTGCATTCCAAGCCCTCTAATCCTTTAATGTAGAAATTGTTAAATCTTGTGTTATCCTGACTGTGGCTCCTCAATACTTGAACTGTATCTTTCTGGCTGCTTACAGTATTTCTCCTTGACTGGGAGCTCTGGAATCTGGCTATAATATTCCTGGGAGTTTTCATTTTGGGATCTTTTTGGTAATTGATTGGTGGATTCTTTCCATTTCTATTTGACCCGCTAATTCTAGAATATCAGGACAATTTTCTTTGATAATTTCTTGAAAGATGATGTCTGGCCTCTATTTTTGATCATTACTTTGGGATAGATAGCCTAATAATTTTCAAATTATCTCTCCTGGTTCTATTTTCCAGGTCACTTGTTTTTTTCAATGACATATTTCATATTTCGTTCTATTTTTCAATCTTTTGTTTTTTTAAATAATTTCTTGATTTCTCATAAAGTCATTAGTTTCCATTTGCTCAATTCTGATTTTTAAGGAATTCTTTTCTTCAGTGACCTTTTATTTCTCCATTTCCATTTGGTCAATTCTGTTTTTAAAGGAACATTTTTCTTCAGTAAATTTTTGTGCCTCTTTAAATTTGGAAAGTTCTTCTTTTAAGGCCTTCTTCTCCTCATTGGCTTTTTGGACTGCTTTTACAATCTAGCCTAGTCTGTTTTTTAAGGTGATATTTTCTTCTGTACCAAGCTATTGACCGGTTTCTTGTGATTTTCTTGCATCACTCTCATTTCTCTTCCTAATTTTTCCTTTACCACTCTTACTTGATTTTCAAAATCCTTCCATGGTCTGAGACCAATTCATATTTTTCTTGGAGGTTTTTGGGTGTAAGATCTTTGATTTTGTTGTCTTCTTCTGAATGTGTGTTTTGATCTTCCTTCTCACCATAGTAGTTTTCTTCAGTCAGGATTTTTGTGTTGTTGTTACTCATTTTCCCAGCCTATAGCTTGACTTTTAAGTCTTTGTTAAAGTATGGGTTTAACTACTACCAGGGTGGAGGTTGCACTGTCCTAAGCTTCAGGGTTTTTGTTCAGCTGTTTTCAGATCTACTTCTAGGAACCTACAAGTTTTTAGTTCTTCCAAAGTGATATGATCTATAGAGAGGTGTTTACAGCTGTCCTGACTGGAGCTATGATCAGTGAGCAACCATGGGCAATCTTTTCAACCCTGGAACTATGAGGAGGGTCCTACCTCCACTGTGACTGCAAGCTCTGGTGTGCTAGTGCTCTTTCTTGCTCTAGGTCTGCTATGCAGGCCTGCAACCTTGATCTGAGTATGGCCAAAGCAATATACTCCTCCCTCAGTGCTAGGAAAGATAACCCCTATAATATCCTGACAAGTTGGTGGACCCCCTTACTTGTGGGCCTAACTATTTTTTGGTAGACTGAGATCCAGGAGCTGTTGCTGCTGCTGCTGATTCAGTTTCTCCTAATGCCTGCTCCTGGTTTACTGGATCTGGGTATGTGCTGGATTGTACTTCTCTCTCTCACACTGGTACAACAGACCTTTCCTGCCAACTTCCAAGTTGTCTTGGGCTAGAAAATTATTTCACGCTGTCTTTTTGTGGGTTTTAACATGCTAGAATTTGTTTAGAGTCATTATTTAAGGGTATTTTGAATGATTTTGGAGAGAGCTCAGGTAAGTTCCTGCCTTTCTTCTGTCTTCTTGTCCTCATCTCAAAGTGATATTTTTAAAAAAGATTTCAATAACTAGATTTTTGAAAAAAAGTTGTATGTAATCAGTTTTTATTATTGAAGTAATTACAATCTTTTTTTGCTTTTCCTTGTTATATTTTATCACTTCATTACCCAAAATTAAGGATCTATAAGTGCAAAATATATTCTCCCAAATCTCAAAGAATATGTTATTTATAAAAAAAAATCTACAATTTAGTTTAGGGAATATGAACTGCATTAGAGTTAGAAACAAAACAGGTAAAATCCTGCAAGTTATTGCTCCCTTCTAAGAACTGCCATGAAGAAAAACTACTAAGCACTCAAAAGGCTGTAAAGTAGCAATTTCTAATAATTCCAGGGTAGGTGGGTGATATTTTTTTTAACGTGTAGGGATTTAATTTTTTCCTTAAGTTTTATTGGATAATTTGCTTAATTGGTATCTATTTCAGTTTGAATAGTGGAAGCCCTTAATTGTTCTCACAGAGAGTTTATGGGTCTTGAAGCATGCAGTGAGGGATAACTCTTTAGAATGGTTACCCTCTGGGGGAGGGAAGACATAAACAGAGGGATTCTGAGTGATAGAGCGTTACTAAAACAACACATCAATCTTTGAAATAATTGTTAGATGTGGTAGTGAAAAACATTTATGTTATTTTCAGGAAACTCATGGTAATACACTTTTCCTTCCACCAGTATTCTGGGATTCTTGGTATGGAAAGTATGTTCTGCTAATACAGAGTTCTTGAAAACAAAAGGAAGGCAAGTGAACTATATATGCTATGAAAAAGTAAACAAAACAAAACAAAATTCGTTGTAGTTTTATATTTATCTGACCTTGTCTTTTCTCCTACAGATCTGACTTAAGGTACTAAAGCTAAGGCTTCATAACACATTTAATAGGGACCTTGTTTGTGGCCATTTTCTTTGTATGTAGATGGGATGCTGTATGTGTTACAAAATAACAAGTTCTTTTACATTTATTTTTTCTTGCAGTGGAATTTAATATATTCTGTTTTCTAAAAATACTGTCATTATCATATATACACATTATGTATGTATGTATGTATGTATGTATGTATGTATACAAGCATATATGTATATTTCATTTGAGCTTCACAACACCTTTATGAGGAAGGTACTATAGGTGTTGTTATCCATACTTATTTTTTACATGTGAGGAAATTGAGGCCCAAAGAGGTTAAAAATTATAAATGGTGATCCATGTAATATCATGGGCAGGATTTCAGCTTAATTCTTCCGGACTCTAAATCTAACATTCCATACATTCTACAATTCTTAATAAATGATCACTTTTTTGAGAATCTATCAGATGCTATGTGAGTTACTTTAGTAGATTGAAATGCAGAAAATAAAAAGAAATCATTTAGCTGTGTTGTATGGAGTCAACTCTTACATTAACCTAGACTTTTAAAGTCCTATAATTGTGAGCTTAGAAATGGGATGGACCTTTGGTGATGTTCTTATAATAAAATATATTTTTTAAATTGCTCTTTTAAAATATATTTTTCTTCATGACTGGTATTTTTCTGTGTCTAAGCCTTTTAATCATGGCATTAAGCACCCAGTTGAAAATTTTAAAAGTAGATTTTATTTACAGGATGTTAAACATACAAATTAAAATGGAAACAGAGTTTTTATTTTATTTACAAGATATAAGTTCCTCTGAATCTTGTTAGCTAAAAGTAAATAAATCAATTTTTAAAAATATATAAGTTCCTATACTTTACCATATAAAAAAATTTAAATTTTTTTGATTTTGAAAGAAGTTTGTGTTTTAAAGATGCTATTTTTACAACCATAAAGTGTTTTAGAGTTTGTAGAAGGCCAGCACTTCATAAATATAACGTAATATTATATTTTTCATTATAACCTCTTAGTTCAATTTTGCTCTAATTATTTTACTGATAGTGTTTTTCAAGGATTGATGCACAAATGTATAAAGTACTTAATAATATCAAGAAGATTTACATTTAATTTCTCTTTCTAGATCAGGCATTCTAAGACACTATTAAATTAATTTGTCTGTAATAGGTTGAATTTTGAAAGAAAGAACTGACACTTTAAATCTAGCTTTTTGGTTAGACCTCAGTGTTGATCAGGTCATCAACTGGGATCCAAATGCCAGTGCACTATTTTTTGTATGTGCAGAGAGAGATGTGTTCCAAGGCTATGTTGAGTATGTCTGACTTCCATTGACTTTCTTACAAATGAATTCCAAATGTGGACAGAGTGAAAATGTATGGATGGTTCAGTGCCCTACTGGAAAAACAATTTAAAATGTGTGCACAGTGGGTTGGTTGCCTTTATGATAAATGAAGGGTAGGGTTTTTATTTTACATTGTTACCCAACAGAATCAAGATTTGTCATCCTTTCCTTTATTATAGCATGGTACCAGCAGGCTGAGGATTCATTATCCATTTCCAATATTTCATTAATTGCCTGATAATTACCTTAAATATTTTACTACTCAAGCTAAGTTAAATAATCTTTTAAAATCTCTGCTCATAAGTAAATCCACTTACGACTTTATTCATCTTTATTACCGTCTACTTAGCCTTTTAAATTTCAGATATTCCCTATTCTTTTGAGGGAAAGGAAATCAAATTTATATTAATCTGTTCTCTTTTTAATATATCTAACCTCATTAGCCTCTATGGCTACTACTATAGTTAGCAAAGACACCTTTCTCTCACCCGTCTTGAGCTTCTCTTTTTCTGGAAAAATGTGTTTGTCTTTTAATCCCTCGTTGTACTTGGAAGGTCAACATTATTCATGCCAATAGGAACATTTCTACTGGTGTTTTTCAACATTCAGTAGGTATTTATTGAATCCCTACTATGTGTTGAGGATACTGACCTAGGTAATACGTGCCTATGTTGGTTTCTTATCTCCTATGTGGAAGAAATAGGGATGATATTGATGAGAACATGAGTATTTATTAAGCATCAAATTTACATATAATGCTAATCTGATCCCGGATTGACTCCAGGCTTACTGAATTTATGGCTTCCTGAAATAGATTCTTTTGATGTTTTTCTACCATTTAAAAACTTTTGCATGAAAATGTGTATCTTAGATTTCATGTTCCCAGAAGCCCAAGACATAATTTATTGAATCCTTGTTGATCTAAAGCTATAAGAGATCTCACATCAGAGCTAATTGAAGGTCCTCATTTTATAGATGAGGAAACTATAGCTTGGGAAAGTTGAATAATGTAGTTAAAGAACACAAGTTGTAAGCATCAGAATTTGGAATCCAATAAGAAATTGGAGTTTAACCCAGGTCCTCTGACTCCTTTTTATGTCCTTTGTATGAATTTAGTATAACGCCTAATGAGTAATTTAAGATTTCTCATTTCCCCACAACAACCCTATGGGGGAAAGGGAGTAGGAAATAGGATTAGTCTAGCAGAGTGTGGGATGGGAGGTGTTTATGTTGCCAGAAAACTAGTTGCTCCCTCTAGGATGCCCCCTACCTTTCTTCCTAACTCCTTCTTGGAGTTAATTAGCTTATTTCATAGGTTTGATTCTCTTAAATGACACATTCCATAGCTCATCTCAGTGGGATGATTTCCTCTTAGTTAATATCTCTGTCCCTCACAAAGGAGCATTCCAGATGGTTAGAGAGTATATCTGAAGGGGAAAGGAGAGTTACCCAAAGCATCCTTCTTCTTTCTTGAAAGGTGAGATGGATCATGAGATCTGGGTTCACAGGTTTTAAAAATGTTAAACGTCAATAAGATTTTTTTTTCTCTTATAACCCCTGAGCCACTGTTGTTGAGATAGGATCTGAGAGATTGATACTGGGGGGTCTTTCACTTTTATTTGTATATTTTGCCTTCATAGCCTCCCTTTTTTGCATCTCCCCTTCACAACAATGAAGTGCACAGAACAAAAACAGCAATGCTAGAACAAATCTTTATCTAAGATGTCATTGGGGCTAATTAAAACAGAAAATATAAGGAGCTTAAAAGAAAAGGAAAATTTTCAATTTAACATCTACCCTCTCAGCCATAAAGTGAGTAGGGAAGTAATGCAAACACTTCACTATATGCCTAAATCCTTCCTTGGAGGAAATTCATCTGATCAGACCTTCCTCTAGCTCAGGCCTGAGACTTTTGTTTGACCAGTGTGGGCAAAAGTAGGGATGGGTAGCCAAAGAGAAGCCCAGTCCTGCTTCTAAGGGCAATCTCTCCTCTGCCTTCCACTATCTGTAGGTTAACCTCCATTCCAACTCCTTGTTCTCACTAGTCAGTTTCTCAATCCTATCTCATAACCTATCTGTTGTTAGCACCATGATGGTCAGACTTGGGTGGTAATGGCAGTAGGAATTAACAGGAAAGGCCTTATCAGAAATTTCAAAATAATCAAATGACAGAAATTGGTTATCAAATTGCATAATAAAATACAACTCAAAGTCAATCTATATCTTTGTCCAGGCCAGAATAAAAATGTTTTGATTCAGAGTTAAGCATTTTACTGACTACAGAAAACAGTCCCATCAACTCATACTTGTATCCCCAGCACATTGTCTGGCACATAGTAAGCATGTAATAAGTATTTTTTGACTGGCTGGCTGATTGATAACTTCCTACTGCTTAGCATATTCAGTCCAAAATTTTCAGCCTAGCTTTTAAGACTTTTGGTTATCTTACCTCACCCCACTTATTAGTATTCTACAGTATCATATACTCTCTGATGCAGATAGGCTCTACTCCTACAGGCCTGAAATGCTCATTCCTGTCTCCATTCCTTTGCTTATGCCATTTCCCCTGCCTAGAATACTTTTTCTGACCTCTTGTCAGTGTATTAGGTTCAAAGTCCCGGAGTGCATAGATGGTATCTTTGGCTTCTTAGTGTGCTCCTAGTACATAGAACATTATTAAGTACTTAGTACAGTGGGTACTAATACCCATTGAAGAAATACTTGTTGGTTGGTTTAAAGTTTTTAAAACTGTGAATTTATAAATATGGGTTCCACTATAATGAGATTCTGTATCTCAGGCAGCCTAAGACAAACACTTCATTAAATGGAGAGGATATCAATGCTTTAGTTTTTATCCATATATAAAACATTTGCAAATATAATTAGTAAACACATATTCTGGTCCTATTATTGTGCTTTGAGATACAGAGACGCTAGCACATTACCTAGTACATTGTGATCTAGGTACTTAATAAATGTTTCTTGAGGTGAAATAATTTGAAAAAAGTAAGTGCTCAATGTACTCACAAGTCTTGGTGAGGAAATAGTGTCCATGCATGAAACAGTGTGAAAATCATTTGATAAACATTTATTAGTTGCTTACTGTATGTCAGGAACCATGTTAAGCACTGAGGATACTGGCAGCTAGGTGGTACAGTAGATAGAGCACTGGACCAGGAGTCAGGAAGGCTTAAGTTCAAATGGAGCCTCAGATGCTTCCTGGCTGTGTGGCAGCCTCAATATACTCTGCCTTCATTAGATATCATCTGCAGTATTGTCTTCAGTTGTAGTCACCAAAGCTCAAAGAGGATGTTGATAACCTGGAATAAGAAAGACTGGTTAAGTTGAAAAGCTTAAAGGGAAGCCATGTTGGTAAAGGGCCTTTTTTGTTGTTCACTTATCTCAGTCACATGCAACACTTTGTGACCGCATTTGGAGTTTTCTTGACAGAGATACTGGAGTGATTTGACATTGCCTTCTCCAGTTCATTTGACAATGAGGAAATGAAGGCAAACAGGGTGAAATGACTTGCCCAGGGTCACAGAGCTACTAAGTGTCTGAAATTACATCTGAACTCATGAAGCTGAATCTTTTAGTTCATCTTATATGGTTATTGGTCAAAGGAATTGAGTTGGTTTAACTTGGAGATAAAGATTCTGGGATAGAGGGAAGCATGAAATCATGAAAAGTTGCCTTTAGGTATTCGAAAATCTGTCATGTGGATAGCTTTCAGATTTGTTCTGTCTAACCCCTGAGGGCAAAATTAGGAGTGATGTGTGGAAGATGAAAGGCAGCAGTTTGAGCTTCTTTTGAGGGAGGAAAACAAGTACTACCACCAATACTTCCTAAAAATTAGAGTTCTCCCAAGTGGAATAGGTTGTTTTTAGAGATGAGGGGTTCCCTTTCTTTGGAGATTTTTAGTGATGAGGATCAGAATGATGATGACAATGATGAAAGCTGACATTTAGGAAGTGTTTTGAGGTTTGCAAAGTACTCTACAGTATTTTATTCTCTAAACCACCCTAAAAGATAGTTGCCATTATGATATCCACATTTTACTTATGGGAAATCTGAGACAAGTCAAGTAATTTGCCCAGGTTCACCTAGCTAGTAAATATCCAATGTATAATTTGAACTCATGTCCTCCCAAATCCATGTTCAATGCTGTTACCTATTATACCTCTAACAAGTGGAAGGTGGATGGCCCCTTGTCAGATATTTTAGAATAGGGATTACTTTTCTGTAGGAGTTAGACTAGATGGCTGCTAAGGTCCCTTCCAACTCTCAGATTCTTTTTCTCTGTAAATAAATGTACTAGGATGCTTTATATCTCATGGTTTCTTAACTTTGAACCAGATTTGAATTTTTGGTAACTTAAGTTCCTTACTTTTAGTAAAAAAATTGTTTTCCTTTTTCTAAGAAAAATGGGTCAGAAATCAGATTTAAATGACTTTTTAGAAATAAAATAGCTTTTAGAAATTTTGCATTTTGATGAGATGAGTTTAAATGAGCCAAACACAATCAAGTGAACGGCCCTTAAAATATATTATGTGTGAAAAATCAAATCAAGAATGCTTTGAGCAAAACATTTAAGGCCTTAGTATATTGAAACCATTTGAAAAATATTCTCAGTAATGAACAAAGAGAATATGTGATCAGGTTTTATAATTTACAACGCCCAGTATTCTTAAAAATATCATTCTGTGTAGAAATTGATTATTTTCAAGATATGAAATCAACTAATTTTAGCTCCTGATTTTATACCTTATAGTGTGAAACTGACTTGTTTTAATGATAGCACATCAGTGGCAACAAAAGCTTTCAAAGGGCCAAAAATCCTGCTATTATTACCCTTAACATAGTGCTTCTGCAATGAATAAACTCTTCTCCTGCTGGGGGGAATGATTAAATAAGAGGAGAGTTTGTGTTTATCTATGAGATTTAGTTGTATTTCCATGGATATTTTCATTTTCTTGAGTAGAACAGCTGGTAAATTCTAAAGAACAGTATGGAAAGGATAGGAATTTCTGGGGCTGAACTCAGAGGATCCAAGAGTAGAATGTTCTGCATCCTTAAATTTTTCTTAAGTTGTGGATATCTTAATTAAATTAAATAATTAAATAATTAAAATGCAGCTATCATAATGGCAACTATCTTTTAGGGTGGTTTAGAGAATAAAATATCTGTAGAATACTGTGCAAACCTTCCTCAATGTCAGTCATCATCATCATCATCATCATCATCATCATCATTCTCATCCTCATCCTCATCACTAAAAATCTCCAAAGAAAGGGAACCCCTCATCTTTAAAAAAAAACAACCTACTCCACTTTGGGAGAACTCTAATTTTTAGGAAGTATTGGTGGTGATATCTATTTTCTTCCCTCAGAAGAAGCTCAAACTGTTGCCTTTCATCTTTTATCCTTAAATTGAACAGAATGGGTAGGGCATGGAAGAAGTGAGATGTCTAGGAGGACTCAGGGTTGTGTTCAGCAGAATTGGGTTGAGAGTATTAGGAAACCAGGTGAGGTTGTAGCTGCTTGGGTGGCCCTAAAAACAAATGGAGCATTGAAGCAGAATTTAAGGCTGAGTTGAGTGGAATAATACAGACAGACAGTCTTTGTCCTGAGAAATCCTTGTGGTCAGGAGGCTGGAGTAGAGCACCTGTGGGTTCTGAGACACATGTGGAGGCAGAGGGGTTAGAGAAGGGGAAGAATGAAGAAACATGGGTACTAGGCTAACAGTAGCCAGTGTTAACCTTATACCAGTCAGGTAAGATACCACTCATCACAATGGAATTTTATGTCTTTAAAGAAGGAAGTAGTTGGTTAAAATATTCTGATCACAAAATTACATAAGGCAGCCCTACAACAGAGCTAGTTCCTGGTGAACACCTACTGCAGGTTTAAGATGATCCATGGGACCACACTCCTAAAACCAAGCTACCACACTCCCTCTGATGTGTTTATTTTTAAGTTGTCCAGGCAGTGAGTGAAATGGTCTAGAAAGAAAAGGAATAACCAAGTATCTCCCTTACAAACTGAGGTATACTTTCACACAACTGCATACATTATCAGGGGAAGGAGTCTGCAAATACATAAAACACAAAAAGATTTAAAGAAAGAGAACATCTGTTAAAGGCAAGCACAACTCACGGCTCTCACATTTCTGAATCATTTGATTTTTTTCTGAGAATGTCATTATACTACTCCTGTTAGACATGGCCTCAACTGATTTTTTTTAGTTTTCAGTAGTCATTGCTCGGCCTACCGTTGGTGTTATGGTCTGATGGACCGATCTTCTGGTCTACACTTTACTGAAAGGTTTGAATTAGGTTAAATTTAAATAAACTTTTATTGAGTTCCAACCAAAGGTTTGAATTTGGTTAAATTCAAATGAACAAACGTTTATTGAGTTCCAACCATGGGCAAAGAAAGCTATGGTATAGTAAACAGAGAATTGACATCATAGCCTGCAAAACCTGAGTTCAAATTCTGTCTCTGACACATAATGGCTTTATGACGTGGTGTGGTCATTTAATCACTCACTACTCTAGGCAACTATCTAAAGCTTTAAGTTATTGAGAAGGAGTTAACCTGCATTGCTAGGAGGAGTTTCCATTTCTGGAAGCTCTCTTTGTCAAATGCCCCACAGATCTAATCCCTTATCCTAACTGTGTGTAGGACACTCTGCTGGGCACTGGATTTATAAAAGCAAAGATGAAATCTATCCTGCCTCCAAAGAGCTTAATAAAGTCCCTTCTTCCTCTGTGAATCAGTGCAAAATATCTGAGCCTTTAAAATGAAATAATTTATTGAAACAAAGAAAATAAAAAGGGCTTGATATTTAAACTGTGTGAGGAAAGCATAATGTGTATGGATAATACTAGGGATTTATTTTTAAGGTTACTTGCTGTTTAGGAAGCATGATTAATGATTAAACACTGGCATATTTCAGAATAAAAGAAAAAACAGTTATTCTTGGCCCACTGATTTGATGGTATTCACAGATCTAGTGAGATTCCTTGAATTTTTTTCCCTTTCAATTAAGTCTATTACCTTTCTCCTTAAGAAACAGCTGCCCCCCTCCACTTTTTGTATTTTGATAAAGACACTCTGAAAGGAATACTTTAGTGCCATAAATGCTATTGAAAGCTGAACGTTTTTTTTTCTTCTGAAGATATACTAATCACTTCAGATGATGATAGAGTCCTTGGTTTTTTGTCAGAGTTAAAGATCTGTCTGTCTACATAATGACCATCAGTGTGGCAATTTGGATGCTTTGACAAGTGTGTGATTCTATTGTCCTCATTTCATAGACAGCAGTACTGAAGCAGAGGGGAGTTAAGTGGTTTGTCCTAGATCACTCAGCAAATTAGTGGCAAGGCTGAGTTTAGAATATTAACTGCCCATGGAGGCCTCATTTGTTGTCAGCCATAGTTTCTTTCTTATAGATGATAATATAACTTTATATCCACCGTAGTATACGAGGGAGTGCAGTATAGTATACGAGGAAGTATTTGATCATCGTGGCTGATGCAGAAGGATGGAGTTATTCTGTCAAAAACAACAACAATTTTTTAAAGATAACTAAGCCTGTGGCTCTTTTACAAAAGCTACTGATGCCTTTGGGAATGGTGAGGTACAGGGCATTTTAGTTTGTTGTGGTTGATTTTTTTGCCTCCCCTTCTTCATTCTCTACCTAAGACACACACACATAGACACACAGGCACACACACACATAGACACACAGGCACACACACACACACACACACACACACACACACACGCTTCCCTACCTAAGAACACACCAGAACATTAGATTACCAAGCTTCATTTCTCCTCTTCATTCCTGGCATTTTTCTTTGCTTTTGTAGTGTTTGGTACTGAATTGCTGTGACACACTTCTATCACCCTTTTACTTATTTCCATTCAAGTGTCTTATAGTCACTTTAACTTCATCACACCTAAAAAGAAACTCCTTATATTCCTTCCCAAGCACCTCCTTTGAATCAGTAGTATTACTGTTGTTCCAGTTGTTATTATTGTTCAGTTGTTCAGTCTTATTTGACTCTTTGTGACCCTATGCACTGCAGTACTTCAGGTCCTTCTGTCCTTCGCTATCTCCCAAAGCCTTTCCAAGCTCATATTCATTCCATGATGCTCTCTTTCCATCTCATCCTCTGCCATTCTTTCACCTTCAATCTTTCACCAACATCAGTCTTTTCCTTTGAGTCCCGTCTTCTCTTTATGTGATCAAAGTATTTAAGCTTCAGCTTCAGTATTTTTCCTTCCAGTGAGTATTCTGAATTAATTTTTTGTGTATTGAGTGATTTGATCTTGTTGTCCAAGGGACTCTCAAAAGTCTTCCCCAGCCCCATAATTTGAGAGTGTCAGTTCTGTGGTGCTCAACCTTCCTTATTACCAGGTTCATTAGAGTCAGCATTAATTGCTCATTCTGCTTTGCTCCAATCAGGTCTCTAATTCTCCTTCACTCTTTTTCTCCTGTTTCATCTTTTCACTTTCTACTGATAATAACCTAGTTTTAGTTTTTATCACCTCATGCTAGGACAACTATAGCACCCGTACTGGTTCTCATGCCTCTCCCCCATTCACGACTGTGAAATCACTCTTTATAAAACACTCCTTTTATCCTTTAGATATTTTCTTAGTGCATACTTATTGCCTAAATAACCTCAAATTCCTAAGCCTGATATTCACATATATTCAGCATCTGGCTCTAGTCTAGCTTTCCAATCTAACCTCCCACTCTTCCCGTAATGCAGACAAATCTAGCCAGACTGACCCATTCACTATCCTCCAAATATACCTTGGTCTTTGTCATAGTTGTACCTTTACTCTATCTTTTCTCTGCTTACTATCCAAGATGTCCATGCAAACCCTATCCATCCTTTAAATCTCAGCATCTCAACTAAATCTTCCCAGATCACTTGAACTGGAAGTTTTCTTTGCCTTCTCTAAACTCCCAGGATTGGCATAATCTGTATTCCTCACACTGCACATTATATGCTTAATTGTATTATAATTATTTGTGTACAATTTATTATCACTCCATATAAATTAGAAGCTCATTTAAGGTAGATATTATATATTCTATTCCTTGGTAGCTACAAAACCCAACACATTGTCATGTGCACAGTAGATTGCCAGTAAATATTTGCTGAATAGATTACCTGATAGTGTGAATTTTAACCCTATTCATGTAAATGAGGTAGAAATATACAGCACAGTAGAGATTTAAACATTTTAAATATTAATAATTAGTGTTGTTTAATACCATATATCTTTCTCTAATTGTTATCTAACTAGGCAGAAGTCATCATTTATAAATATATCCATTTCAGGCATTTGGTAAAAGGGCAATTCTTGTTTTATTTGTAAGTCAGTTAGTAGCACTTATTAAATGTTTACTGTGTGCCAAGAAATGTACTAAACTCTGGCAATATGAAGATAGGTTCACAATTCTTTTATTCAGGAATGGCATTCCAATAGTGGAGACAACATGCAAACAAGTATGTACACGTAAAACTTGTTCAGAGTTGATTTCCTCTGTAGCTATTTGGTATTTATGATTTGTGGATGTGCTTGATTTGTGTGCATTCCTGTAAATATCCTATAAACTTCTATGATCCATTGCCAATTCTTAGAGCATAAAAAAAATATATATATATATCCTCAAATCACTAAGGGAGTAGAAAAAGTCAATTGTTAAATAGCAACCTGCTTTAAATTAATAGTGAGATAAAATTGAGCTGGAAACCTCTGGATGCCTGTGGGAACCACTTAAAAGGTTTTGGTATTAGACTTCATTACGATTCCAGTTTTCATCATTAATTTAAATAAAATAGAAGCAAATGAAAAATACCTACTAAACATTCCTTTGTAAGTATCAGGTGAGAAAGTAGGGATTTTGAAATTTTATTGAGTATTTCTTTAAAACTGGGAATGGACAGAACTCAACCTTTGGCTGTGGTGGTTTGCTGAATCATTTTTCCCGTTCTAGGCCTACAAGACCAATCTCCATCCAATTCAGGTAACACTATGATCCAGTAGGGTCAGTACTGATTTATTTATAGGTGCTTTCAACTAGGACTTGAACTGTGGCCAAAGTGCTAGTTCCCAATGATGGTGTTGAACTATCCTTTAAACATACCTTGGAAAGTCATTGGATAGTGTAAAGCCTATCAACAGTAGATTCCCAAAACAATGCTACTGTGAACAGCTTTTATGATTCGGATTACACAGTAGTAGTGAACACTCTGTTTATTCCATTACAAATCAAGATTCACTACAATGTTCACAGTATCAACAATTCACAATATTATATACAATATTTAGAACAAGGAAAGTCTCAGTATTATACAGAAAGTAACAAGGAATAAAAGAAGAATGACCTGGTTTCCCTAAGAGGGAGACCAGGTTAACACTTAAAGAAAGCACAAAAGAAGAGATTCAATCAACAATTCACAATATACTTATCTTCCACTCATGGGGCAACCATTAACTTTAGTCTCCAATACAGCCCTTAGAAAACCACACAAACTTTCCACAAAATTGCTGTTAGAAAAGTTAGGACTATAGGAGAATTGTTTTGACTCCTTCTCAACTGCTACTAACCTCTATATTGTGCTTTGCAAAAGAATACATACCATTGTTACAGTCAGCATCTAAGGCAGATCCCATGCAATTATGATGGGCACCTTGGAGCTATTCTTTTGTCCCCAAGAACTAAAGAGATACTCCACTAGTGAATTGTGCACAATTACAGGATCCTTCTTCCCTCTAGCAGACACTGACTACTTTGGCTGGAGGGGGGGAAAATTATATACATATACACATACATATACACACATGTATATGTATACATATATACACATATGTGTGCATATATGTATGTATATGTATGTGTACATATGTATGTATATATTTGACAGTTTTTATGTCATGGAGTCTTAACGGTAAATAATAACTACCTTAGAAGGACTGAAATAGGATTAGGTGAAGGCAATTACATTCTTGATCATCATTTTTGTTTCAGCAGCAGTAATGTGCTTAAGTAATATAGTAGAAAGATCACTATGCTAAGAGTCAAGAGACCTGGTTGTGGGTCACTTACCGTTGTCTAATTAGCTATGTGATCCTGCTCATCCCAACTATTCTGAGTGTCTGTTTTTCCTCTGTAAAATGAAAGGATTAGACTTAGTGATTTCTAAATAACTTCACAAGGCTCAACAATCTGTGATTTAATGAGCATTAGTGACATGATGAAGTCAGAAGTGGTGTGGTCCAGGTGCTGACTCTTCCAGTTCATCAGGTCACTGAGACAGGTAGGTGGTACAGTGAGTAGAGAGCTTCTTACACTGAGAAAGACTTGAGTTCAAAATCCGTGTTTTACGCTTATGAAGATAATAATAGCCCTTGCCCCGTAGGATTTTTGTGAAGATCAAATGAAGTAGCATATAAAATGCTTTGGAAAATTTATAGTGCTTTATCAATATTAAAACTATATTATTGGGGGTGGAGCCAAGATGGCGGCATAGAAGCAGCAAATCACCACAGCTCCCACACAAACACGCTAAAAAACTCATAAAATGGGACACTAAACAGATTTTCAAGCTCCAAAACTCTCCACAAGACAGAAGGCACATCTGTTGCTACAGGCAGCGCAGCAGGCGGGGCTCTTCCGAAACCCAGCCGGCTCAGGCCCTAGGGCTTCGGCAGGGAGCCGCGTATATAGGAGAGCAGATCGGCTGCACTGGAGGCACAGTTACCACATCTATCAGGCCAGAAGACAAAAAGGCTAAGAGAAAGGTCAGTGGATTTTGCTAACTGGGGAGGAGAAGAGCAGGTCCGGCCAAACTGCTCCCAGGGCAAGGAGGCAGCAGGAGGCGGCTGTTGCAGCAGGAACATCTGAGAGCCGCAGCGGCTTCCACTGGGCTGCTTCTGAGCCCTCGGCCTGCAGATAACAGGGGGGCTGACGCGATCCATCGAGGCCAAGGGCTTTTGCGTTGAGCAGCCTGGATCTGGATCAGGGTCTTGAGTGGTGGTGCTGAGGTGTGCTTTCAGTGAGCTGAAGCTGGCGGGGGGGAGCTGCAGCACCCCACTAAGAGCTCCGACAGCTGAGAGGGCCCCAGCGATTTGGGACAGAGCTTTCCCCCTCCAGGAAGCAGAGTTCAACAGAGCTAAAAAACAATACAAGCAATTAATAGACTGGCCAACATGAGAAAAAGGAAGCAGGCTAGGAACAGCAGTAAAACTCTAGAATCCTTTTTTATGGACAAAAAAGACCAAAGTATGGAGCAGGAGGAAGACAACTCAGTCAGAACTCCCTCACCAAATGCTTCCAAGACACTGGAAGAATGCCTACTAGCTATACATCAACTGAAAAAGGACT
>CM053593.1:320014465-320067634 GCA_028646575.1 Pseudocheirus occidentalis | reverse complement strand
CTCCCTGCCCTGCTAGAAAGCTAGAGAGGTGTTGGAGGAGGGCATAAAAGGGAACAGATTGTGGGAGGGGTCTTACAGTGTGATCAATGTTCTGGACTGGGGGGTAGGGACAAAAAGGGGAGAAAATTTGTAACTCAAAACCTTGTGGAAATGAATGATGTAACCAAGAAAATAAATTGAAATTAAAAGAAAAAAAACTATATTATCAGGGGAATCTAGGTCAGCGGTTCTCTAACTGTGGGTTATGTTCAATTTAAATATATCCTGCATATCAGATATTTACATTATGATTCGTAACAGTAGCAAAATTACAGTTATGAAGTAGCAACGAAAATAATTTTATAGTTGGGGGTCACCACAACATGAGGAACTGTATTAAAGGGTCACAGCATTAGGAAAATTGAGAACCACTGAGCTAGGTGCAACAGTGAATAGAGCATCAACCCTGGAGTCAGAAGGACCTGAGTTCAAATCTGGATTCTGGGCAAATAACTTAATTCCAGTTGCTTTGCCTTCCTCCTCCAAAGAACAAACAAATAAACCAAAAAGCACAACTTTATTATCAGTACCAGATATTAGCTAGAATTAATTGCCTAAGAATTTATGCAGTGGTCTCCAGATTTTTTTTACAAATTTGGAACTCCTTTTAAGGAAACATTGTGAACTCTTCTTCATTATATGTAAATTTTATTAGATGAATGTATCATATATTATAAAGCATATACTTTATAAAGCAATATTGTGTACATTATAAAACAAAGTAGAAATTAAAATGATTGAGATAAAGTTAAAATAATATTTAAAGTTTTAAATTTTATTAATTTTTGACTGATCTTGAGATTAGAGATTGGCTATACTTCATTGTTGGTAAAACATTATTAATTATCCAATTAATTGGCTTCATTATTCACCCATATAGAGGCAGTTAGGTGGCTCGGTAGATAGAGGGTTGGGCCTGGAGTCTGGAAGACCTGAGTTCGCCTCTAGCCTTAGACACTCACTAGCTGTGTGACCCTGGGCAGGTCACTTAATCAGTTTCATCATCTATAAAATGAGCTGGAGAAGGAAATAGCTAAACACTCCAGTATATTTGCCAAGAAAACCCCATATGGTGTCTTGAAGAGTTGGATAAAATTGAATGCCTGAGCAGTAAAAAATGCTTCATTATTTAAAAAAAAAAAAGCCCTGTGTTCTATGATCACAGAGAGGCACAGTGAGGATTTATAAATGATTGTTTGTTAGTATTTATTCTCTTAAAGTTTATCACTGTGTCTAAGTAAAGAGCTGAATTTCTTTTTTTTTCTTTTTTTTAGATGGGGGAAGGAAGGACAATTGGAATTAAGTGACTTGCCCAAGGTCACAGGGCCAGTAATTGTTAAGTGTCTGAGGCTAGATTTGAACTCAGGTCCTCCTGACTGCAGAAATGGTGCTGTGTTCACTGCACCACCTAGCCACCCCGACAGTTGAATTTCTTTATTTTAATTATTTTTTAAATTTAAAGTGACACAATAGAGAAAAGAAATAATAGGTCATAGTAGTCAATAGCATAGGTGTTATAATTCTCTTGTAGATATACACCATATATCATTCATAATCAAACAAAAGTTAATTATCTTGATGGGGCCAGAGCCAAGATGGCAGAGCAGAAGCAGGAACTTGCATGAGTTCCCACGTCAACCACCTCTAATACCTGAAAAATATTACTCTAAACACATTTTAGAAGTATAGAATCCACAAAGTGACAGAGAGAAACAAATCTCCTGCTGAAGGCAGCCTGACAGGCCAACAGGAAAGGTCTATTACACTGAACTGGGAGCTGAGCACAGTCCCACGTGAGCCATGCAGGACCAGACCAGAGCAGACTTCAGGAGAGTGAATCAGCAGCAGCTATGGTGGCTTCAAGACTTCTCAACCCATAAACATCAAAGAGAAAGTAAAAGGTCGAAAGGGAACTATGTTGGAACTAGGTGGAGATCACCATCTGGCCCCTGCCACCAATGTGAGAGGTGGCTGCAGCTGTAGCCCTCCTGGCCTGCAGATCATAGGGGGACAACCATTCAGAGGGTAATTGCTCTTATTTTAACCTGTTTGGTCTAGGTCTTGGGTGGTGGTCCTATGGTGAGACCTGTATGGCTGTAGAGAGGACAACCTCCTTATAGTTCCAGCAGTTGTGAAAAACCCAGCAATTTTGGACAAAGCTCTTTCCACTCTGGAAGCAGAGTTCTACCATGGCAAAGAGTTCAAAAGTCAAGTAATTGGCAAGATGAGCAAGCAGAGGAAACACAGACCATAGAATCCTTTTCTGGGGAGAAAAAGGATCAAAACACAGAACCAGAAGTCAAAACTCTTGCATCAAAAGCTTCCAAGAAAAATATGAACTGGTTACAGACCATAGAGGAGCTTGAGAAGGATTTTCAAAATCAAGTAGGAGAAGTAGAGGAAAAATTGGGAAGAGAAATGAGAATGATGAAAGAAAATCATGAAAAGTGAGTCAGCAGCCTGCTAAAGGAGACTCAAAGAAATTCTGAAGGAAAAAACACCTTAAGACACTGGTTTTCAACCTTCCTAATGCTTCAACCCTTTAATACTTACATGTGGGTGTATCTGCATGTGGGTGGACCTGCCTGGAGACAGATAGAGGAGTGGTGTCTTGGTTCCTAAGATCATCAGAAATATGTGTTTTCTGATGCTCTTAGGCAACCCCGTGCGACCCTCACAGGTGTCGAGACCCACAGGTTGAGAACCATTGCCTTAAGAAATGAGACTAACTCAAATGGCATAAGAGGCCCAAAAAGCCAATGAGGAGAAGAATACCTTAAAAAGCCAATTTGGTTGTATGGAAAAAGGAATTTCAAAAACTCACTAAAGAGAATAATTCTTTCAAAATTAGATTGGAGCAGATGGAAGCTAATGACTTTATGAGAAATCAAGATATTATGAAGCAGATCCAAACAAATGAAAAAATAGATGGCAATGTGAAATATCTCATTGGAAAAACCTCTGACTTAGAAAATAAACCCAGGAGAGATCATTTAAAATTATTGGACTACCTGAAACCTATGATCAAAAAATAAGTCTAGAAATCATTCTTCAAGAAATTCTCAAGGAAAATTGCCATGATATTTTAGAACCAGAGGGCAAAATAGAAATAGAAGGAATTCACCAATCAGGTCTTGAAAAAGATCCATAAAAGAAAACTCCTAGGAACATCATAGCCAAATTCCAATGTTCCCAGAACAAAGAGGAAATATTACAAGCTGTCAGGAAGAAACAATTTGAGTATTGTGGAAACAAAATCAAGATAACACAAGCTCTAGCAGCTTCTACACTAAGGTACTGAAGGACTTGGAATATGATATTATGGAGATTAAAGGAGCTAGGATTTAAATCAAGAATCACCTACCCAGCAAAACTGAGTATGATATTTCAGGGGAAAATATGATCGTTCAATTAAATAGAGGACTTTCAAGTGTTCTTTATGAAAAAAAAACAGAGCTGAACAGAAAATTTCACTTTCAAATACAAGAAGCAAGACTAGCATGAGAAGGTAAACAGGAAAAAGAAATCATAAGGAACTTATTAAGGTTGAACTATTTACATTCTTACATGGAAAAACAATAATTATATCTCATGAGACTTTTCTCAGTATGAGGATAAGTGAAGGAAATATATGTGTATACATACATATATGTGTATGTATTGGAGGCTGTATGTGTTTATAAATGCATGAGTGTGTGTATATGCATGTTCATGTATATATATAGACGGAGGCCACAGGATCAGTTGAATACCAAGGGGTGATATCTAAAAAATAAAATTAAGAGGTGAGAGATGAGTAGGATAATTGGAGAAGGAGAAAGGGAGAGGTAGAATAGGGTAAATTATCTCAAATAAAAGAGGCAAGTGAAAACTGTTACAATGGAGGGGAAGAGCAGGAAAGTGAAAGGGAATGGGACAACCTTACTCTCATTGAATTTGGCTTAAAAAGGAAATAACATACACACTCATTTGGGTATCTTACCCTACAGGAAGGGATAGAAGGGAGGGCAATTTGGGGGAATGGATAGTTAGAAGCAAACACTTTAAAAAAAACTTTTTTTTTTTTGGTTTTTGGAGGGGCAATTGGGGTTAAGTGACTTGTGCAAGGTCACATGGCTAACAAGTGTTAACTGTCTGAGGCCGGATTTGAACTCAGGTCCTCCTGACTCCAGGGCTGGTAATCTATTCACTGCACCACCTAGCCACCCCAGAAGCAAACACTTTTGAAAAGAGGGTCAAAGTAGAAAATAGAACAGGTGGGGGGCAGGATAGCATGGAGGGAAATATAGTTTGTCTTTCACAATATAATTACTATAGAAATGTTTTGCTTAGATACACATGTACAGCCTATATTGAATTGTTTGTCTCCCCAGTGGGCGTGCATGAGGGGAGAAGAAGGGAAAGAATCTGAAAATCCAAGTTTTAAATATAGATGTTAAAAATATTTTTAACATGTAACTGGGAAATAAGATATATAGGCACTGGGGTACAGAAATCCATCTTGCCCTATTAGAAGGCTAGAGGGGTGTGGGGGAGGATAAAAGAGAGATCTGATTGAGGGAAGGAGTATGCTCACTATCTTGGGGGTGGGGTGGGGGAAGGATGGGGAAAAAATTTGTAACTCAAAATCTTGTGGAAATGGGTGCAGAAAACCAAAAAATAAATAAAAGATTTTTTAAAAAAGAAAACAAAAAAGTTAATTATCTCTCATTTCAAGTCAGCAGAAAGTTTCCCATATAAATGTTTTCTTTTCTTACTATGAATATGGTATCATACATTATGGTATGACTCTGTAATTATGCCTTAATTTTCCATTCATGTTTTGATGTTTTATATGTGATTTTGGAGGAGTTTGAGGAAGAAGCAGTAGGCTGTGAAAGGGCTTTAAATGTCAGAGGAGCTTATATCTTATCCTATAGGTAGTAAGGAGCAACTGGAGTTCATTGAGAAGACAGGTGGTGACAGTGACATGATTGGACTTGATATTTATGAAAATTATTTTGGTGCATGTGTGGAGAAAGACTTGAGGCAGGAATATCAATTATGAGGCCACTGAAACAGTCTACGTGTGAATCATTGAGACACTGAATTAGGTAATGGTTATGTGCCTGGAAAGAAGGGAAAAGATGTGAGAGGTGTGGTAGAATAGAAATGGCAGCTACTTGGATATGAGGTGAGAGATACTGAAGAGTCCAGAATGAAACTGAGATTGTGAAATTGAATGGCTAAAAGGATGAGGATGTTCTCAGCAGAAATTAAGAGTAGAAATGGAGTGGATTTCAGTAGAAAGATAATGTTATGAGATCTGCAGTTCAGACCATGGTTTGTCCTTGCCTACTTAGTGCAGTCACGCTCTCCTACCTCAAATAAAAAAGGTTTAGAGGTAGGTTCACCAGCTCCGTCCCTGGAGTAGAACACATTTCTTGCCAGATGATCTGGTAATCAGCCGATAGGTATACTTGGAGAAGGATAGAAAACAACATTGACATCTGTAGCTGCTGCTATGAATACTCAGGTCAGGATTAGTAAATGCCTTCCCAGAAGGGAAGGTTACCAGAAGGAGGAAGAAGAAGGCTGAGAACTTGACCAGTAGGTGAGTGGATGGAATAGGGCAGTTGAGTATTGAGAAGTAATGGGTAATAGGTAGGTTCTGTGTAGGAGACCAGCCCATGCGTGAGTACTTTTATAGGGAAAGTAGATTGAACACATACCTTCTGGGGACATTCCATGGTTCTGCAGGGAACTTTATCACCCATCTATGGAGAACACTATTCTAGGTAATAAAATATTTTCTCCCTAAATGTAGTATGTATTATCTTTTTATGAAATCAGATGCTATATCTTCCTTTAATTATCTTTTACTCTTTACCTGAAATTGTTTTATGTGAAGTATCCCATTCATCATAATGGAACATTGACTTTGGAACCTAATTTTAATGTCTCCACTAATGATCATAGTAAGAGAAACATTCTGCTAATGTAGTTGATAAGTGTGTCTGTTCCTTCCTGACAGTATATTAATTGGTAATGAAAAACAAATAAATAGAAATAAAGGTTTGATAATATTTCAAATACTGATGGTGTTAACTTCACATTCTCCCTCTGAGGTTGGTTCAGTTTATTTTATCCTAAGTCACCACTGAACTAAATGAAGTCTTGATGATCATAGTGATTTACCCAAACCAAGTGTATTAGGAGTTATCTGAATTGGACACAATTAAGTTTTACTGACTACGGGAAACATGGGGCAAATTGATGAAATCCATTTATTCATTCATTTATTTATTTATTTATTCATTCATTCATCCATTGATTTATTTTATGCACTTAATGTCTGCTGCATGGAGAGGTGCAGTAACATTATATCTTAAAAAGGAGATGTCCAGGCTGCTCAGGCTAGGCCTCTGAACCTTGTAGATTCCTGATTGAATTAACTCCGATCAGTTTTGAAAGTTTAAGAACTTAGTTTTGTCAGTTCTTCTAGAGCTTTCCAGTCTCTGGTCCATCAATTCACAATAAGCATAATTATAAGGCTCTGACTTTTCAACCAAGATTATAATTTATTAATTTATAAATAAATATACCTTTCCAGCATGGCAGCTAGGTTGCACAGTAGGTAGTACATCAGGTTAACAATCAGAAAGACTCATCTTTCTTCCTAAGTTTAAATCTGACCTCAGACACTTAATAAATGTATGACTTAATCCTGTTTGCCTTTATGAGTTGGGGAAGGAAATGACCAACAACTACAGTATCTTTGTCAAGAAAACCCCAAATAAGATCACAAAGAGTTGGACATCACTGAAAAGCAACCCCAAACAACAGAATCTTTCCCGTGAGCAGTGTGTACTCAGCCTGGTGTTTTGCATTTTTCAGTCTACACTTTAATTAATACTTAATGATGTTTTCATATCACAACCCTCTTCCATTATTTCTATCTCTGGGAGGATTCTTATGACCTGCCTGTTCCTTTCAGTTTTCTAGTCATCCAGATTTTGAAACCTGGGAGTCTGCCCTCAGCTGGTTGCTTCTTCTTATTCATCTTCATGTCTGATCAATTAGCAGCCCCATTCCATTGTTCCTCTAGGACAGTGGTTCTCAACCTTCCTAATGACACCACCCTTTAATACTCATATGTGGGCATGTCTGCATGTGGGTAGACCCGCTTGGAGATGGATATAGGAGGTTCCTAAGACCATTGGAAATATGTGTTTTCCAATGGTCTTAGGCGACCCCTGTGACCCCTGTGAAAGGTTCATTTGACTTCAAAGGAGTCGCAACGCACAGGTTGCAAACCGCTGCTCTAGGACTTTCTGAGAACAGAAGTAAAGAAATTTATTAGTGAAATGTTCAAAGAAAAAAGATAAGAATGGACTGATTGGCCAAGAAACGAAGGCCAGGGAAGACAAGTAGGCAATTCAAATGTTCTATTGATATCCTTGGAATTTTGGGAAAAAAATAATGAAGGCCTCTGGCATGTGGAGAACATCTAGGAGGACATAAGAGAATAGTTGCACAAGATAGGTAGGCATGGATAGCTGTGAGGATCTACATTCTTGGAGGGGACATGCAGATAAATGAAATCATCAGTGCATTTGAATCTTTGGGAGAATTCCTTCATGTCCATATGTTCTATTTATTCCTCTTGCCACCATCTTAGTTGATAACTGATTACTTTACATCTAAATCATTACAATTGATTTACGTTGCTTATTCTTACCTCTGCTCTCTTCCACTGAAGAATCTATCCTGTATACCATATGGGTTTTCTGAGTATGGCTTACATCACAATTCTCTTGAAATCAGAAACCTTCAGTGGTTCCCTGATACCCAAGGAAATAGTCCAAGCTGATCTTTGATCCTAAGAGTCAATAAAAACTTTCCCTCTCTGGAATCTTTGTATATCAAAGATTGTTTCATGTCTGATATGTCTTATTTGCATTACACTTATTAATGGGGGAGGAAGGAAGAAGACGGGGTGGTTGTAAACTCCATGAGAGGCTGATGGAGCTTTTTCACCCCTCTTGCCACCTTCAGTGCTCTGCACATATGAATAAGCATAGGGATAGGGTTTGTGATTTCATTATTATAAGGGATTCCCAAATGAGGAAACCTCCTCCACAATGCAGGCCATGCCTTCTCTGCAAGTTGTAGTCTCAAGAGAGTTACTCCCTGGTCTGAATACCAGTTTCCTCCTATTTGGAAAAGAACTTACTATGAATATAATTGAAATTTACTTTGATGTTGACCACTGGCATGTATTGTTAATTGAAAAAATGTCATTCTCTGTGGTTCCCTCATCTTTCCCACCCCCCATTGTCATATACATCGAATTGCTCTATCTTTTGTTTGTGGAATTCATTGACTTTCCATTTTGTCTTTATTAGTATGATGAATGTGGTTTTACGTGAGAAATGTTTGGTTTTCCCTACATAGTTTATCTGTATCCACATGGGTCTGTACAGATGTTGATCTCAGGAAGGCAAGAATAGATAATGCTAACATCTCCTCCCCTCATCCTCCTCCAAGAGAGATTCTGGTTCGAGCCAGGAGGGGAAGACGGAGGTTGGGAATAGAGGTCAGTCACTCTGCTTTTCTTGGAGAGAAGGAACACAGCACTAGAATTATATCTGCTCCCTAGAAGAAGTAACCTTTAGGTTCAAATTACACTCCTAATCACTATTCTTGAATGGGAAAAGGAGAGTTCCAGGCTTTATATCTGGTGCTTGAATCCCTTGCTACCAAATGTCATTTGTACAAGCACACATCAATCAATCATTAACATGTATTAATAACCTGCTACTTACCAGAGATTGTGCCAAGTGCATAGTAGGGATACAAAAAGAGGCAAAAAAACCCCCAATCCAGTCTCTGTTGGTAATGAAGAAATAATCGCATAATTGATCCATTGAGCCAAGGTTTAAATAAGAAAAATGAAGGCTAAATTAGATGATCCAGTTATTTCTTTTAGAGCCTTTTCCCTGAGATATTACTGTTAGAATAGTTTTATTCCTCAGAAATAATAAACAATGGTAGTGTAATTAAGTTCTGTGTTGTATTTCCTAAAGGAGATCTTCATTAGAATATCACCACAAAGGAAAATTGACTCAGAGCCTTTTAATCTTAAACTAAAGGACCTAAAAGTTCATCTCTTTTCCTAAATCAATCAAGTAATCCATAAATACTTATTAAATATCCGCTTCTGTGCCAGGCACAAAGCTTGAAACAGATGATAAAAATACAAGAATTAAGCAATCATTACTGTTAAGCAGATTACATTCTAATATGACATTTTAAAACATATATGATTTATATAAAAAGATATATAATTTTTATATAAAACATATATGATTATATACATAATAAGTAAAAAAGATAAGGTGGGAGATGGAGCACTGGCATCTGGCGATTCAGGAAAAGAGTCATGTAGGAAGTGTTTGAGCCGCTTGTTGAAGGAGGATTCTGTGAAGTAATATTGAGAATAGATTGTATTCAAGTCAAGAAGAATTGCTAGGGTAAAGGTACAAAAATGGGAGGTGGGGACCTTGTTGGAGGAATAGAGAAAAAATCAAATTGACTTGATCACCAAGTATGGGAAGTGAGCAGTGTACAATGAAATGGGCCTAAGAAAAACCATTACGGTTTTTTTTTTTTTTACTCAGTGAGTAAGAACTAGAGGAGTGAGATATTGAACCAAACTGCCAATTTTTAAATGCCAAATTTCTGTGGGATAAGATAATTTGGGATAAGATTACGACTTCTTGGAAACACCACTAAATTTTTTTTGAATTTTTATATTTAGAGATATTATTTTTAGCCTGGTTCATGTTATAACTGAGCTTAAAATAACTTTGAAAACACTTGAAAACCTAACATGTAGAATCTTCTATTTCTTCCAAGGGTCATTGATATTTATAATTATCTGACCCCATAGGTATTGGTGAAATCCACCTAATGAACATCTACTCAAGAAATAGAGCATTACTAAATGTCAGTGGTGTCTAGAGGTATGAATGATATGCTTAGCAATAGTGATTCTTGTTCATGGGCTAATGTCTAGGTCTAATTTTTTTTATTTGATGTCAAGATAGAATATTCTCCTCAAGCAGGTTGAAAAGGACCTAAAGTAAAATACAATCTCAGTTTGATGGCCTTTTGTTTTGGAACCCTCTAATGCGTATGTCATATACTCTTGTCTATTATAGCTATTTGTTTTGGTGTTCTATATAATTATGAATCATGGTAAACAATAGTATGTGAAGAATTTTTAGCATTATGATGCCAAAATTTTATGAGACTGCAGAAAGAACATGGAACAGAGAATTTGATAATTTTATTCCTGGCTCTGTCACTAATTAGCTATGTGTCTTAGAGATATCATTTAACTTCTGTGGGACCTGAATTGAACATAAAACAGATATGATATTATCTATTTTACCTAACTTATGAGATGGTTAAAAAAAGGAGGAACCAATGAAATAACAGATGTTTAAGGGCTTTAAAAAAACTAATATAAGTTGTAATTTGAAGGTCACAATACTGATCACAATACTGATTATTTTTTTAAGTGTCCTTGTTTTGGTATGAAAACTGACCCCATTGCATACTCACTATGGAGAACTGTCATTTAAATTCTTCTCATTCTTTCTATATTTGGAGTAAATCAAAGAAGACATCATTTAGTTTCTTTTTATTTCTGTTTTACCCTATTGTTTGGGCACAAAATTTTCTCCTAATGATGTATGTCAAAAATATAATAGGCAAAAATCATCAAATCAAAAAACTGTCTGATTGAACTTCAGCATATGGAAAATTTCAGCAAATACTATCAATTGGAAGTTTTGATTGGCATATGTTTGGCATTTATCATATGACACATGAAGCACTGAGCAGTAATCTAATAACAAGCCCCCTGATAGAAACAAGAATGGAAAATGTCATATCATTAACCCAATGCAATAAACGCTGACAAAAATGTATGAATAATGCAAACATTGACATGCTAGAGAAACAAAAACAGTATCAGGGGAAAAGTAATGTTTCCCTAATCAGTGCCTGGGTAGTTATTACTATTTGACACTTACAACCACTATATTTCAATTAGTCAGACATTTCACTTCTGTTTGCTGAAATGGGACATCAAATTATTAGTGGAAATGGAATGTACTTAAAATGGCCACATTCTGATTTCAGTGAATTGTCTTTCCAGCTGAAGAATGTCATTAATGGCCTCTATTTGCTTAGGTTTCGTTTTGGAAAAGTTTTTCCTTCCATTAAGGCATCCAGGGAGTATCTAAGGATCCTTGTAAGGATATATACACACACACATGTATATATGTATATAAGTATATGTATACACACACACATAGATATAAATGTATATCTTGCACACATACGCATGTTCACTGCATGAGTATACATGTAGAGTTGTATTCATTATGTGTATATAGTTATTTATATGTACATAGTTAACCCTCTTTATTGTGTGTTTAAAACCTCAGTTTTGTAAGCTGATGGGCCAAAAAAAGTAGACAAGAACACTTTGACTCCCCATTTTATTTAGATACCTAACTTTACACAAAGATTTTGTATGAAGGGGTATAATACTTCCCCAAATCTTTATACTTTCAATATAACTTGTGCTGGGTGGAATTGTGGTTACAATGCTGACCTGGAGTCTGGATAATCTGAGTTTAAATAAGGATTCAGATACTTCCTAGCTGTGTGACCCTGATCAAGTCATTTAACCTCTGTCTCCTCCATTTCTTCTGTAAAACAGTGGGGATAATAATGGCACTTATCTGCCAGGTTATTGTAAAGATAAAATGGTTTAATATTTGTAAAGTGCTGTATAAACAAAGTATTAACTGTTATTACTGCTACTACTAAAATGATAATAATAATTTTTTCTTTCTGTTTTCTCACATGACAATTTGTTTTTCTCAGCAAAAATTTTTCAGTGGTAAAATATAAAACAGCAGCTTTGAATACCTAAAGTCTTGAGTAGAATGGAAAAACATTAAAAATAAATTCTTTTATTGTCCTATTAGTTTTATTCTTTATAACTTACCCTTTCATTTCCCTAACTTTAACTTTAAAAAAGTTATAAATTAGAGTTAATGTGTTTAATTCTTCTTAATACACCTTGAGGGCAAGGCTTTGGTAGGGCATTGTGGTTGATACCACACACAGCAGCCCACCATGAGGTAAACTTAGCATTTCACTTCATTGTATGGTAAAGAGTAAGACATGTACCGAATGCATGATTTTCAAGGGCCTTACTCTGCAGCATAGAGGGAATAGTGAATGCTACCCGACCTTTAGCAACATTTCAAGTAGGATGTCTTCCTACCTTTCTTTCTTCTTTCTCCTTTCTACCTTACGTGTTCATACTACCATCATGATGACTTCTAGCCACATGTTGTCCAAAGAGTTCCTGCTTCATAATCTCAATCAGACCTATCTTTTGAGGGGGATTTCCATTTTGCTCAAAACATACTGCATTCATGTAGAATCATTGCTAAGAGTCTTATAAGTTAGCACCTCAATCGGTAGCCTATCAGCCTATTATGTAGTAAATAGGAGTCATAAATATGCATTTGTAAAGTGCCTACTAAGTGTCAGACACTATAATAACATTTTTACAAATGTTACCTCATTTAATACAGCACCATATGTACTGAAAATTTGGATGTGTTGTGATGTCTTAGGGTACCATAAGAATATGGAAACTAATAGGGTTTTTTTTATGAGGATCTAATTCAATAATGTATGTAGCACCTCAGTGTACTAAGCAAATTTCAGTTTGACATTATCATCCTTATTTAATGCCTAAGGAATATAAGAAGTACCTAAGAATTTATAAAATGAAAAGCAAGAGAAAGAAAACATCAAAGTAATTTGTAAAATCAGTGTACAAACATAATTTTAAAGAAATTCTAAAATTTAAAATTTTGCTATTAAAATTTCGTTATTAACTTTTTGGTCTTGAATTTCTGAGGATATGAAAATTGGACCATTTTGAGAGATGGGTGCCGAATTTTAAGATGCCAAGATACGTAGGGGAAACGACATGGTTAATACAGCAAGTAAAAATCCTTTAAGGAGATGGTGTGCTGTGGAATCCTAAACTACATAATTTAAAGCTCAAATATGAATGTCTTTTAAGGTAATAGGGAAATGTCTCTTATTATTACCTTCTAAGATAAAAAAATACACACTTAGATGTGTCTAGATATAGTACAGCGAGAGAAGCAAATAGATAAGCCAAGGCTTAAAATAATTTTAGCCAGCAAAGGGCAAAACGTTTTGTGGCTATGTTGAAAACAAGAAGACAACAAAGTATGGTGTAAGATGACTAATTATATGGCTGGGCAAGTAAACAATGGATGAAACCACAAGAACTGAGGTTTTAATACCTGCTTTGCTTCATTTGTCATAAGATGCCTGGGATTTCATATAAGGCTCTTGTACTCTGTTCCACTCTGTAATCATGACAAATGCTGTCACCAGTTAAATCACACCCACTTCACACCCTCTCTACCTGCTGCCCCCTTCAAGTTGCTTTTTGTAAATCTACTTATTCTATTCCTTTAGAACTGTTTGGGTCCCTGGCCTATGTGTTTTCATGATGCAAATTTCTTTGTCTGCATGTGTGTGTGTGTGTGTATGTGTGTGTGTCTGTGTCTGTGTCTGTGTGATTAGGCGTGATATGCATATGACACACTGGGAAGAATTCTAGTTTTATAATCAAAGGTTGGTTGTTCATCAGTCTTCAGTCTAGTCCAACTCTTCCTGACCCCATTTGGGGTTTTCTTCGTAAAGATATTGAAGGGATTTGCCATTTCCTTCTCCAGCTCATTTTACAGATTATTAAACTGAGGTAAACAAGGTTCAGTGATTTGCTGGGATCACACAGCTGGGAAGTATCCCAGACAGGATTGGGACTGATGAAGATGAGTCTTCCTGACTCAGGGCTCACCATTCTATCCACTATGCTACTTAGCTGCCCCTTTCAGAGGACCTGGGTTCAAATTCTGCTTTTGCTGCTTACTGCTTATATCACTATGGACAAGTCACTGAACCTCCCTGTAACCCATTTTCTTTATCACTGAAATGAGATGGTTGGACATGGTGGCCACCTAAATCCCTTCTAGCTCAAGATGTATGTTTATGACTCTGTGATACTCTGGGATCCTTTGGTGGCATATTGGGTAGGTCCTTGGGCCTGGAGCCAGGAAGACCTGAGTCACCTTACTAACTCTGTGACCCTGGGCAAGTCACTTAACTACCGTTTGCCTCAGTTTACTCAGTGATACAATGGTGATAATAATATCACCTACTTCCAAAGGTTGTAGTGAGGATCAAATGGGATAATATTCATAAAACACTGAGCACCACGCCTGATGTATTTGCTAGCACTTTTATCAGTGACAGATGAAGACAGAGAAGATTAGTTTATCATTTTCCAAAATTGGGAAGAATTGCTGAGATAAATGATAGCAGAATAAAGATAGGAAACCATCTTAACAGGCTAGAATATAGTACTGATGTGACAGGATGAAACGTAGCATGGATGAATATAAATTCCTGATTTTTGGTAAAAAAATCCCCTCTCATTTCAAAAGTACAGAATGGGGAAATTGAACTGGCCATAATGGTTCCTATGTAAAAACATCTGAGGCTCATAGCTGATCACTCACTTCTCCAGAACTGACAATGTGATGCTCTAATTTTTAAAAAGCCGATATAATTTAGGTTTCATTAATACAAATATAATCCTCTAATCAATGGATAGCTTGGAAAATTTCTACTCCATGGAATATTTTTTTTAAATTCTGAATTGTATTTTTTTCATTGTTGTAACGGGAGTAGTGAACCAAATATTCACAGCTAATCAGACTGCAGAATGATGAATTTCATCTTGCCATTTTTCCAACTTTTTATTTCATTTCTGATTTTACAGTATAATAATTTCCTTATTATCACTGTACACGATATATGGAACAACACCTTGCAGCAACAACAAAAACCAGTTAAACAAAACTTCAGCAAGAGATTTCAGTTAAGGAATTTGAGTTCAATTAAGGGATGAACTTTCCCAGTTTGAGCTATACTCATACAGAATGGACTGCTTTGAAAATCAGTAGTCTTGCTATCACTGCAGGTATTTTGAGCTAAGTATGGATGTCAGTTGGTCAAGGATTTTGTTGGAGAAATTCTTCCATTAGATAGGATGTTGGGCAAAGAATGTCTAAGTTCTCTTTCAGTTCTGTGCATTCTTGTTTTAGTTTGTCTCACTGAAATTCTTTTCTAAATTCTGAAATCAAGCAGATCAATAACTATTTTATTTAAAGAATATGCATAAAATAGGATGTGCATATATAGTATAAGCTATATATGATACATAAACCATATATAAATGTGTATATGAGTGTGTGTATATATATTTCTATATGCATATTTACACATATATATATACATATACATATACACATATATATTTCAGAGAACCAGCATCCTAGATCTTGAGATTTCATGGTGCTCTTATCCCTGTATTTGTCAGTAGTTACACCTTATAGCTTTTTGCACTGAGTATATTATAACTCTGTTCCCTAATAGACTGTATATTCCATCTAAACTTTATTTTTGGTTTTGCTTTTTTACCTCCCTACCTAAATGCTCTTAATAGCAAGTTTATGATAAACATATTTTGACAAATTGAACTAAGTCTGAACTACCTAGGATAACCATTTATAAATAGGAAGGCATCTTACAGTCATTATCACTATGCTAGAAGCATTCTACTTTTCCTTTGGTCAAATCTCTCCTGGGTTGCTATGAGAAAAACTTAGTCAAATTCAAATAGCTTTAAGGATTTCTACTTTTAGAGTGAACCAATATGTGAAATAGGTGGCCATATCTGCAAAATTTCTAGTAGTCTATTATATTTTCCCTTTCAGTATTTTTATTTAATTTTTGTGTAGCATGATATTATCAAAAATACTTGTCAGTGAACCATTAAAGTATCTTTAAGATTTTTTAGCAGATATGCTTTAATTTTTAAGTTGAATTTTTGCCCTTTGAAAACTATACTCCATTTTCCTATCCTCTTCTTTCCTGCTACACACAATATCTTGCCAAGGGAATGCATTTCTGATTTTAGGCATCATCATCTTATGAAAATATCTCTTGACTGAGAAAAAGAAAAATCAGTTTTAATTCCAGTTTTGCCATTCAATTATTACTGTGACTTTAGAAAGCTGTATCACCTCCTGAACCTAATTGTACTCATTCATAAAATGGGAGTAATAACAATGCCCCTTGTTTATGACTACTACTACTAATAGCTAGAATTTACAGTTTTAAGGTTTGCAAAGTGCATAACAAGTATCTCATTCCATTCTCACAACAGCTCTGGGACTTACATGCTACTGTTATCCCCTTTCAGAAAAGAACTGCTTTAAGTATTAACTGTGGTAATAAATGTGAAAATATTTTGAAAATCATAAAACTTTATGCAAGCAGTCTTCAACTTGTTGCAAGACAGCATTCACTGATTTATTTTTGCAATGTTCAAGCAATTATAAGTCCTAATATAAAATAAATTATCTATATATATACACACATACATATATACACACATATATGTGTATGCATGTACATATATGTGTGTGCATGTACATATGTGCGTATGTATATATAGAGAGAGAGAATGACAGAGAAAGACAGAGGGAGAGAGGGAAAGAACTTTCATTAGACAACTTGCTTCCTAATGTATTTTGCCTAAGACTCCCAGTAAAGAGTAAAAAGTTCCAGTGTCCTGGGAATAAATTAATTACATTAAATGTGTGGATATGTGTGTGTATACAAGTATGAATATATTCAGTAAGAGATTCTGAAATAATTTCCAAAAGAGTAGTTGTAACAGTGTTTTCAGCAAAGGAGCTGCTTTGAAGGACAATACTCATTTGAATGTATAGGTTCTGGTACATTTGTGCAAAAATTAGTCATTACTTTCTAGTCACACCTTGTATTTAACATTGAAGAATGAATAACTGAAGGAAAAAGCAATGCTCTAAATTGGGTCGTAATTTTTTTTTCTCTTATTGGACAATGTATGCAGGACTTAAGGCAGAACTGGAAAGATTTTTGATTTTATGCACTGAGGCACCCAAAAGTGCAATAGGCCTTTGAGTTTAGCTATCATTAAATGAAATCATATCAAAGCTTTGAGGTTTTTCAGCCTTAGGAATTAACAATGTGGTGAGAGATCACATGATGAATGTGGTTTTGTGCATTTTAAGATAGATATGGCTTGCATAATAGGAAAGAACAAAAAGCTTTTATTGAGGTGGCAGCTCAACCAAACAGAAAAGATCTCTGATTTTAATTATAGACCATTTGATCTCATTTATTTATTGTTTGTGTATTATCCTCCACTTTCTTGCCAAAAGTATTTTATGTAACAATTATTTTTTAATGCCTGAAGTTTCTACGAGGATTTTTATGGTAAGAAAAAGAAGGAAGCAAATTAGACATGCTAGGACCAGTTTCTTGAAAAGCCATCAATTCTTAGATTCCTTGCAACAATTTTCCAAAGTAGCCCTTCTAAATGTTATGACCTAGATGAAGAAGAATTGTTACTTTCTGATTTGTTACAATAAAAATAGTTATTATAAAGAAATGAGATCCATCCTCAGCTCCCTTGTAGATTGATGCTATCTGATTATAATACTGTAGCCAAATGTTGTCATCAACCAGGACAGTGTCTTAAGCACTTCTCTCTTCACCTCTCTTCATCCTCTTCACCTCAACCCATCCTTGATAACATTAATACTATATGTAATTGAAGATCCTTCAAAACTTTGGTCTCCTATCTTATCAATATTAACAGTTTCCATTAATTGTACTTCTATAGCAGAATTGGGTCAAACCTTTAGACTCACCATTACCTAGAACTACCTCAGTTCAAAGATCCTAGCCACCTACTCATAAAAAATTCAGTCATCTTTGATTCTTCCTTCTTCTCTACCACATGCCTTCTTCTCCCTATGCATACTCTTAGTTGTCTACTCATGTTGATTCTAGCTCCAAAATACTTCTTAAATCCATTACTTCTCCTCACCCTGCCACTGACTTAGTTCACTGTTTCCCTCTCTCATGAACCATTATAATAGCCTTAGAACTGATCCTCATGATCAGTAATCAATATTTAACATTTATTAAGCATCCATTATGCTCTAGGCACAATGCTAAATACCTGGGATGCAAATTTTAAGAGACAGCGTTTCTTTAAAGTTCTGTCTCTTTAAAGTTCAAGGAACTTTAAAATGTAATGGGAAAAAATTTACAAAAGGAAGTGAAGGGGAGGGGGCACCAGAGGGTACCATGAAGTTCAGGGAGTCAAAACTCAGTAGAACAGCTGATGGAAAATCAAAGCAAATGTCTCCAATCTATATTCATTCGTCTCTATCAAAAAATATTTTTATACAATGCTGCCAAAATATTTTTCCTATGGTAAAGTTCTCAGCATATCAGTTTCCTGCTAAAAAACCCCTCAGCAAGTCTCTATTTTCTTCAAAACAAAACACAAAAACATCCTTGCTTTACATTTAAGAACTTTCACACGTTGGCTTCCACCTACCTTTCAAATATTTTTGTTTTACTCATTGTCATATATATTCTGTGAATCAACCAAACAGTTCTTCCATTTTATTCTGTCTTCTTCTACCTCTTTTTGTTCAGCTTGATTTTTCTCCATACTTTGTGAAATCCTTTGTTGCTTTCAAGGCCCAGATGAGAAGCCACTAGCTTTGCAAAGCCTTCCCTGCCCTTCTCAGTTTTTATAATTTATGACATAAATTATAGCAAATTGTTCATTTAAAATTATAATTTATTTTGGTATCTCATTTGACCTTATATCGCTGTACCATAATTATTTGGATATCTTTAGAATAATGACTGTTATGGTAGGGACTACTTTTCATCATTGCAAATACTGTACCTTCCATGTAGGATGGATGTTTATTCACTCAAATTTTTTAATTAGTTACTATATAATTAATTTGTGAGCACTTTATAAAACTCTGCATACTATAACTCTGGAGCTACTTTACTCCTTCCCACCTAATGCTGACTCCTTCAAAAATTGACTACTATATCTCCCCTCAAGATTTTAGGTATAGCCTTGAGGGTTAAGGGTTCCTTTCTCAGAACCCCCTAATGATGTGCTTCCTCCATTGATTAATGATGATATTACTTGGTCAACTGGATGGTTAATTTTTTTGAAAGATATTTACTAAAGTGCTATAATTAGAACAATTATTATAAAGCATTGCCCTCTCCAAAGTCTATGACACAGTTTCCTGCTGTTATATACAGAATCCAATAGAAAATGGGCTCAAATTCAGATACATGTGGTAAGCAGCTAATTTATACCACTGCTAATCTTTTTGCTGAAGTCTTAAAGATATCCCCTTAATTATGGTGTTACTTTTCTTTTTTTTTTTTGCCTTTTTTTTTCTTTTGGAGGGCAGTTGGGGTTAAGTGACTTGCCCAAGGTCACACGGCTAGTTTTTTGTGTTAAGTGTCTGAGGCTGGATTTGAACTCAGGTACTCCTGACTCCAGGGCCGGTGCTCTATTCACTGCGCCACCTAGCCGCCCCATGGTGTTACTTTTCTGCTAGGCTTCTTGTAGAACTTTGAATCTGACTTCTTGTTACATTCAATCTTTCCTCAGCTCTGTAAACAGACAGGGCCAACAACTTTTGCTTTCCCAGAGACACCGCTAGGATGCTGATGAAAAGTACAGGTTTTCAAAAGTTCCTGAAAATCCTCAGGCCAAGAATAGATGAAGACAAGGACTGAGGTCAAAGGCAAGATGTTTTCTCCTTGTTCCCCACTCTACCAAGACACCAAGTGATTCTTTCTTGGGGGTTGGACAGTCTGCAACCTAAACTACCAGAATGTTGAATTCTCTAATCATAAACTAACTTGTCAGTTTGATACAAGATCTGCAGGGTATGCCCAAGTACCTCAACCAATACAAACATACTTCCTTTTGCGCCTACGTAAAATTCCCAGGCTAGTCATACCTAGTTTATATCTCTAATCTGCAAATTCATTGGATAGATTTTTACCTGAAAAAGGGATTGGACCGAAGTGGGTAGTATGATTGATAAATTGGTACAGTTATCTCCCAACTTTACATGTAATTGATCAAATCTGGTATTTGTTATCATTGCTACAAATCCTTGTTAGGCTCTATTTTTTTTTAAAAACAGACTCAACTCTTATTCTCTCAATTTGTCTCTTCCAGTAATGTACTTTGCTTTCAGTTCTAGGATTATCTATACAAATCTAAGGTTTTATTGTTCTTATGATGAAGACTAGCAGAAAAGCAAAATTCATATGATAGAAGTGTATTTATTTGAAAAAAAAACTTTGTGGTCATATCTCTTTTAAGAAAGAAATTCCTAAACTGTTTCTTGAACTTTGACCCCTATTCCTTTTGAATTTGCCTTCTATATGAGTACCATTTTGTTTGAGATCTTATCACATGCCATTGGATATGACTTAGCTATAAAATTCTGCTACAGAAACCCTGGATTTTTTCTGGGTAGATGTTGACAAGAATTGTTTAATGTTACTTGGGATTTGTAAGCATCTGGCTCATGGTCAATTAGGAATATTATTCAAGAAGTTTCTGTTCTCCTCAGTATGATTGATATTTTATGCCATTCTGTGAGGCCTGGGATCTCAGCATAAAGCTTAGGAGCCTTTTCCTTTGTTTTAGTTTCTGATTTAAATCCAAGATTTACATGCTATTAATCTGTTGTTGGAATTATTTGTTTTTTTTTCATGAAGACAAAAATAATGAAAAGAGAAGAGAAAATTGTCCTGCAGAGTTTTAAACCCAGAATCATTGTTGGCAATGGGAAAAGTGAAAGATAATTAAGGTGTCAGTTACACGAACATCTATGAAATGTTTTTGGCTGAATTGCCTAAATACTTATTTACCCATATGTCTAGATTTCTGGATGAAAATATCAGAATCCTGTTTTTCAGGTTAGAATTGCTCTTTTTCTGAGAGAAGAACAATGTGTTTTATATGACAGAATAATCCCTGTAAGTCTATTTCCTTTATTAAAAAAATCATGTGGAAGAACAACCTATACAAATAAAAATTGAAACATGCTCCAAAGACACACTCTTAAGCAATTGGCCACTGCACTAAAATGTCCCAGGGTTTCTATTTTACTGAGGCTTCTGTTTAGAATTAAGCCAATCCGTCTTCATATTTCCTCTTCTACGCTACTCTAATTGTGCTGGCAGTTCGCCACACTTAGGCCTAGGCAGTAATCACTTGGCATTGCGGATATTTTGCCTTTCTAATTTGACTGACAGAACAAATCTCATTTTTAAAATTGCTGTCATGTGGTTTTTATCAGTAAATAACACCCATTTTGCTGGGGCATGTGTACATTGAGATAGACAGCTCTGTCTTTTTAATGTTTGTGCTCTGTTGCCGAGAAGTGACTAAAAACAGTCACCACTTCATCTGCAGGAGTTGTGAAGGCCCTTCACATTGAGAACCATTCATATTGAAATCCAACCCAGTTCTGCTTCCCCTTCTGTTCTTCCCCTTCTACAAGATAGTAAGGCACAGGTGGTGTAAGTGAGCAGGTCTCCTAGAACATAAGCTAACATGGCCCACACATTGTCATTTTCTACAAAAATGTCTCTAGATTTAATTTTGTTAGCTAAAATGAAATGCTCAAATGTAGGCAGTGCAAATGACTCTTTGTTGCTTCTGTGGGTGATTTGCCTGTTGTATGCTGGTGGATTTGGGTGAATGGCCCATGATCATTCATAATAAAATTCTTCTACCATATATTAAAAATCTAATTCAGTCTAATTTCTTCAAGATTGCAGTGACCAAACTTGGTCTCAAAGAAAATATATGTGAAGGCTCTTCCCTTTGATTCCTTGCAGACATGAATGAATATGAATATGGAATGCTGTCTATAATGTCAGACTTTTTTGAGATATTAGTTTGTTGAATGATTTTACCGTCTTTTTAATTCTTTGTTATAAAGGTTTCCTGAGTTGGACAGACGGGAGACATTAGTAAATGTAGTTCATTTTAAAAAAGAAGCTAGTGATAAAAGTTTTTTTTTAAAAAAAATAACAGCTAACATTTCAGTAGCACTTACTATATGCCAGGTGCTTAACAAGTATTTTTTCATTTGATCCTCATAAGAACAACCCTGGGAGATGGCTGCTATTTTTATCCCCTTTTTACAGGAAAGGAAATTGAGACAGAGGTTAAATGACTTGCCCAGCATCTCACACCTAGTAAGTCTTTGAGGTTAGATTTGAACTCAGGTCTTCCTGACTCCAGGTCTGGCACTCTATCCACTGTGTGCCCCTATATTTAATACTGTAAGAGTGAATTGAAGGGTCAGTCCCTTATTTTGTACAGGATTTTCTCGAGTTTTTGCTTCTTGGACTCTTGACTTCCTGTAATATGGCTTGTCTTTCATTAAGTGGTTTGTGAAAACATAATTGTAAAATGTTGGGGTAAAACTAGAGTTCACACAGATGAAGTAGGTTGAAACAAGAGGCAAGAGCTGAAGTTTTCAGATGTAGAATTCTCTCTCTCCTCTCACCTGTCAACATCCTGCCCAGCTTTTAAAAGGGCTTCCTTCATGAAGCCCACCCATTGCACTTACCCAGGGGTGACTTCTCCCTTCCTTTGAACAGTGTAACTCTTTGGCCTTTAATTATGACACTTATGTTTTACCTTGTGTTGTAATAATTTGTATATTCATCTTCCTTGTTAATGCTACATTTAAAGTATTTGGTATATGTATTAACAAGTGCTTAGTAAATATTTGTCAAGTGAATAAATGATAGGGCAGAAAAAATAATTGGGGAAAAAGTCAAAGTTCTAGATTTACTGTTATAATTCTACTTTCTAGGTTATAAGTTAATATTGTATCTTTTGTAGTTCTAGGATAATTTTAATTTAATCAATTATTGTTTTTTTAAAATTTATTCAGCTGTTGGCTAAACTCCGCTAAGGCCTTATAAGGTTATTTCACCCAATACTTCTACAAAATCAGTGTGGTTAATTGATGAAAAGAGCTGATACTAGACTTTCTTGATTATTTAATCATTTAAAGGATAAAAATGTTCATAAGATTTATTCTTGAAAAATGCGGTAAAGAGTAATTTAGAAAAAGTGATAATCTATAATAATATATAGAAAACATATTAACCATGCAGAAATGTGAAATTCCTTTATTATTTGTGAGAATGACCTTAAATTGTGTTTATTTCACTGTGTGTATACTCATAAAACAGAATTGTGTGTGTGTCTATATACACACACACAACTCTTGGTTTCCATCTAATACCCATCAAACTGGCATATGTAATGCACATGTATACACACACGTAAATATATGTACATATGTGCACGTATGCCATGCAACTGTGTATACACACATATCTACAGCATAGGTATATCTCTATGCACATGTATGTACATATGCATGTGATGTTGTGTTTGTATGTATATACACACCAATCTAAAGGGCATACTGTATATATGTGTGTATGCTGATATAATGGGAAATAGTTGGAACCTAAATTTGTCTCAATTTTTAATATTAATAGTGATTTAGAGCATTTTTCATGTAGTTGTTGATAGCTGATTTTTCTTCTTTTGAAAAGAATGACTTTACATATTCTTTGATCATTTATTTATTGTAGAATGGCTCTTTTTCTTATATATTTGCATCAATTTCTTAGATATCTTTGATTTCCAGACTTAGAGAAATTAGCTCTGAGTTTTCTCTGACTAATTGCTTTCTTTCCAGTTCTCTAAATCTTGATTTTGCTAATGCAAAGAAAAAATATCATTTCCTTCAGTCCCTTCGTTTTACCAAGATCTAGAGGGACCGAGTGCCTTACTAAAGGCCAAACAAGTATTAAATGACAAAGATGCTATTTGAACCCAGACTGGCTGTGACTCCCAGTCCTGAGTTTTGTTTTGTTTTTTGTTTATTTGTTTGTTTGTTTGTTTTTTGCTTTTTGGAGGGGGGAAGTCAGGGCAATTGGGATTAAGTGACTTGCCCAAGGTCACATAGCTAGTAAGTGTTAAAATGTCTGAGGTCACATTTGAATTCAGATCCTCTTGACTCCAGGATTGGTGCTCTATTCACTGCTCCACCTAGCTGCCCCCAGTCCAGTGTTTTTCATTCTTATTGACACATGCTGCCTTTTTTATTTTAACCAGAAAATCACTAGACAATATTGAGTAAACATTACCTGCATGATAGATGATGAAAATTTCTTGTGGTAATCCATTAAAAAGGTAATACCCTGATGTGTTTTTTCCCCTGTATTTGAATCTTTTCTTAGCTTTCACTATATTTTAAAATATCAAAAAAAATCAGTCTCTTATCAATTACTTTAAAGTTCATTGTCATGAAACTGGTATAGTTGCTTTAACAATTACCATCTTCTAAGTCAAAGTATTGACTCTGAGCTTGAGTCAGAGATAATTGAAGAAATGTTCCACATTATAGAAATCCTATACATGACCAGTCATTTTCATTGTGATACTGAAAAACCACAAGTTGCATTTGAATTTTTCTGTCTAGCCAGCACATGATTTTATCAACATCACTTTTGAATGGTATCAAATGCCAAATGGCAAGACAGACTCAACAGTTATAAAGTTATGGGATAAATTAATTTTATTAGCATGAAAACAATGCTTACATATATTTCTATTAAGATGCATAGTTATAGGGAATTAGGGATAAATAGAAATAAATGAATGAATGAATGGATAGATAAATAAACAAACAAATAAAATAAAATAACAAACCATAGGGCAACTTTTGTGTCCATAAAGCATATAAAGAATGTTGGCTTTGTGTTTCCTTTCATGACTAGTCACATATGCCGAAGAACAGACTTTTAAATAAATTCTACAGTAAGATTTTGGTTGAAAAAATCAATTGTTTCTTTACCATAGGAAATGTTTAAAATGAATGTAAAACAATATTAACAACATTGGACACAAAGGAACATTGCTAAGTGGATCTAACAAGAGATATGATCAGAATAGTTTTCATATATATTATTGCCAGGTGAGGAGTAGCCATATACTATGATAACCGACAGCAGTGATAGTACTGATAATGTTTATATGAGTGTGAAAGGATTTTAATGTTCCTAATTTGCTGTTACTTACTCGTAGACTTTAGTCATTTCTAATTTCTAGTTCTACTTCCTGAAGGGTGTAAGCTGTCTACTTAATTTTCTTTATATAGCACTTTGTGCAATTAAATGCTTAATAAATGCTCTTTATTGATGGTGATAGATAATCAATAAAGAAGTCAGAATAGAAAGGCATTTAATATAGAGGCTATTTGTTATTCAGGGCCCATATTTTGCTATGTTTTTGATAGGAGATTTAAAAAATCACTTTTTCAAAATTTTATTTTCTTGAAGAGAAGTAAAGGAGAGAGTAAAGAACTTTTGAAAATATTTGGAATGCCTAGTATGGTGGTTCAAGGAAGTGTACTAAGTGCTACGGAAGTTAAGAAGATAAAGAAAATAAGCCATACCCTTAAAGATCTTGAGCTCAAGTAGAAGAGCTAAGACAAGGACACAAATTACAATAAAAGCCAGAATATAATATGTACAGCAAGAGAGAGATAAAAAGAGTATTGTGGGACTACAGAGAAGGAAGCTCACTTCTAGTGAAGAGGATATGGAAGAGAGGGAGGATCATTACTGAAGGCTTCATGAAAAATATGAATTTGACCTGGGCTTTGAAGGATCAATAGAATTTTCATTAGGTAGACCTGATGGGAATGAAATTTTAGGAAAAAGGTCCAGAATGACCTTAATAAACTTTAAAACGACTGAATTCCCCACAGCAGTTACTGCAATATTCTTAACAGTAATCTAAATGTTCACTTAAAGGGCTACAACTTTCACATATTTGCTTGGAATAATATCCATTCTTTAATCACATAATTAAAAACAACAAAGGAAAGCAATAAAATACATTTATGACATAAAATCCAGCATTCATGTGAAAAAGAATTTACTCAAGGTGGGGAAACCAACTCAATCCAGTTTCAGAACAAGTCAATACCTTTAGATTTTTGCATTAAGGAGTCTATGCAATTTTAGGGCCCAGGGTGCCCTTTAATTTTTCTAGAGAAGAAATCTCCACCATGAGGAACTACAGGCTCTCTAGGTATTAGCAACTACTGTAGATTTTAAAGTCTTAAAAGAAGGAATTATTAATCTCGAGCAGCAGTTCTCAACCTGTGGGTCACAACCACTTTGGGGGTCAAATGACCCTTTCACAGGGGTTGCCTAAGACCATCGGAAAATACATATTTCCTATGGTCTTAGGAACCTAGACACCACTCCTCCATCCCTCTCCAGGTGGGTCTGCCCACATGCAGATACACCCACATACGAGTATTAAAGGGTTGCAACATTAGGAAGATTGAGAACCACTGATTTAGTCTATGAACTTGAAAATAGAAGATAATTATAATTCAACATAATTTGTTTCCTGTCTAATACTATATATTTTTTCTTACTTAAAAACATTATTCTGAGCAAGACTCAAGGGACTTCACCAGACTGCCAAAGGGGTCCATGACACAAAAATGTCTAAAGACCCCAAGAGGTTAAGTGTCTAAGGCCATACAAATTAATTTACAACAGAATTAGTACTGGATTCCAGGTCTTTCTAATTCTACAGATGAGTGACCTATTAATTTGACTCGCAAAATTGTCATTAATTAATTTTGTTAAAACAACTATTTAAAATTAAGCTATCCCAATTGTAATAGGATTATAATGAGTTCATGATATATTCATATTGAAAGAAGAGCTTTTACTTACTATTACCTAGTACCATAGCCTACAAAAGGATTGATTTGGTAACACACTACAAACACCCCAAGACTTTCCACATCTCATTGACATAATCAGTGTTGAAAGTGCAGTACTAGCTAATGAGCATCTCAAGTCAGAGAATGCTGTTTAGCTTTTCAAAATTTGAGAACTGATATTTCCAAGATGTACCTATTTTTCTTTTGTTTTTTAAAAAGGATTAAAAATAATGACTACCAAATGTTGCATCTGGTAGCACAACATAGTAATGTTGACTTCTAGATTTACATTGTCCCTAAGAAAAGAAAAATTGTTTCAGTTGCCTTCAACTCTGATAGTAGAGACTGTTTTCTTTGTTATTCCTATAAAGCAATACATGTCTTCTCTTATGAATGGGAGGCTTTGTTGAATCTGCTTGATAGTCCCAGCCTTTACTTGGTCTAAGATTGCTTAAGCCTAAATAGAGCACAATAACATTCATAAATGAGCATGATATAAGGTGAGTCGCAGATCTGGGTTTGGGGAAGACCTGAGCCCTACAATTAGGTTGATATGTCTTCAAATTCTTCCTCAGACACTGACCTAGCCCTGGGACCCTGGGGAAGGCAATTAACCCATCTTAGGCCCAATTTCTTCATTTGTAAAATGAGACTTCAAAAACCACCTACCTTCACTAGGTTTTAATGATTAGATGAGAAATTGTAAAGCATCTGGGGAGCTTTAAAATACTAAAAGTTAGCTATTGTTATCAGTATTCTTACCATTCCTATTAATAAATGTAGGCTTATGTTTATGCTGACTTTTGTCACTTTTTTAAAAACAAAATTTAACCATTAAACGAAGCAACGATGAAAATAAACTGCTACCTGTAAAACCAGTTAGAAGTGTTGAGATACATTAATTAATATACATTAAACACTTTTGTGTCAAGCACTTTGCTAAACTCTGGGGATACAGAGAGAAAAAAGAGAGTCCCTGCTCTCAAGAGCTAACAATCTAATGGGGGAGATAACATGCAAACAAACATATATATAAACAAACTTTATAAGGATAAATAGGAAATTATTAACAAAGGGAACCCCCTACAATTAAGAATGATCAGGAAAGGCTTCCTTTAAAATATGGCATTTTAACTGTAACTTAAAGGAATTTAGGGAAGTCGGTAGGTGGAGTTAAGGACAGAGAACATTCTAGAAACTGGGGATGGCCAGAGAAAATGATGGGAAGAAAGAGGTGGTACATATCTTTGTGGAGCAGTCAAGTTCTTATGTTGCATGAGATCTCAGAAGCATGACCAACCCCATCAACTATGGTCCTAGAAGAGTAAGAGTTCTAGACATTTGTGTTTTTATGTATATGAATTATAGGTTTTCCCTTAGAAAAGGAAAGAAGCTGGGAAGGTTTGTTTTGGTACAAAGGAAAGAGAACAAGAGGAGCCAGGTTCAAATCCCACTTTGATGTTTGTTATTTTTTGGTCATTTCACTCATGTCTTACTCTTCATGATCCCATTGGGATTTTTTTTCATTTTTTTTGCAAAGATATTGGAATGGTTTGCAATTTCCTCCTCCATCTCATTTTACAGATGAAGAAACTGAGGCAAACAGGGTAAAGTGATTTGCCTAGGGTCACTAAGCTAGTAAGAGTCTGAGGCCAGATTTGAACTCAGGAAAGTGAAGTCTTCCTGAATCTAGGCCTGTAGCTCTATCTATTGCACCACATGGCTGCCCCTGATGTATATAGTACCTGTGTAGCAAGGGGCAAGTCACTTAACCTCTCTAAGCCTCAATTTTCTAATCTGTAAAATTAGAGAGTTGAGCTAAATGGTATCTAAGATTTCTTTCAACTCTAACTCTATCATCCTGTGATCTATGCTAAAACCAAGCTAATGCATGATAGTTTATGAGGCATGTTGTGTCCATGGATGGAGTGCGCGACTAGAAATCAAGGACCATCTTCTGAATCTAACCTTGGATACTGAGTAGTTGTGTGAACTTTGAACCCAGATTAGTTTCTTCATTTGAAAAATTGAAATAACACCTCATGTGCTACTTCCCTTACAAAGTGTTATTAGAAAAGTATTTGAAAATCTAGAAGTACTTTATAAATGGATATGATGATTACAGTAGTTATAGACAGGCTAGAAAGAGATGGTTGTAAGTAGACAGCAATTACAGCCTTTCTCTCGTCCAGAGACAAAAGAGTGCTAGGTAACTAGGCTTAAGGAATGCTTATAGACAATTCCAGAAGTCTTAGTTCACTTTTAAGCTTGAATAAGCTCAGAAATATAAATACTAAAAACTTACAAAAACTTACTTTAAAAGTTTAATTATTTACATTTCTTTTAAACGTTATTTAGTTTTGAGGATTTTCAGTAATGAAGTTTAATTGTCATTATTCATTGTGTGTATGACTGGTTATAGATGTCATTTTCTCATCCCAGGTCTTTTTGCTTGACCACCTCTGTCATCTAATATATCTCTATTAGACATTTTCTTTTAGGCCAGCAGTTCTCAGCTTGTGGGTTATGTTCAATTTGTAACAATGAAAATACATCCTGTATATCAGATAGATTCATAACCGTAGCAAAATTACAGTTATGAAGTAGCAATGAAAATAATTTTATGATCGGCGGTCACTACAATATGAAGAACTGTATTAAAGGGTTGTAGCATTAGGAAGGTTGAGAACCACTTTTTTAGGGTAATTTCAAAATTCTTGTGTATTCCTTAAAAATTTATTCTTTGGATCATCATAGGGCTGGGATTACAAATCTTTCTGACCTTGAGCAGCAGCTGAACAAATTTTTTTTACAAAGTTGGAGAATGAATCAGCATGAAATATAAACATATGTATATGTAGCAAACAATAGTTATATAGAATTTTAATAAGAATCATCAGTGTGCTTACAATTTAAATAATTGACTTTTCAATTTTTTTTAGCAAATTTATAGTTCATATATATGTATATATATGTGTGTGTGTATATATACGTATACATATACATATACATACACATATACATACACATATACATATACATACACATACACACACACATATATCCTTTTGGGGGGCAATTGGGGTTAAGTGACTTGCCCAAAGTCACACAGCTAGTAAGTGTGTCAAGTGCTGAGGCTGAATTTGAACTCGGGTCCTCCTGACTCCAGGGTGTGACCTCTGTTCACTGCATCACTTAACTTCTTCTAGTTCTTATATTTCTGAAATTATTAAAACTTAAAATTATACTTAGACTTTTAGAATATGCTCTTGCATATCAGTTCAGGGCCATAGAGGAAGGGGTGGTGGGGATGGGTTGGATGAATTCTTCCAAACAAAGAATCTGTTACCTGAGATTTAAAGTGATGATACAACTAATTGTTCCTTAGGAGCGGCGGTCACCATGGGTATTTTTGTAAAGAAAGGTATACATTTGAAAACAAAGTGTTAAAAAAAAATAAAAAGAAGTAAATATAAAAAGTATAACAATGTTTATTTTTCCAGCATTTTTTTCAAGCGTCCTAACACAAAATCAATAGTTCTGCGTTTCAAAAAAATTTTTCCTTTTGTTTTGTTACTCCTCCTTTCGGTTGTTGAGTGCTACCTTTTCTTAAATAGGGTGTTGATTTTATTTTTAAATCTAAGAAAATAAACCTGTTTGTACGGAAAGCCCATATTTTCTTTTTAACAGCATTGTCATTGCATGTGCTTGAACAGATCATTCTCTCCTTTAGTGAAGGTATTTCTTTAGGGTTTCCTTTTGTGTTCCTTATGTTTCCATTTCTTTTGCAAAGGTGTTTTTTACTTTTCATTTGTTCTTGTTACTCTTTGTTTAGCAAAGTGGGGTAATCTATGCTTTTTCAGATTCATTTATGTGTAAATGTGAGTGGAAATTATTAGTATGGACTTGTAAGCAAACAATGAGATAATCATTTGGCTCGTTCCTTTTTTACCTCTTTTTACTTATTTGAATATTAAATATGTAATTATTAACACCTTGTTATAGTCTAATATTAATTTATGACTGTTCCTTTAAGTTTTCCATTTTGATAGTAAACTCAAACCTTTAGAAAAACTTAAAAAAAAAACCCAAAAAACTAAGAAATCTCAGCCTCCCTGCTCACTATTTACAGTTTCTGTAAAATGGCTAGAATGAGATTCAATTAATGTTTTCTGAGAAATATGAACCAATTTTTTGTTTCTTTTTTTGATATATGATACCATATATCTTACCTCATGGTTCCTATTATGTACTTTTTAAAGCAGTCTTTAAGTTTAGATATAAAAGACTTTCATGGGCAGAATGTCTTTTGACTTCTTAGCTAAGGTCATAATGAGTAAAATGAAAATATGGATTGTATATCTACTAACGGTTCTAAATCAATTCTTTTTATAATCTAGAGGTATTGTGTCTTGTTTTTGTTCTTCTTTTCTTTGCTAAGGATACATGGGATGATGCCATTCTTTATCTCAACATCAAATATATATTAAGACATAAAACCAATAGATTTAATTTACATATGTTTTTAGCTTCATTTCCTTGGGCACAGAAGCTATATACCTATATATGCAAACAGTTCAAATATTTTAATCAAATTTACTAATATTACCCATTTTAAGGACTGATTAGTAATAACTTGAGTAACTGAATCATTCAGTTTTAAGGAGTTAAAATTGTGAAGTCAGTTGCACTTCTTGACATAGTGAGCTTTTTTGAACTGGTGCTTTCATTTCAACATTCATAGAAATCAGATGACCTAAAAAGTATGTGTGTACATACATAGTAAAATCTTAGTGGTAATTATAGATTTAGGGAAAGAAGTGTCCTTAAAAATAATCTAGGAAGGGTGGCTAAGTGGTGCACTGAATACAGTGCACTCTATTCAGTGCACCGGCCTTGGAGTTAAGAGGACCCGAGTTCAAATTCAGCCTCAGACACTTAGCACAAAACTAGCCATGTGATCTTGTCAAGTCACTTAATCCCAATTGCCCTACCTTCCCCCCTCCAAAAAGCAAAATAATAATAATAATAATAATAATAATAATCTAGTCCAACTCCCTTATTTTACATATTAAGAAACTGTTTCAGGGAATTTAAGTGACTCTTTCATACTCACACAGATAGCAAATAGCAGAATCAGGTTTTTAAACCAGGTCCTCTGCCTCCAAATCCATTGCTATTCCTACTACATTATGTTAGTTTTTGTGTCTCAAAAAACACTTCAAGTTTATCCTAGGCACCTGTGGAATAACTCTATATGGCATCTGAAGGACTCAGGAAATCCCAGTTCTAGTCCACAATGGACCAGTTATTACTTAAAATCTTTAAGCCTCGGTTTCCTCATCTACAAACTGGAGATGATAATTATCTACTTCATAGGTACATTGTGATGAGAAAATGAGATAGCGTACACTAAATTAGTAGTAGATTGGAAAATACTATATAATATCACCTTTATATTATTAGTTTCACCATAAGTAAATTACATTCACAAACATATGCATGTTCATTTAAATATTCTGTAATTAGAGCATATTATCAAATGATGGATTTGACCTTCCATTAAAGATATTCTCTGCGTAACTCACCATGTCTACATTCTTAATACCCCTCTCAGCCATAAAAGACAGAATTTGTTGACCATATTATCTGTTTGTAAACAGATATTAGTCTAAGTATGTTACTTTCCTTTAAAAATGTATTTTAGTTAATATTTGACACAATTTATTCATATTCTCTGGTGTGTCACCTGGCTGTGAAATCCTCCTTTGCTACAAGTGACTTAAGATATGAATAAAGTTTGCTATCTCTCTGCAACCACCCAGATGCGTAGCGCTATGACTTAGAAGACATTGTAAGTTCCAGAGAGTTGAAGTGATTTGTCTACAGTAACGCACAGGTGTCCAAGGCTTCATTCCCATTCTGGTGCTTCTGACTCAAAGTTTAGAATTTTGTCCACCATAAGAAGCATTTCCTTTAAGAGTTTACACGATTATCAGAATATCAGTCTGATTTTTTTTTTGCTCAACCAAATTTATTATTTTGTCAAATTATTTTTATATGAAATTTAGATTTTCATATTTGTAAAATGCATATACTCACATTCCAGGATTAGATTTCTATAGAAAAAAAGACTTGTACTAGAAAAGCCCTGCTACTCAGCATTATTATGTGACCCAGTTATAAGATGTTTCTTTTCTACTATTTATTCAATTTTTAAGTCAAGAGTAGTAGTAGTCAGTACCATTGTGAACTTTTACCCTTTCAGCCAAAACCAAAAGTTATAAAGAGAAATTCGGTAGTTCTAAACATTCCAAAGACATGTCATTTGTGTTATGTTAATTTGACCTTTATATTATTCTTCTTTGCTTACTACCACACACCTGTGCAAGTGCAGAAGCTTGTCAGTGTTTAATTTTGAAGGTGGTTATTGTTTTATTGCTGTGGAAAGGTGAAGCTTAAAGAAGACTGTTTCTTCCTGGCACTTTTTGAACTAATGTTTTTCTGTATAGTTTCATTTCACCATGTCATACTTTGGAAATGGCCAATCTTTCAGTGCACTTGAAAGGGTGAAACCAAGAATTATTCTTTCTGTGCAATTTATCAACAGTGTACACTGTAATATACTTTTTATTGCTTAAGTCAACAACATCTGAAAATCTAATTTGCTGTAAGTGTATTTCTTGAATAGTTGTTGATTCCCGGCAGGTTTCTTTTTTTCTTTTTCATATCTATCAAGGCCAGTTGATCTCTATGGAGAACTGTTTTCTACTTTTGACTATCTTATACAATGAATATGCACAACCAGAATGTTATTTTGGACTTGGAATAATTTTCTATTTAGTTCCAGAAACAGGGTTTATTCAGAGATGTTTTAAAGTCTAGCATTGTCCTCCAAAATCTGTTTTCCATTTTACTGTAGCCCTATTTTCCATGCTAATAACATTTTTCTTAATAAAGAGTTTCTTCTTATTCTGTCCCCCATATACCTTTTATGCATATGCTACGTTGCTTTCAGACAGACAACTGTAAAGAAAATACTGGAATCTTTTCTGAGGCAAGTAGGTAGTGCAGTAAGACAGAGTGATAGAGCTGGAGTCAGGAAAATCTGAGTTCAAATTTGGCCTTGGATATTTACCAGTTATCTGACCACAGGCAAGTGACTTTCCTCATCTGTAAAATGGAGTTAATACTACTTCCCAGCATTGTCCTAAAATTAAAGTGAAATAATATTTATAAAGTACTTTGCAAAGCTGAAAACACTATTTAAATGCTAGTTATTAGCATAGTGCAGGGTGGGAGATTTTTATCTTTCTGTTTTACTTCATCAATTAAATGGAAGTACCAAGATATTTTTTGTCATATTTTCTGAAGAAAATTTTGAATGGGTATTTTATTATTGACTTTCCAAAGCCTTTATCTTAGGGGACATGCTTTATACCTTATCTTCCACAAAGTTCTATTCTGATGCTTTATCATAGACCACAGGGGACTTCAGTTTCTCAACAGCCATGCTAGTGGAATATAATCTCAGATGTTATCTCTAGAGCAAACACTGATAAATATAAGTATATAGAGTATGGTTTTACATATATTATATCTGTATCAAATGGTGGCTTTCTCTAGTGTGGAATGGGGAGGGAAGAAGGGGAGACAGTTTGGAACTAAAAATGTGACAAAAAGAAATTTAGTTTGATTAAAAAAAATTAAATTCTACTGAGTTTGCTTTCTCAGGACCAGCATTGCTACATACAGAGAGGACCACAACCAGTAGGTTAGCCATATGTGATGAGTTTTTGGGCCATGGCAACCCATGAAATAAAGAAAAACTTAAAATGGTCTACAATCCTGTTTAACTTCTTTTTGCTTCTACTGTAATGGTATCAGAGAAGTAAAAAGAGGGACAAAAGTTGGAAATTAACACACAATTTTAAACCTGTATATTTTAACTTGATTATTTGTACTCTGAATTTGAGGTCTTTGACCAGTGGCCACCAAAGGGACCTACTGCTAGAAGAGCAGAATTATATCAATCTTGACATTCTTGCTATAAGTGAAAGTAAAAAGATGAAGAGAGTTATGGTAAAAAAAAAGTTGCAGGTGCTCCATGGAGAGGCAAAGAAAGGAACATGTAGAATTGACTTTATCATACATCTGAAGGCACTATGAGACCTATTTTCATGGTATATTTGGTCTTGGATTATAATGGACGTGATAATCATTGTATTTGCAAAATGAACACCATAAAGGCTCGAGAGCTAAGATGGTAGAGTAAAAGAAGAACTCCTCTGAGCTTCTGCTCCAACCACCTCCAATACCAATAAAATTTGACTCTAAACAAATAACAGAAAGTGACAGAGAGAAACAAATCTCCAGCTGAAGGCAGCCTGGCAGGCTGACAGGAAGGGTCTTTCACACCAGGCTGGGAGCCAAGCACAGTCCTGTGTGAACCATACAGACCTAGACCTGGGGCACTCCGACCAGTGGCACAGGATGGCCAGAGCAGACTTCAGGAGAGTGAATTACCAGCAGCTGCGGTGACTTCTATACTTCTCAACTCATAAATGCTCAAGACAAATAAAAGGTCAGTGTGGAACTCTGATGGAACCAGGTGACAGAAGAGTGTGGTGCAGCCCCTACCCCTATGAATTCTTTCAATTTCTATTTTGCCCTCTGGTTCTAGAATATCAGGACAATTTTACTTGATAATTTCTTGAAAAATAGTATCTAGACTGTTTTTGATCATGGCTTTCAGGTAGACCAATAATTTTTAAATGCTCTCTCCTGGAACTATTTTCCATATCAATGGTTTTTCCAATGAGATATTTCACATTGCCTTCTAATTTTTTATTTGTTTGGATCTGTTTTATACTATCTTGAGTTCTCATAAAATCATTAGCTTCCAATTGCTCCAGTCTAATTTTGAAGGAGTTATTCTCTTCAGTGAGTTTTTGAAATTCCTTTTCCATCTGGAAAATTTAGCTTTTTAAAGCATTCTTCTCCTCATTGGCTTTGTGGGCCTCTTTTGCCATTTGAATTAGTCTATTTTTAAGGTGTTATTTTCTTCATTATTTGGGGGGTCTCCTTGAGCAGGCTCTTCACTCACTTTTCATGATTTTCTTGCATCATTCTCATTTCTCTTCCCAATTTTTACTCTACTTATCTTACTTGATATTCAGAATCCTTCTTGAGCTCCTCCATGGCCTGTAACCAATTCATATTTTTCTTGGAGGCTTTTGATGCGGGAGTTCTGACTTTGATGCTTTCCTCCCACTCCATGCCTTGATACTTTTTGTCCATCAAAAAGGATTCTATCATCTGTTTGTGCTTCTGTTGCTTGCTCATATTGGTAGTCAATTACTTGACTTTTCAGCTCTTTGCCATGTTAGAACTATGCATCCAGAATGGAGAGATTATGCCCCAAATTGCTTGGGGGTTTTCAGCTGCCAGAGCTATTAGATGGGAGCCCTCGCTATAGCTCCCACACACTCTAGCTCACTGCTCACACATCCTAGGATCATCACCCAATACTGTGACCCAGATAAAAGTAGGTCAAAGCAAGAGCAATTACCCTCTGAATGGTCACTTGGTCCCCCTATAATCTGCAGGCCAGGAGCTCTAGAAGCAGCCACATGGCAGTGGCTGCAGCCACTGTGCTGCCTTTGCTTCTCACTCCTGGGATAGCTGCTACACTGTGCTCCCTCCTTCCAAAAAAAGTTTCACACTGACCTTTTACTTTGTCTTTGGCATTTGTGGATTGAGAAGTCTGGAAAATGCTACAGCTGCTGGTGATTTACTCTCTTGAAGTCTGCTCTAGCTGCTGCTGGTTAGTCACCTCTGGGGCTAAAACTGTGGCTCATTTGAGACTGAGTTCATCTCCAAGCACACTGTGATGGACCCTTCCTTCCAGACTTCCTTCTGAAAAACAGGAGATTTGTTTCTCTGTCTGTCATTTTGTGGGTTCTGTAGATCTAAAGTTTGTTTAGAGCAATTTTTTGCATGTTTAGGAGGAGGCAGAAACTGGAGTCACGAGGAAGTCCTGTTTTTACTCCATCATCTTGGCTCTGCCCAGCAAAATCAAAGTTTTAAAAATAAATGTTTAAAAAATTGTTTTTACATGTAACTGGAAAATAAGATATATAGGCACTGTAGTATAGAAATCCATCTTTCCCTACTGGAAATTTAGAGGGAGAATGGGGGAGTATATAAGAGAGAACAGATTGGGGAAAGGGGTATTCAGTAGGCTTGCTATCTTGGGGTGGGGGTAGGGGAAAGATGGGGAGAAAATTTGTAACTGAAAATCTTGTGGGAATGAATGTTGAAAACTAAAAATAAACAAAGTTTACAGCAAAAAAAATTTTAAATGAATTGTCAAAATACTTTCTGCTTATATATTAATCTAGATAGAAGAAGAGAAATTCTACTAAGAACTTAATAGGATCCTCCAAATTAAAACAGTATACACTCTGACCTTTGGTGACTTCAGTGTAATTCTGAAAAATGTGAGGATGATGAGAAATATATAGGAGAGCATGACTCCGGAAAAAGAATTGAGAAGCCAAAGATTTCTGAATTATGGAAATACATTATACCTTTATTGCCTTCACATTTGAGAAAAGAATGTGTAGTTGCTGGATATTGTAAACACAAATGGCATCACAGACAATGAAATAATTTATGTTTTTAGGGACAGGAAAAGATGTATTATTGATGTAGGAGTTATCTCTTAACTGGTTGTCTATGTATAGTTAGGCTGTGAACTTGTCAAGGCAAAGACCAGAATTACAGAAGAACAAATAATATGTGGCACCCCAGTCATGTACTATTTAAATAATTAAGTAGCAAGGAAAAAAGTGAAAAGGTGTAAGAGAAGTAACTTCAACATCAGTTATTCTTTTTTTTAAATTTATTTTTGTCAGATTTCAATTTATTCATTTATTTATCTATTTTAGTTTTCATCATTCACTTCCACAAGATTTTGAATTCCACATTTTCTACCTATCTCTCCCTTCCTCCAACCCCATGAGGGCATGCTTTCTGACTACCCCTTCCCCTATCTGCCCTCCCTTCTATATCACGTCCCCTCCTTCTCTTATCTCCTTCCCCTTCTATTTTCCTGTAGGGTAAGCTAGATTTCTATACCTCATTGCATATGTATCTTATTTCCCAGTTGCATGTAAAAATAAATTTTAACATTCATTTTTTAAAGCTTTGAGATCCAAGTTCTCTCCCTTCCTCCTTCCCTACCCATCCTTATAAGACTGTAAATGTGTGGTCATGCAAAACACTTCCATAATAGTCATGTTGTGGAAGACTAATTATATTTCCCTCCATCCTATTCTGACTTCCCCCTGCCCATTAATTCTATTCTCTTCTTTCACTCTGTCCCTCTGCAAAAGTATTTGCTTCTGATTACCCCCTCACCTAATATGTTCTTTCTTCTCTTAACCCAGCCTAATCCCCTTCCCCTCTACTTTCCTATAAAGGTAAGATTGATTTCCATACCAAATTGATTGTGTATATTATTCCTTCCTTAAGCCAAATTTGATGAAAGATTCACTCATTCCTCTCACATCCCTCCTCTTCCCCTCCACTGTAAGTTTTTCCTCACCTCTTTTGTGTGAGATAATTTACCCCCATTCTACCTTTCCCTTCCTCCTTCTCCTAGTATATTCCTCTCACCCATTAATTTTATTTTTTAAATCTCATCCCTCCATATTCAACTCACCCTGTGCTCTTAATCTGTCTGTCTGTCTGTCTGTCTATCTATCTATCTGTCTGTCTCTGTGCATGTATGTATGTATGTATGTATTCCCTCCAACTACCCCAATAATGAGGAAGGTCTTGTGAGTTACAAGTATCATTTTTCCATGTAGGAATGTAAACAGTTCAATGTTAATAAGTCTCTTATAATTTCTCTTTCCTGTTTACTTTTCATGCTTTTCTTGAAATTTGTATTTTAAAGTAAATTTCATTATTTAGCTCTAGCTTCCCAAAAATGCATTAAATTCCTCTATGTCATTGAAATATTAATTTCACCACCCCCTCATTGATTACACTCAGTTTTGTTTGTGAGGTGACTCTTGGTTTTAATCCTAGTTCCTTTGACCTTGGGAATATCGTGATCCAAGCCCTCTGATCCCTTAATGTAGAAGCTGCTAAACCTTGTGTTATCCTGATTGTGTTTCTACAATACTTGAATTGTTTCTTTCTGACTGCTTGCAATATTTTCTCATTGACCTGGGATCTCTGGAATTTGGCTATAATGTTACTAGGAGTTTTCTTTTTGGGATCTCTTTCGGGAGGTGATCAGTGGATTCTTTCAATTTCTATTTTGCCCTCTGGTTCTAGAATATCAGGTCAGTTTCCCCTCATAGTTTCATAGTTTCTATTATACATTGCCTTCTTTTTTTTCATTCTTTGGGTTATGTTTTATAATTTCTTCATTGCTCATTGAATCATTAGCTTCCATTTGCTCCATTCTAATTTTTAATGAATTATTTTCTTCAGTGACCTTTTATATTTCCTTTTCCACTTGGTTAGTTTTACTTTTTAAGGTATTCTTTTTCTCATTGGAGTTTTGGATCTCTTTTGTGATTGGATCTAGTCTTTTTTTAAGGTTTATTTTATTCAATATCTTTTGGGTCTCCTTTAGCAAGCTTGAGCATCAGTTATTCTGAGTTGATACAGAAAGGTAACCATTGTAAATTTATTACTATAGCCAAATGAACCCCAAAAGCATATTAATATTTTTTACTTGTTTGTCAAACAGAGATGGCAGTCAAAAACAACACCATCTTAGATTGTTAATTTGCTTGTGAAATATTGTGAAGAATGATGAGCATCAGGTAATAATGTCTTGGAAGAAAGAGAGAAATCCTCAAAGGTAAAAGCAGAAGGTATAAAAGAGATCCAACTAAGTAAAATTGTTCCAAGGGCTTTTAAAGAATGGAATGATGCCAAAATATAGAGGGAACAATGGCAAGATTTATAAATAACGCCATGACAAACTCTTTTCACTGTTGGGCAAAGTGGAGCTATTATACTTCAATTCTACCATCATAGTTCTGGAAGTTCTTATGGGAAAGGTAGAAATGACTCTAAAATGAACCAAAATGGGAAAAGCAAATGGAATAGATTAAATGTTAATAATAGAGATCAGTGCTGGTGGGGGAAAAAAAACAAATATGAAGAGGGTACTAAGTAATCAATCTATGCAAGGTTTCTTAAGTAGGAGAGGATAACAAAAGTGTGGGAAAAACTAGGCACTTATTAACAACAAAAAAGCAACCAGGAAATCATTGGCAGTTACTGATTAATTTGTCCTCTACTCCCGCCTATATAAATTTTTATGTAGGTTATATATAAATGAATGAAAAGTATTCTAAAGTCTTTCAAAATGATTTTTTCTTGATAATGTTATTATACAAAGTGCTTTCCTGTCTCCTTTCACTTCACTCTGCCTCAATTCCTACAAGTCTTCCTCCTTTTTTCTGAAGTAATCTTCATTTATTATTGGCACAATAATGTTTCATTTCATTCTCATATCATAAGTTGTTTAGTCCTTCCCTAATAGATGAACAGTTCTTTATTGTCTAGGTTTTTGCTATTATGAAAATAGCTGCTATAAATATTTTTGTACATATGAATCCTTTTTCCTTTCTCATTGATTTTTGGGGGGATATATACCTAGCAGTAACATAACTAGGTCAAAAAGTCTTGATAGGTTAATCATTTGAGAAGTATAATTCAACAGTTAATTCATAGCTCCTGTGTAGTATTAACTAGTGGAAAGTTTGTATTTCAGGACAGGAATTTTTAGAAGTGATTGTTAATAGAAGTACCTATTTGACTCTGAATTACTTTTGTAGACTTATTTCATAATACTCCTCATTAATTCACTTAGTATTCTAGTCAAACCATCTGTTTTCCAATCTTGTCTTACAGTCTGCTATTCTCATATAGTTGGATGGATCAAGTGCCATGTTGGAAACTAACTCTTCCCACATGTGACTTTTGAATTTTTTTCTTTTTAAGGACAAATTCAGGTGCCCTCTCCTCCATAAAATCTAATTTGCTCTTCCTAGCTGCAAGTGTTGTCACTGTCTCTCTTTCCTTTGCCTCTATTTCATTTTACTTTATGGTTTAGTGGAGTTTCACTTACCTGAGAATAGGTTCTAATTTCAGCATATAAGTAAAAAGAAGTTCTTTAAATTTGATAGCTTTGATTTCCATTTGAACAGTATGAAGAAATTGAGTTGACTTGTGCGATGTATTACCATAAATAAACACAATTTATTCTTTTTATTTTTGAACCAGAAATGTAATATCTTTTTCTGGCCTTACTAATGATTTTTACCACCATTTATTACCTAGAAATTTTCTTGCTTTTTAATTTGAATGGAATAAATAAGAAGAAAATTCTTCCCCCATGACCCAATAGACACAGTTGTGAGAAAGATGAGTTAAGTAAAGGATCAAATTGTGTGAATATATTCTTTCCAAGGCTGGTAGTCAAAACAAAAAGCAGTCTCCAAGTTTCTGTTCCCATGCACCAACACCAAGAAAGGAAGGAACACGTTATTTCCTTTGCCATACCTATGGAGAACGTATTTTTGCAGTTCCTTGATTGGACATTTCCTCCATGGCAGCATCTCCAGCAAGGGCTATGGAAGCAGCCATTATGTTCTTGGTGTGAATATGGATAGCATTATGAATAAGCACACAGATCTGTTTTAGGGGCAAAAGTGTTAAGAAAAAGAAAGGTTCAGGGAGCAGTGGCATAGAAAGCCCTGAGAATACTCACAGATTGAGTTTGAGAATGGGAACCTATCACTATGGATTTGGCTCAGCTTAGAAATTAGTGCCATAAGAAGGGAAAGAAGGAATAGCCAGGAAGATGATAGGCTGTTGGAACCATTGTTCTAGATGGATGAGAATATATACTTGAATTCACCTAAGTTATATGCACTAAAATGTGACATTTGCTGCTGTTTAGTCATTCCAGTTGTGTCTGACTCTTCTTAACCTCTTTTGGGATTTTCTTGGCAAAGATACTAGAGAGGTTTGCTATTTCTTTCCCTAGATCATTTTACAGATAAGAAAACTGAGGCAAACAAGGTTAAGTGGCTTGACCAGGATCACACAGCTAGTACATGTCAAAGGTCAGATTTGTACTCTAGAAAATGAATCTTGACTCCAGGCCTGCCGCTTTATTTAATACTAGCTACCCTATGATGTGACATTACTCCATTCTTATTGTGTAGTGTTGTTTCTATTTTACTCCAAACATTTAAATACAAGGTCCTTGAAGGCAGGGATGATAAACTTTTAATTAAAAAATAATTCTAACAACTACAACAATGTCTTATATATAGTGTATACTTAATAGATGGTCCAGAGGATGGTATTTTGGGATAATAAAGATCTAAGATGCATGTTTATAGGCTGAGGGCAAGTTGCCAGTAAAGTGACTGAGACCAAAGATTCATGAGAGAAGGAAGCATCAATGAAGCAGGGTTATGGAGAAGAAAGTAGTGACTAGTGTCCCAAGTACAGATGGAAGATTTGTCTCAACTAGAACATTATCTCTCTTGAAACTGGATTAAAGTAAAAATGGTGGCAAAAACTTTGAAGGGATATTCTGGGCTCAGTCTCCTTCAGAGCCGCCTAGTTATTCAGCCTCAGATTAGAATGTAAAAAAAAAGCACTCAGATACCATAAAATGCAATTGTAGAAAATCATTACTAGTGATAGTGAACAAAAAGTATACAACTCCTAAATTTAAATAGAAGATGCTAATTCAGATAAAATGGCTATTCCATTACTCCTCTGTATTACCATGACAACTGGCCACACTAAATCAGAAAGTTCTTCCAGCAAGGAATTCTTTAAAAATCCCTGACACCAACTTTCCGTAAGATGGGCTTTCTCACTCAGGTTTTAGAAAGGGAAAACCAATGATCATCCAAGTACAGTTCCTAATACCCTCAAAGGGAGATAAGCTTGGACTACATAAAACAGGTGCCGTTTCTGCCACTAGTTTTAGAGCAATAAAGGAATGTTGAAGTACACATCCTGAAAAGTGCAAATATTCTCAGTAGTATGCAAAAGGATTTCATCAGTTTTGAGACAAGGAGTAGAGGTGGTGTTGAGAGTTTGAGGAGAAAAGGTTTAGCATAGTAATTGTGGTAAATGAGATAGTGAATCAATAAGTAAGATTGCTTGCAGCAGTGAGGACCATTGAAGTTATACAGCATACATTATTCCAGCATTACTTCATTATTTTCTGTGGCAGTTTATAGCAGCTAGAGTAGGAATAAGGGAAGCAGGTGGTAAGAAATACCCAGGTTAAGGATTATTAGGGATAGAATGTCTTGAGACAAGAAAGTCTCAAGGTAGAATGTGAAGGGGATATAGGATTCAAGCTTGGAGATGTTAAGTGTCTTGTAGGCAGGAGTGTGCTGGTATATATTTAACAAGCAGCTTTCCTAAAACAGGACACAAACTTGTAGGTTTAATCTGCTTTATTAGCAATTTCTTCATCATTTTGTAAGTCTAGTTATTCAGGAAAACAGTAAACCAAGCCTTAGTTTTTAGCATTTGAGAATTTCCAGGGTACAAATTTGCTCATATTGAAAATTTACCAAGTCTGTTGCCAGGTTTTTTTTTTCCAGCCACCTGAGCAAGGAGGAAAATGAGGCCAGAATCCCATTTCTAAACTGTAAGAATTGAAAGTAATCAAGAGACCTAATTTGATAATGAAGGCAAATAACAAGTAATGTGTAAATAGGAAAATGGGAGAGATAGAAGGATGTTAGAAAGGGAATTTCAGTTTGTAAGAACTTAGAACAATTTCAAATAATAGTGAAGTATAAGTTGTGTCTGCAGTGGAAAGAGATTAGATCTGGGTTTAGCACAGTGTCTCATACATAATAAGTGCCTAATAAATAAAAAAATAAAATCCTGGCTCTGCTAAGTGCTGCCTGTCACTCTCCCTAAACCTCAATTTCTGCTTCCCAGTTTCTTCTTTAAGAAGTTGATTTCTAAGATTCCTTCTAGCACTAATCTTTGAATATGGGAGGTGTCTGAGGCATGGCAGAAATATAAGTCTTAGGGGCTAAGCAATTTATGAAACTATGAATCAAGGTGTGCATTGGGAGGTTCATCAAGGTGTATGTTGATGTCTCTGAGGATGATGAAAAGAAAATGGATGCCGAAAAAGACAGGAGAAGACTGTGAGCCAGAGGCCACATGCTGTTCAATTTAATATTTTTATAACGTCTATATAACTTTTGGGCATTTGGAAAATTAAAAAAAAATAAGTACAATAAAACATTGGTAATAACTGTATCATTCAAAGAGAACTTGTTTTCTGAGAAATGTTCTTATGGCCCATTTTCCTGAGATTTCCAAGACTCTTATCCTCTGGTGGCAATCCTGGGAACTGGCCTCAAGAGGCTTATTTTCTTTCTTTGGCTCGTTGTCACCCACCTGGATTTACTCCAGGAAATTTAGTATTCTCATAGCTAGGCTATCCTAAATATCAGTGAAGGGAACTTTCTCGCTTCTGTTCAGTCATTCAGATTTCATTTTGCAGAAAAATGCACAAGATGCAAAAGATTCACAGAAGCATAGTTAGAGAAATTCATAGGTCACTCAACAGTACCATCAATTGTCCTTGATGGGAATTAGATTTAGAATGACTATCAAGATAAATATATTCCTGACTCCCTCTTTTCAGAGTCCTACTTAGATCTCTGTGATTAATAGTGTCAAGCTGTGGTTTTAGATTCCCCTAGCTAGAAGATAAGCATATTTAAGGGTAGGGTTCAAACTATCCCATGTCATTTTATCCCTGATACCAGATGAGAACATATTTGAATCTGTCAATCAAAATGCCTTAGACCAAGTGTGAAAAGTCTTTGAAAGTAATTGGATGAAGTAAAAGATACCAGACAGGGAATCTATTCTAGTAGGTTAGAAAACTTGGTCATGTTTCCAGGGATCATTCAATATTAACAAGCAAGGTGAGATTAGAGAAGAATTCAGGAAATTGGAGCATGTAGCTTTCCAGCACACCTTTGAAAAGGAAAAAGTAGGACCAAGCTGTGGCAGAGGAGGGTGATATCAAGGAATGTCCCTGACACATATGTTTCAGAACAGAGCATTGGGTGAAATCCTAAAAAATTAAAAATAAAATATGAAAATTCAGCCCTTTCCCTGTTTTTTCACTGCTTTCCTTTCTCAAACATTCTGCCTCAGCCATGAAGAGACCATTGATTAACTAGAGATAAATATAAATTTAAAGTTAAATAGAAAATCCAAACTTTTTCTGAATGGTAGAGATTTTCCTTGGAGTGATTATGAGTAAAATCAGAATATGTCATCAAAAATAAAATCCTTAATGATGAAGAGAAGAGAACCAAATGAACATTAGACACCATTCTCTCTCTGTCTCTCTGTTTCTCTCTGTCTCTGTCTGTCTCACATACATAGACAGGCAGACAGACACACACACACCACATATACCCTTCCACATACACAATGCTACCTTAAAATTAGCTAGTTATCATAATAATTTTATGCATACTTTATATACATGCAAAAGATATACATGCTGCATCATGCATTAGGAAATTCTCTTTTTCTCTCTCATTCAGGAGGGGTGTGTGTGTGTGTGTGTGTGTGTGTGTGTGTGTGTGTGTATGTGATCAAACCCTTTGGCAATCTAGGGAATTTTATCAACCCATCCTATTGTTTGTTGTCTGCAATTCATATTTGGAAGAAATAATAAGTTTCACGTGGAAGTGATTGAAAATGAAGTGATTTTTTTTCCATCCAAATTAGTGGATCTCCTGAAATTTATCCATGAACTCCTTTTAGGTTCATAAACCTCAAGTTAATAAGCCTTCATCTGGAATCTCTAGTTGTGAAATTCTCAAGCTTGGGAAGTCTTAAACCTGAGAAATTTTCATTTGGAATTTTCCTTGAAACAGTCCAACAAAGCTGATATTGCATAGGTAATCTCTTTTCCCTAGCTTTTAGAAGTGTACCTTCTGGAATTCATCTACAAATACTCTACTATCCACACAAGAGTTTGAATTGCAAAGCATTCCCATGAATAACCTCCATGGGTTTAGTGCCTAATGTGCTTCTTGAAGAACTGGGTCATTGCCTTAGTTGCTCACATGTTGTTAGCTTGGAATTCCACTATCAGACATCCTGTCTCTGATCAAAAAAGGAAGCAGCAGGGCAGAAGGTGGTTGGGAAGTTTACCTCCAGAAACTCTTCTCTTAGGACACTTGTATAAGGATATACAGTGCACCATATGCTTCTGCTTCCTGTCAGAAAGAGGAAGGGTTAGGGTGGGTTGGTGATGCAGTAAATAGAGCATTGGCCCTGGAGTAAGGAGGATCTGAGTTCAAATTCGGCCTCAGACACCTAACACTTACTAGCCATGTAACCTTGGTCAAGTCACTTAACCCCCGATTGCTCTGCCTTCCCCCTCCAAAAGAGTAAACATTTAGGAAAAAAAGAAAGAGCAAGCGTGACCCCAGAATTCAGGTTTACTTTGCTGTGTACTCATCTACCCAGTTGATAGTCTTGAGTACCGGTCAACCAATCATCTGGAGTTCCCTGTGCCATATTAGCAAAATAACAGTGGGTAGGAGCACTTTACATGGGAACATATCCTCATATGCTTCTTAACAAAGACCCATGTCCTGTACATCAGGTCGATGGGAAAATTCACGTAGTATTTTATTCATCTTGCCCTTCCCCCCACTTACATTGAAAGAAAGTTTCAGTGTACTATCTAAAGAAGATTATTTTGGCTTTGTGATGAGATCTTAACTCAAACACAAAGCTTTGCTAAACCTTCACTATAAGTCATTCACGACTCTGCATGGCTTTTCCCCTCCTTTTGAGCAAATGAATTGTGTGCAGCTAAGACAATGCATCAGCTTGTTCTGACATCACAGAGAAATTCACATAAAAATGAAAGCAATTCCACATACGAGATTTATCGATGAATGCATCCCAAGGTGTATTGCTCATCTCTAAACCAAGGTCCATGTGTTATATTTTACAAAATTCACAAGCTATTATTACAATGGCAGGTCAATACTAAACCCCTCAATTCTTTGGCTACCTAGCTTAGACTGTTGAATTAAGAATTCCTAACTTTCCTAGATGTTTGTGATCCTGAAAGGATAAACTTTCTCTTTTAGAGGACTATGATTTTGAATGGTTTGTTAGAAACAACATTCTTTATTAAATACTTTTTAACTTATTAAGAAACACAATGCATAGATATAAGCGAGCTACCATGGAACATATACATAGCATAGAAATATTTATACCATGGAACAATAGGGAAAATAAAACAACATAATTCTGGAGAAAGAGGGTTTAAATCCTGCTTATGGTGTTGTGTAACTTTAGGCATATCACTTAAATTACTCATTACCTCATCAGTAAAAATGAGGGAATTGGTCTATGGCTTCTGAGATACCTTCCACACACACACTAGAACTGCTCTTAGACTATAAGTTCCCTAAGAGCAGGAACTGCCTTTCCCTGTATTTGTAGGTGTTTTTTTTTTTCAGCACATTGCCTTGTATTTAACAGTACTTAATAAATGCTAGTTGACTGTCTTATTGTCATGTGTGTTTCTAACATCTGTGAAGATTAATAACACCTTTCTACCTTTCCATCCCTAACAAAGTTAAAAAACTTTGCTCTTTTATGTATACTCCATAGAGGATTTTCTTCTGTTAGAGGAAGACGTTCCATGTCTTTAGGGTATCACAGACTATTGACCTGCTCATTCTTGCAAATTAGCAATACTCTTCTTTTACTATTTATGTGTGAACTTGATTCCTTGACTATATCTTTTATTCTGTTTATTACTTGCAGGTCATAGTTGAATATAGAAATATGTAAGGTCAAAAGTGACAAAAACCTTGAAAAAAATTTAATTGGATTGAAAAATGAGCAATTAGTAGGATTTTCCTCAGTTGAAGTGTGTATGGAAAAGTAGACCTGTGATTTCATTGCTAAAAATGAATTCTGACTGAGAAAACTACATATAACAGTACAGATTGGCATTTGTTATGTAATTTATAACCTTAAGGAGTTGCCTGAGGGCACTAAGAGGAATATTAGTATTTTTATATTTCTGACTCATAAAAATCATCTAACAGATGTTAACTGGTTTTTCCCGGTCTTTGAAGGACTCAGCAGTTATAAATTGGATACCTAAGGAGATTACATTAACTATTATCAGCTACTTAGTTATTATAATATGATAAATTTTCTGTTATCTATATTCCATTGAAGGTAGCTTAGATTTTTAACTTAGGGTGGTACTTATTCTATCTCATTACTTGCTTTGGCCATTCAATTGTAAGCTTCTTGGGGACAGGTGCTGTCTTTAGCCTTTTTAAAAAATCTCCATTGCTTAGCATAGTGTCTGGAACATAGTAAATACTTATTAAATGCTTACTGACTGATTTATTCCTTTTACCCTTTTATTTAACTGTCACTAGGTCTTTACCAGTGCTTCCCTTTGATTTCTCTTCCTTAATGTCATTGCCTTAATACAGACCTTCATATACGTAATTTTAACAACCCCCTAATCTCCCTGTTGTCTGCCTTTCTCCCTTCCATGCAGTTCTGAATTAATCCTTAGCTACATTAATCTTAATGTTACTACTTTCAGCATGTTCCAGCATGCTACATCTTCCCTATGAGAAGTCCAATTTCCTCACTGTTTCATACAAAGTTCTCCATTATCTGACTCCTGCCCCTTAGTTGTTAAACCATAATCATAGAATTAAAATATTGTGAAATTACTTTAGAGATTATCTAGTCCAACACCTTCGTTTTGTAAATGATGAAACTTGAAGTCCAAGAGTAAGTAATTTTTCTAAGGTAACAACACAGCTAGTTGACAATAGGACTGAGACTCAAAGTCAAGTCTACTGACTTCCAAATCCAGGGCTCTTTCCATGTTGCTTCTACTCATTCATCAAATATGAGTTAGTGATTAGTATGTGCAAAGCATCTACCAACCAAAAAGTTTACACTTTCAATTCCTGCAACAAACATTTATTGAATTGCAGGTTTCACAATCTCTGCCACATTTGCCTGTTAGCCGGTTGAACTTTGCAGTGTCTACTGCCTTAAAACCTTTGTCCATGCAGTCACCACACCTAAATGCTCCAATGTCTCCTACAATGCAAATCAGAACAGTCCCTCAAGTTCCTTCTCATACATTGAAGCCTCCCTTCCCCATACTAGCTCAGATCGTATTGCTTAGACTCTCCTTTGAACTCAGATGACATTTCATTGTATGATCTGCTATATCAGATTTACTATCAATTTGAAAACTTGAAGAAATATTATTTTCTATGATTATTTGATTTTTTCCATATTAAAAAGAACTCTTATTTTACTCGAATGTCAAGTCTTTTGTTTCCTTTGAACACTTTTCATCTAAGAACACATCTCATTTTTTTTCTTTAATTATTTGCTAATCATTGTTATAGGCATCAGAATGCTCAGTGTTGGGGAGTCTTTGGGAAAATGGTGACTTTCAATTCTGTTTGAATTTTCTGTTAAAGACATTTGTAAAACTTAGTAAATTCCAGAAATCAGCCCCATTTGTACACAGTTGGAGTAGTTCCAATATGTCTTTTTGATCAGTTGTTTCAGTTATGTCTGATTCTTTGTGAACCTGTTCCCGTTTTCTTAGTGAAGACACTGGAGTAGTTTGCCTTTTCCTTCTCCAGCTTATTTCATAAATGAGAAACTGAGGCAAACAGGGTTAAGTGACTTGCCCAAGGTCACATAGTATATAAGAGTCTAAGGCCAGATAATGAATCTTCCTAACTTTAGGTCTGGCACTCTATCCAGTGCATCAACTAGCTGATACAAAGAACCAAAGAGGAAAAGAAGAAGCTATTTTTCTGTTAGCTGGAAGTAACTTTTACATTTCTCTCTCCTCATTCTCCTCCTGCCTATCTGTCCTATTTTTTGTTTGTTTTCTTTGCTATGCCTCTCATAACACATTTCATCTCCTGAATGTAGGCATTTTCACTGACTGTCTCCTAGACCTGGAATGCTCTGCTTCCTCATTTCTGTTTCCTTATCTCCCTGTTCTTCACATTCCAGATGAAATCTTAGCTTCTACAGGAAACCTTTCCCAATCTTCCTTAATTCCTGTGCCTTCATTCTGTTAATTACTTGTTATTTACCTTTTAAATGTACCTTGTTTAATATGGTTATGTGCATGTTGTGTCCTTCTCCCTGAGGGCAGTGTTTGTCATTTGCTTTTTCCCATATTTATAGCAATTTTTAGCACAATGCCTAGCACATAGTACATACTTCATGCATATGCCTACTATGACTTATTGACTACCAGTATCACATTTTTATTTTGCCATATATAATTATTTAAATATTACTGCTTTTTATGTTATAGTTATGATGTCAATTCACTGAAATTTTATTTTAAGTAGCCTAAGTCTTCTTTAGTTTTCTCTTGGTAATTCAGACAAGTAAGCCGGCACAAGGGTGTGATGGGTGACTTAGGCTACTCTTTTTATGATGTGTTAGTATGCCTTTCCTGTTTGCCGAAGGGTAAAAGAATGAAAGAAAAACATACCACTTTAATTTAATTTTAGTTGTTTAATAAGGCTACTTAATAAACCAATTTTTTTTCAGGTCCATTTCATTCACTATGGATCATATATGGACTAATAGCTATTACTTTGTTTACTCTTGGCTAATATCTTCAACATAAAATTGTAATTGGACATAAAAAAAAAACCTTAGCTTCCTAGTACAGAATTATTCTTGTTTAAATAAACCTATCAGGTGGAGGATGTAGGTATTACCTAGAGATTAGAAGAAGTTTTTATAGCTAATCTTGCTGAAATATTCCTTTATTGACTTGCAGTTTGAAAGTCTAAGCTCTCTCATGATCAGAAAAGAATGAATATTCTTGGTTGTAGTTCACTCTGAATTTAATAGATACTTTCAATGAGTACTTCTATATATAATGTAGAAAGAAAGGATTATACATGAAACTGTTCATCTTCCTCACATACAGCTTGCATTTCTTTTTGAGTACATAATAAAGTTGACAGAACTTTCAAAGCTGTTCTACTTTCTGGATCATTCTGGACTTTGTTCTGTTTGGTTCATTTAAAAATTCTTCAATAAGACTCTCTTTCCTTTTTTTCTTTAAAAGGAATTTTTATGGCAGTTCTCTAACTTCCCCATTTTGTTGAAAATATTTGCCTTGTTCTGCACCTTCAGTCCATCATCTCCTGTTAAGAAGTTAATAGTACAATTCATCATCAGTCCTCTTGAATCATAGTTGTTTATCATGTTAAGAAGAGTTAAGTCTTTCAGTTTTTATTTTTCTTTTGTTTTTCTTTTGGTTTGCTTTTATATTTTCTCATTTATTTTTTTCCACTTTAACAAGCATTTTTTTCTTTCTCTTCCTTTTACCCCTACCCCATTGTAGTTGAACAAAAGAAAAAGAAAACTCTTCAAAACAAACGTGTATAGTCATGCAAAATAAAGGTCTTTGCTGGCCACATCCAAAAATGTGTGTTTAACACATATTTTGTAAATGCATGTTCAACATACCTTTTGTAAATGCATGTTTAACATACATTTCATATGATATGATATAGAGATAGACTTGAATAGAGGGCTCCCTTTCATATGTCATAGTATCATGGACTTCAAGCTAAAGCTTTAGAAATCCACTAGTCCAAACTAGCCATTTTTGTATATGAAGAAACTGAGTCTCAGGTCCCTTCTAGCTCTTTTTTTTTGGTGATCTTATACTCTATGAAAGGGAGACCTCCATTCAAGCCCTCCCTTGATATTACTGTACCATTGGTTTGATTCTGGTGGTTTTTTTAAGTTAGAATTCATTTTTAAAAATTTTGAGTCCTAGATTCTCTCCCTCAGTCCTACCCATCCTCATCTACTGAGAAGGAAAGCAATATGATATAAATTATACATGTGAAGTCATGCAAAACATTTCTATATTAGCTATGTTGCCACAAAACTAAGAAAAATAATGAAAAAGTATAATTCAGCTGCCGATTCTGCCTGCTGGGGTGGCGGCTGCAGGTGGAGCCTGCAGGCCACGGTCGCGGCTCATGTGATGAGAAAGAGCCGCTGTTGGACACCGATCCTTTAGATCTGCGCTCCCGGAGCCGGCCCCTGCCATGGGGTGCTGCTACAGCAGTGACAACGAGGACTGGGATCAGGATCGAGAGGAGCGGAAGCTACTTCTGGACCCCAGCAGTCCCCCAACCAAGACCCTAAATGGAGCAGAACCCAACTACCACTGCCTGCCAGTAGCCCGTATGGATGAGCAGGCCCTGCTGTCTTCTATCCTCGCCAAGACAGCCAGCAACATCACTGATGTATCGGCAGCAGGTTCCCAGGGCATGGAGCAGCACGAGTACATGGACCGAGCGAGACAACACAGTACCCGCCTGGCTGTCCTGAGCACTAGCTTGACTCACTGGAAGAAGCTGCCACCACTACCATCGCTCACCCGCCAGCCCCATCAAGTGCTTGCCAATGACCCTGTCCCCTTTGCAGATTTGCAGCAGGTTTCCAGAATAGCTGCTTCTGCCTATAGTGCATTTTCTCAGATCCGGGTCGACGCAAAAGAGGAGTTTGTCGTGCAGTTTGGGGTCCCATGAGGACAATTTCTGGAGATTTTCCCCTTGTTCCCACCTTCCTTTCCCCCCCACCTTCCTTTCCCCTTATTTCTTCCTGCTTGTACAGAAACCTAACTTACTACTAATCACAGAGGAGAAACTACCACAGGAGTCCAGAGGTGTTTGGGGGCCTCATGTTGACAAAGAGTTCCCAAGAAGCCTTTGTGCCATGTGGTCCTGGCTGAATACTTTGTGGGGAGGATCTATGATGGTTTTGCCCCTTGGCGGTTGGGGGGAAGGCAGAACTAGAGGAGTGAGAGGATAGGGATTTGGATATGAATTATTATTTCATGATTGGGGGGTGGTGGGTAGGAAGAGATTTGGCTTCCTTGAGATCACCCTTCTGTGTTGAGGCTAAGAACTAAATTGGTTGTTTCTATTTCTCACACCCAGTTTTTACATGTTTGATCCTTTAATTTTATTTGTTT
>CM053593.1:319995431-320013965 GCA_028646575.1 Pseudocheirus occidentalis | reverse complement strand
GGGGAAGGCAGAACTAGAGGAGTGAGAGGATAGGGATTTGGATATGAATTATTATTTCATGATTGGGGGGTGGTGGGTAGGAAGAGATTTGGCTTCCTTGAGATCACCCTTCTGTGTTGAGGCTAAGAACTAAATTGGTTGTTTCTATTTCTCACACCCAGTTTTTACATGTTTGATCCTTTAATTTTATTTGTTTTGGGTTGCCACTCTCCATAAAGGACATCTATCCAAAAAAAAAAAGTATAATTCAGTATGCACTCAAGAGTTTATCAATTTTTCTCTGTTTCTCTGAAAATGTATAGTATTTTTATTATCAGTCTTTTGGAATTTCCTTGGATCCTCTTAATCAGAGTAAGCAAAGTCTTTCACCATCAATCATCCTTAATATATTGTTATTACTCTATATGATCCTTTGGTTCTGCTCACTTCACTTTACATCAATGTATATACTTCTTCCCAGGTTTTTCCAAAACCATCCTGCTCAGCATTTCTTATAGCACAATACTATTGCATCTCATTAATATTACACAACTTGTTCAGTTGTTCTTCAACTAGTAGTCATCCCCTCAGTTTCTATTTTTTTGTCACCACAAAAAGAGCTGCTATAAATATTTTTGTATATGTAGGTCCTTTTCACTTAAAAAAAATCTCTTTGGGGCACAGACTTAGTACTGGTATTTCTGGGTCAAAAGGAATGCACAGTTTTACAGCCCTTTGGGCATAGTTCCAAATTGTTTTTGAAATGTTTGAACCACTTCATAACTCATACACTCTGTTTGGTGTATCTAGAAAGTCTTAAAGTCTATGCCAACAGAAGGTCTGATAAAACTGTAAGGCATCATGTATGGCCCCAGTAATGAATTGTGTGACTGTTGTTTAGAGCTCGGCCCAACTAAATTTGGAAAAGCATAGCACCAAGTTAACTACATACTGATATATTTTTCAATAATAGCAGCTGATCAAGCAATCCTATTAGGCATATCAAATCTGAGATAAGTGTCAGGAGAGGGAGTATTTTTACTAATGACATCACAGATGTTTACCCTATTGAAGCATGAAAGGATAGTGGATGATGAATTCCAGTTCTGTCTCCTAACATGTTTTGGTTTACAGACATTGAAATTTAAATGTAGCTGTTGCAAGACAAAGTAAAAGATGATCGTGAGACTATCACTCTTGTATTTTTAATTCTTTTTAAACAACAGAAAATTTTATGCAAGTTACAGTAGTTTGAGGAATTGTGATCAGTTTAATGAATTGTTTTTCCTCTTTGAAATGAATATAGATGGAAATAGAAATAACGAATGGAATATGTAAGTGATAGTGACAATTCTGATGGAAATGATGGTGTGATGCCAGAAATGAAATCAATTTCATATTTATATTATAAAATTACAACAGCATTCATTAAATCTCTCTGAAATGGAACTGAATATTGTGAAACTTTAAAAAAAGAAAAGAAATTAATCATGGATTTGCTCTAGATTTTTCTTTATCAGCCTGGGATGGATGTTTACGTTATGATCCACAAATACTAGTTTTGTAAGTATTTAGAAGTTAAGAGCAATTTAGATTAAGCACATTTCAAGCTCATTTGTAAAATATTCATTTATTTGAGCTCTTTTAAAAAGATTTGCCCAGTTGGATCAGAATACTTTTTAATCTTCCTTTTTTATTTAAAGTCTTGGCCATTTTTCCCATTAGATATCTTCTGAACTAAAATTCTAAATGACAAAATTGAAGATTTTTCAGAAGCAGAGCATACATGAACAAATTTGTGAAAGAAGAAAAAGTATTCTAAATTTAAAGGAAGAGTATAGCTTCAGGGGTTCAAATTTCTATGTGTTTGGCCAGAGGCTATGTATTTCCTTTCCTTAGGGTGTGTACACACACATTATATATATGTATGTATACATACACATATATACAGATATACATACGTTATGCATGTATATATGTATATACATGCACATATATGTATATATATTCAAGTAGATAGAAAGGGAAAAAGAAAGATATATATATATATACATATATATTTATATATTTATATATTACATAGAGGAAGCTAGATGGCATAGTAGATAGAGTGTTGGACTTGAAGTGGAGTCAGGGAGACCTGGTTCAATTACTGCCTCACACACTTACTAGCTGTGTGACCCTGAGCAAGTCACTTAATTACTCTCTGCCTCAATTTCCTGATCTATAAACTGAGGATAATAATAACACCTAGCTCCCAGGATTGTATGGAGAAAACAAAATAATACTTGAAAGTGTTTCACATACTTTTAAGTTCTGTATCAATGCTGTCATTAGTATCATTATTATTATCATCATTGTTGTTGTTACCAGTAATAGTAACATTCAATTTTTATATGCAAAATGAAGTTTTTTTTGTAAGGCTCAGTTTTGACATTCCCTGTGAATTCTACCCCAACCAGTTAGAATTGGTTCTCCTCCTTCTTTTATTTTCTCATTATACATTGCATAATATACTATTTTCTTATGTATGTAGATGGTCTTATCCTTCCATTTATGCAGTAATGTCAGTGAGAAGATGGACTTGGTAATATTTCATCTTTTTATACCGCCCCCCATACTTAGTACAAAAACTTTGAACGTAGTAGTGGCTTAATAAAAATGCTGTTGAGTTGGGACAGCTAGGAGGTGCAGTGATTCAAGCACAGGCCCTAGAGTCAGGAGGCCCTAAGTTTAAATCCAGCCTCAGACATTCAAGACTTACTAGCTGTGTGACCTTGCGCAAGTCACTTAACCCCAATTCCCTTGCCTTCCCCTTTCAAAAAGACAAGAAAGCAAAAACAACAACAACAACAAAAAAAAATCTCTTGGGTTTAATTTCTTTAGAAGAAAGTAATGAAATATTCCATAACTGCATAAGGAAGAGATTGTGGGTAAGTAGAAGGAGGTAAGAAAAATCACACAGGAAAGCTTCATGGAGTGGGACAGAAGAATTGATACTCTGAGATGAAAGGAAGCAGTGTTGTAACAGGGCAGTTATATGGCTCCGTGGATAGAGTGCTGGCCCTGCAGTCAGGAAGACTCATCTTCTTGAGTTCAAATTTGACCTCAGACCCTGACAAGTGTGACCCTGGGCAAGTCACTTAACCCTGTTTGCCTATTTTTTCTCGTCTGTAAAAGGAGTTGGAGAAGGAAATGGCAAACTGCTACAGTTTTTGGGTCAGGGTGTATAGGTCTCCCCTATACCCTTCCTCAACAGGCTTCTGGCATCCCCGGCTCCCGCTTACTCCGGGAGAAACAGCTGCACAGAAAACTCAGGACACAGGACTTGCTTCTAGCTTTTATTGAGAGTGTGTTCTCTATGCTGGGCGTGGCTGGAACTCTCTCTGCCTTCCGGGTAGCCTGTATTTAAGTCCTTTCTCCAGGGCCCCTTAGGGCCCCTCCCCTGGCCATGCCCTCACCACAGTGAGCCAATCTGGGTCCCGAAGGTGGAGAGATAATCCTGCTTATTGCAAACAGGTGCAGCCTTCACATTCCACCCCCAGGAGATCACGTGCACTCCTGTTAGCTGAGGACAGGTTCAACCCATCACCTCACCCCACGTGAGGTATCAGAGACCCAACAAGAGACCCAAAAGCAAACCACTCTCATGTCTTCAGGCCAAGAAAAACCTGGGGTCACAAAGACTCAGACATCACTGAAACAACTGAATGAAAGCAACAGATCAACTTGTAACATGAGAAATTGAAAATTATATTAGAGCATGATGGACTCTAGAGTTGTAAAGGCCCTTGGGAAGAAAGGAAACATTTGTTTGTTAGGTGTCATGTGCAAGATACTATGCTAAGCGCTTCACAAAGATTATATCATTTGATCCTTACAACTGATAAAGATGAGTCTATTATTATTTCCATTTTACAGTTGAAGAAAATAAGACAAAGAGAAATCAAATGTACCGAGGGTCACACAGCTAAGGCCAGATTTGAACTTGGATTTTCTTGTCTCCAGGTCTAGCATTTTATCTTCTGCACCATCTAGCTGATTTAGAAATCATGCCAGCTAGCTCCCTTTTTCACAGGTGAAAAAAGTTGGACCGAGAGCTGCTGTTATTTTTTCATGTATGTAGATTCTGGTTGTATTTAGAAGAAATTTTGTTGGAGCTAAATTTTTTTTAAAGTAATCTATTATGAGTCCGGGATCTTAGAGGTGGAGTAATTTTAAATGATAGGTGTAGGGTATAAGTGAAGTGGTAAAAATATGATAAAATGAAATTTCAGTGAAGATAAAAAATGAGAGAAATTAAAGTGACTTCACAGTGGGAGTATACCATAGATGGCCAGACAGAGAACTGAATAATCCTTTCTTATTAACAGGTTACAAAAACAGAGAAGCAAGACATGTTATAGTAAAGAAGTGTTTTGGTGTCTTGCACATAGTGAGCACTCGATAAATATTTATTAAATTAACTGTCCAGATGTCTGCTTGAAATTTCATTCTGCTAATGACAGAGAATTTAATAAATTCTTCAATTAATTTGCTAACAATTGCATTTCTTTGAAGATGGGATGAAGAGGAGAGCGATTTATTTGTATAATTCTGATGACCTTGGAAGAACCAGCTCATGAAAGGAAAAGAATAGGAAACTTTGAAGGTAGTGTTTTCTGAGAGTTCATTATGGCCATGAGATTCTGGGCATAGTTGGATATATATCCTAAGCTTTAGGAAAGTAGATTTTAAGGGCTGAAATAAAGTTTGATTTCATGGCCAGAGACACTAAGGAGAACCTGACTCAAGAGGATTAGGGGTCTCTAAAAAATGAAGTTCTGAAGATGTAATTGCAAATGACACTAATCATGAAGAAAAGTCCATTAAGACTGCAAACAGACCTCTCCAGTGACCTCTTATTAAGAAGGATATATGCATAATATGGGAGATGAGGCATATATCTAAAAGCAGATACAAAAAATATGCCGCAGAATTAGAGATTTATAGGAATAATGTCAGAAAGTCTAAAGCTTCTCATAAGCTGGAATTATGGCAAATGTCCTGGACAATTTAAAAGACAGTTATATTTAAAACAAGAAAAAAACGAGGTAGAGACTCACTGCTTGAGGAAGACATAGTACTGTATTTTTATTTTTTAATTTTTGGCAAGGCAGTTGGGGCTAAGTGACTCACTCAGGAAGACACAACTGGTAAGTGTTCTGTCCGAGGCCAGATTTGAACTCAGGTCCCTGACTCCAGGACTGGTGCTTTATCCACTGCATCACCTAACTCCCCCCAGAATACTATATTAATAGATGACCAGCACTACCCACCTCCTTTCTTGTTTGCCTTCCTTATCACACAGAATAGTTAATAATGCTCCACCCCCCCAAAAAAAGACCCAAAGTTAATTGAAAAGGTATTGAAACACAGGATTGCTAAGGCATTATCATTATCATTTGGCTACTTTAAATAAAATCTTCTAGATCAGATCAGTTACTATAAGATACATAATAGAGTATATAAGAAAGAATCAGCCGTAAGACTTGCTTTCCAGGGGTCACCAGACACGGCAACTTTTTATTAATAATATAGAATTGGATGCAGTACCAAAATAAATTACTGTATTTTTGTCTGGACCTATGATTTCATAGATATCACGAATTCCTTATACACTCTAATTCCACATACCAAAATAATTCAGAAACTACTATATGACTACAGTCTTAGTCAATTGCTTGAAGACCTTAAAAGGTTAATAAAGTTGTCCAAGGTCGCACAGCCAGTAATGTAAGAAGCTGGTCTAGAACCTGTATCTTTCTAACCCCACAGATAGTATTGTATGTATTCAACCACACTGTCTATCTAACATAAATTATAGAGATGATTTAAGCTGTAGAACTGCAAAGGAGTCAGAAAGCTATGGTTGTTAGGGGTTGTCAGAGAAGATGACTGCTGGGAAGAAGTAGGCCTTTAAAAATGAATAAGAGGGGGTGGAAAGGGTCCTCTTGGTTGTACATTCAGCAGCTAAGGTTGGAAACTAGATAGGGATTAGACTTAAAATATCAAGATGACCTTGAACTGTTCCTATAGGTGAGCGATTCTGAACCTCTTTTGGTGTCATGACCCGTTCTGGCAAGCTGCCAAAACCTATGTGCCCTGTCTCAGAATAGAGATTTTAAATGCATAAAATAAAATATTAGAGTCAAAGGAAAACAATTGTATTGGGAAAAGATGTATTTTTTCCCTCAATTCAGGTTCACATGTGAAAAATGTCCATGTACCCCAGGTTAAGGACAGTTGAAGGTTGTTGAGGAGAGGGGTGAAAAGATTAAAGGGATGTTTTAGGAAGGTCAATCTGACCACAGTATGCATTAGATATATTTGAGGAAAGCTGCCAGGACAAAATGAAGTCACATTGATTTTCAGAGCCTTCTTTTGGATGGGGTGGAGAAGAGGGTGACACATCTACATGGAGAAACAAATGTAGTTAGCTGAGGAGGAAGAAAGAAGCAACATTCGGTCTGAGCCCCGGGCGAAGAAAAGGCTTCTGAGAGGAAGAGATAAGGAAGCAGGACTTTCTATACTGGGGCTGGGGAGCCTGTGGCCTGGAGGCCACATGTGGCCCTCTAGGTCCTCAAGTGTGGCTGTGTCACAGGTAAACACATAGTTAACATCAACTACGTCAGATGTCAGAAGACTCAGGAGAACTTCTAGTGCAGGTTTATTCTTGAACCAGGCAGACGGGAAGACAGCATTGGAGAGGTTAAACAAGCTTATTTTATTCTAGTCTGTTCTTCTCACATGGGGTTACTGATGATGGGAACATAACTCCTACAGTATTCCCTAATCACCCCTCTCACAGGGGCTGGCAGGAAGGGGGGCCAGCTTCCCCTATGACTCAATAGGATCCATTGAGACAGGCACAGCATTCTAGCTTGTGTACTCCCCTAAATCTCCTCCCCCCAAGATTCAATGGGGGCCAGTCAAGGCAGGTACATGCATTCCTTTCTACACTGCCCAAATCCCAGATCCCCACTTACTGACCAGTGCCCACTTGATTCATAGGCCAACAGACAAAAAAGGTATTTTGACAACATTAAGGTCACAGGTTAACTATAGTAATATCGTCATTCATCACAGACATAGTATATATTATGTTATGTCATCTCCATATTTCACTGCACTGTCACAGTAGAAATGATTTGTAGCCAAAGTTCTAGGATATATTATCTAGGAACTTTGAAACTATCCCCTAAAAAGAAAAAAAAAACCCTCCTTACAGCAGCGCTTTGACTTCAGTCAGGACCTAGAGGATCATATGTGACCTCAAGGCTGCAGGTTTCCCATCTCTGTTTTAGGCCATGGAGTTAGCCTGGAGTCTTGTATACAAGTTAGGGGATCTGAATTATAGTGGCAATGGAAAGAAAGGCCAAATATGAGAGTCATAGATATGACTGAATCACTAATTGGATGTGAGAGATCAGTGAGAAAAATAATTCTCCATTTCTGAGTAAATTTGACTAGGAAGGGAGCTTGTTCCAATTTTGGTGCCTCTGATCTAACAGAAATAAAGAAGTAAATATATGTTGCATTTCAGATGAAAATAAAATTAGAATATCTAAACAGAAATTCTAATTCTTAAAATGAATGTGTTGTTGCCATTATAAAACTTTTTGTGTGTGTACTGATACAAAAAGGTTACCGTTTTTAAAATTTTACGAATATGACATTTTGTGTCACAAAAATCTCCAAAGTTTTCCACAAATCTCTGAAAGTGATGATGCCTTGTCAAAGCATACCTTTACAGGCAACTAAATAACACTCATTTTTCAATAATTAGTCTATGAGGTATACAGGTGATATTCTGGAAATATGTTATAGAAATCACATTTTATATAAATAATGAAATAGAAATTAAAATCCTTTTCGCATCATTGCTCTTTCTTTTGAACAAAAGTAGTTCCAACCAACAGCAGTGCCTTTAATATCCTAGTATAAATTAGAAATGTTTTCTGTTCAAGTAAAACTACTTGGATATAAGGCATTAAGGAAAAGAAAATCACCCCTCCCCCACTTCCTACATAAACATTACAGTTGATTATGTATAGTTTGGGGGCAACTTGGTGATGCTGTGAATAGAATGGTGGGCCTGGAGTCAAGAGGACTCAACTCATTGAGGTCAAATTTGGCCTTGCTGGTTGTGTGACACCGGGCAAATTGCTTAACTTTATTTGCCTCAGTTTCATCATGTGTAAAATTAGGTGGAAAAGGAAATGGCAAACCACTCCAGTATTTTTGCCAAGAAAATTCCATATGGGGTTGGGAAGAGTTGGAAATGACTGAAGCAAGTAAAGAGCAACGTATACAGTTTTGGTGGAATGACACTGAAAACATTCTGGTATCATATGCTTTTGCAGAATGTTATTGTTTCATAGGATATGGAAGTTAGGAAGAAAGAGTCTAATTAAAATTAGACCTCAGGGGGTGACCAGGTGGTGCACTGGCCCTGGAGTCAGGAGGATCTGAGCTCAAACCCAGCCTGAGACACTTAACATTTACTAGCTATGTGATCTTAGGCAAGTCACTTAACACCAGTTGCCCTAAATATCCCCTCCAAAAAGAAAAAAAAATTAGACTTCAAATTCTTCTTCCAAGGAATAACCTATAAATGCATTCTTTTGGCCCTCAAGACCAAACCTTAATTGTAACTGACTTAAAATCCAGAACCAATTTCAGGACTGTCTCCTAGCTCTTCTATTGCCTTCCTCCTGCTCTCATTTCCCCACTTTGCATTATTTCCAATAATCCTTCATCTGGGATGACAAAATTTTCCACAACTTTTCAATTAATTGTTTTATTTTTAAATGAAAATGCAATCATATGACTTTTTGATTAAGTGAAAATCAGTGCCTTTGTCACGAGGTGGCATTGAACAATATAAATGTCTTGACATCATCATTTGTCATTTAAGCAGGACTGGGGCTCTTTGTAGCATTTTCCCTATAGCTGCCCCTCTTGAGCTTACATTTCATATTTGAGAAATAAATTGGGAGCATTATGCTCATGCTGTGTTTGATTTAGTTTTCCTTTAGACTAAAAAATGGAAGCTCATCTCAGCAAGACTAAAGTTGTGTGAGAAGCACATTTGTATCAACCCAGAGAGAGGCTTGGATGAAAGAACTGCTAACCTTGATAAAGCTCTCTCTATTTAAAAGATTATTTTGAGATCTTAGTTTATCTTCTGGTTTTTAGAAATCATCCTTTTCTATTTATGTACTTAGGAGAACCTTTTTGTATTAGGTTATTTTGTTGCACAGTATTTTCCTTTTAGATTCAACTTAAGTGTAAAAAATACATTATACTTCACCTATATCTCTACCTAAGCACAATAATTATGAAGCAGAACTGTGTATCTTATTGTTAGTCATTACACTGACAATCTACTCCCCCCAAATTTTAAGTACAAGTACTTGTTTTATGCAGCATATTTTTGTTTATTTCTTATTTGCAGATTTAAATACTATGAAGTGAAATCTTTTCTTAATTAAATTCATTTTATCTTGAAATGAGTTATTTATTTTTCATTTAATGCAATTTTGTGAACATTTCTTTCCTGTATTCTCTGTAATGCCCTTGTGTTTTTCTTGGTAGGTTTCCTTCTTAGTGATGTGAGTTGTAGTTCAACTTCTCTGAATTGTTCATTAGTTTATGTATTTATCATAAGATTCCTTAAACATGTATAAGTACTCAGTATATGCAAAACATTGTGTTGGTTGCTTGGAGAGATAAAAACATCCATCTTGTGTTCTCTGCCATCAAGAAGATTAATTTATTCCTAAAGGTAAATTAGATATACACAGAATTACTATAATAGAGCTTGTTAAGTACACAAGAGAAGTATAGAGTGATATGGGAGTTTTGAGAGTGTAAAGCTCGTTGTTGACAGGAAAAATCATTGAATTCTTTGTAGGGGTGATGATACTTTTTCTGGAAGGATGGATAAGATTTTTAATAGATGAGATGGGGGATAATCAAAGATCAACTATATTCCAGGCATAAGCAATGCAACAGTCAAAATAAAGATTTTTTTTTAAAAGCCCAAGTTGTCTGTGAAATGTTGTGTAGTCCAGTTTGAAGTATGGTCTTTGTGAAAAGGACTTATGTTATATAAGGTGGCAAAATTAGGTTCAAACTAAATTGTGGAGGGCATATAACAATACTGAGAATTGTGAAAACACTCAGTTATTTGACCAGTGAAGTGATGGGTTCAAAGCAATGAATTAAGAAAAGCAATATAGCCAGCAATGTGTCACATAAATGAGATACCTTCTCTCCTGGTGGATAGAGACTAAAAGGGACATTAAGTTGGTGGTATAGGGGAAGTAGTCTTCTATCCATATTTCTGGGACAGTTAACCTATAGGCCACTTTAAGTTAAAAATCATATCTGAATACTTTGATGGGTCTCTGATTTTGTTGATTTGGGTAAATCTACTCCCAACAGAATAAGTAACATTACATTCATGCCTTCTCACTACATGAGACCCTCATCTGTATTTTCCTTTAAATTCTTTACAAAGAATCTTCTTAATACCCTGACCTCTTGAGTTGAAATAGAGTCAAAAGTAACCATAATTGTGGCCATAAGTTTAACTTTGTTGGTAAGAACCAAAGCATTATACTTATGTGCTTCTGTTTATTTCAATTCCTTCATTAATGGGTTTTTACTTTTTTTGCTACTGCAAAAAGTGTTGCCCTAAAATGTTCCTGTGTATAGAATGCCTTTCTTTTTGTCAGTGATTTATTTGGAGTATAAGACTTGCAAGAGGACCACTTGAGTCATTTTAGCCACTTCTTTGAATAATCCCAAATTCTTTTTCAGAATGGTTATACTAATTCCTAACTTCACCAGAAATAATATGTATTTCCTTTTCCATAACTCCATTAACATTTATTGTTCTCATTTCTTGCCAGTTAGCTTTGTGTGAGGCAAAATCTCAGTATTATTTTGATTTTAATTTCTCTTCTCAGTAATAGGGCATTCTATAGAATGTGTCAATAATTTGCTTTTTTTTTCTGTGTAAAACTCTTCATACCATTTGACCTCTTCCCCACTGAGGACTGGCTTCTGGACTATAGATCATTGTTAATCAGTTACTGTTAATTAAAGACTGTCTGAATCTGATGGGAATAGAGTTATATAAACTCAAAGTGGTCTTGAGTTTAATACTTTCACAGAAATTTTAAACTTAAAATAAGTGTGGCTTAACCAAATTCCTTTTATCATACTTCATTTATTTTCATCTTAACAACATTCACACTCAGGAAGACTTGGGTAGTTATAAGAAATGGTACAAGACATTCTTAGCTAGAAACCTGAAGGAAAGTGATGATGGTGTCATTCTCATTCTTCTACTTTGATTTGTTACTTACTGCATGCTGGATAGATTTGTCAAAGGATTGGAATCCATTTACACACCTCCTGTGATGTTTAGCATATTGACATGCAGGTGAACATTTTTCCCCCACTTTCTTTCTTTGCTATTTCACTAACACAGCATAAATAAAAGGTAGTAACACTTAAAATAAATCTCCTTTAAAGTCAACATTGCACTTACAGGGGCCTTTTTGAAATGGAGCACCATCATTTTCTGTGTAGCCTTTCTTGTTGAACTATATAACTTTGCTACTTTTAGAATTGAAATTTTTTCATAGATTGCCATTTCCTAGAAAAAATTACTATACTGTATATAATGTATATAGTATTATAAATAATACTATAAATACTATAATAATAAATAATACTATAATGAATGTTACTGAACTATATTTCTTGAAATATATAGCATTCAGGAAGCCAAAAATGTCTGAAGGATAGATCTTGCTACTTGATTTAACATTATCATATGATGATGGTGATTAATGATGTCTACATTAATTCACATTTCTAAAAGATGTCTTCATTATGGCATGCATTTTCATACTATGCCTGTAGGATTCAAAGATTTCAAGTGTTTTAAAAATAAAATTGTATTACGTTTTTGTATCTCTATTTTGAAATAGAAAATGTTAACATTTCCACTGAAGAGATATGTATACAGTCAGTCAAAAAGCCTTTTAAAGTTCTTATTATATGCCAAGAAATAATGATATGACTAAAATCCACATTTAAAGTTTGCCTTAAGCACTAGTCTTTATAATAAATTTGCATTCTTATTATAATTAAATTAGCTTCATTTAAGGGTTTGTCATTATTAGCAGTTTAAGTGCATGATACCTGTGCTGGTTCAGCACATTAAAAAATTGGTTAGTTTCATTCATGAGATTAGCTGGTTAAGGTTGAAATTGCCCACATTTCAAACTTTAGCTATAACGTAAATATACACTTGCTATGTTGTATAACCCTCATTCATCTTGGCTTTGAAAGAAAAATTCAATTCCAAAATTCATTTGATACAGTCATACCTTTTTGATTTCTCAATTAAAATTCCATTTTATGCAAGAAGATTTTCCAAATCTCTCTTAATACTTAGTAGAAGGAAGAACCCTTCCTATATTGATTATCTTATTTCTCCTGTATGTTTCTTAAATGTACACCATGTTTTCATGTTGTCTCCTTTCGTTAGACTGTGAGCAGAGTTTATTTTTTTCCTTTTCTTTGCCTGTTCAGTGCACAGTGTCAAGTACAATGCTTCACAAATAGTAGGTATTTAATAAATGCCTGTTGCTTTGACTAATTTTAATGTTAAATAGTGAATTTCTTCTATGTGTCTATATAAAAATGAGTTAAAAAGCAAAGAGTCTAAGTCAAGTCTTTACATCTTGTTGATATGCATTGTATCTCCTAATGCTTACAGATTGATTTAGGATCCTTACATACACTTAACATAGTCACATGCACACATATATGCTTAGTTCTCAACCAACCATCCTAATTCCACTACTTAAAAATCAAAACCCTGGCCTCAGAAGTAATAAGGCACCTATATACCAGGAATATGTACAAGGAGCAGCTGTTAAATCTTATTATGTCATTTTGAAATAAACAGAAAAAAAATTATCAAGTCATACAAAAGAGTAGCTGCCAGCACAGAAAAAAATTGCAGTGTTAAATTAGACCAAAAAATGGAGCAATTGTGAAACAGAACAATATTTAAATGTGAAATTATTATTGCTTCACTCTGTATGGAAAATGCCAAAGGCTCAAAACCATTAAAACTCCTTTGACTGTGGAGAATAGCATAGCTGTTAGGCTTGTTATAGGTAGTAGATTTCTTAGAGCTCTCTCTTATTAGGGGGCAATTCTTCCCAAGTTTCACAAAACAGTCATTACTCACCAAGAAAATATTTAAAAATAAAATGAAATGAGAGGGCACTTGATATTGGACTGCAACCAGAAAAAAGTTATTTGGATAATCCCTTACTTATAGATGTTTGACATATGAAAAAGCAGCAAGGAATCTGAGAATACCTTTCTCTAACATGGTGGCCACAGCTCCTCCTCACGGTCTACAATGTCCATAGACTGACTGACTTGAAGAGAAGTCTTGAAACTTGGAGTTTCAAAATTTCTATTCCTTAGGATGATCTTCCTCCTTGTCCACCCCACTCCCAGAATTCCTTCCTCCTGAGTCAGGAGCCCCTGATATTTCTTTTAGAGTCAGCAAGTCATTGTCACTGAATAAGGTGGGATGTGGATATCTGTTGTACAGAGTTCAAGCTTAGAATGGATCTTCTCAGAGAAGCAATGCTGTGAATGGTGTTTTAGGCTTCTTTGACTTTGTATTATTTATGCTATACTCTAAGTACAGTATCCATTAAGTAGTTTTTTTGGGGGGGTGGATTGCCTGGGAACCTAAATAAAACCTATAGCATAATTTCTATGGGAAAATGAATTCCAATTTCTAAACAACCAACATATAAATGAACTTTAAAACATAATCAATGCAGGAACTTATTTTGCTTGACTATGAGTATTTGTTACAATATTTTTTTCTGCTTTTTCCCCCATGGTGGGAGGAGGTGAGATGGAGATAAAAGAGGATTTTGTGAATTAAGGTATAAAGATAAATTTAAATTCATTTATTTGTTGGAGACTTAGAGGGATGTGTTAAGGGTATTGCAAGACCAGTTTAACTGAGCTCATATTACTGGGACTGGAAAAAAACTACATCCCCAGTTAGTGAAAGAATGAGTAGATGAAATTGTGGATGAGATTACTTATTAACAATTATCTCTGAAAAAATTAAAAAAAAATGTGAGAAATGCCATAGCAGAGGGGATGGGTAAATCCATGGATTTTCAAAAGTATTAAGAGGTAGATTTCTTCAAGTTGTAGTTGATATAAATTATAATATACATTTGATAAATATTACTGGGAAAATAATTTGTTATTCAATGGTCTTTGTATGTATATGAAAAGTTAAACAAGTGATTAGTGATCACTTTAAGTGATTATAAGTTCATCAAGAACAATTTAATGTGAGGGACAAGTTCTTGCATCCATTGTATCTGGCCTTAGTCTAAAAAATATGTGATGTAACATCTAAACCATGTCACAACTGTAGATAAAGGGAACTGTAAGATGTAAGTGAGGAAAGTTCCTGAATTCCAACTTTCTGGAGGGGTATCTGAGGTGTCAGATTCACAACTACTTCATTGAAGGAGCAGGGATGTACTGGGCAGCATTATCATGAAATCTAGCTTTACTAGTGAGAGGAAGATTTCAGGTGGTTCTAGCTTCTAGGTTTGCCTCCACTGGCATTCCTACATTCAAGAATTTCAGAATTCAGCCTTCTACTGGGGAAGATGAAGCTTGTAGGTATAGAAGCAATAAGGTGGTTGGGGGATCTTTGCCCTTTGCTCTCACCCTGAGAGTCCCCAAGACTTGCGGAAGGGTGGAAGAAGTTAGGATCCACACCTCTCAGGTCCTTCTCCTAGGTAGACACTTGAAAGGGATGATTACAGAATGGGCTGCAAGTTAGAAGAGCTGACCAAACAGGAGCTAAAGAAATTCACATTCTCTCTGGAGAACTTTTCACCTAACAAAGGATCCCCCTGGTTCCTTAGGAGACAAAGAAGACGACTGAATTTTGTGTTGAAAAATTTATAGTTGATCATCAGTAGTCAATTAGTAGTTGATCAGCAGTAGGCATGGTGACCATAAGATGGGGACCTCAGTGTATGTGGGGAAGATGTAACTGAAATGCTGTATGATCATTTTAGGACAGCGGTTCTCAACTTTTGGGTCATGACACCTTTGGGGGTCAAATGACCCTTTCACAGGGATCACACAGGTCGCCTAAGATTATTGGAAAACACATATTTCCAGTGGTCTTAGGAACTGAGGCACTGCTCCTCTATCTGTCTCCAGGCAGGTCAACCCACATGCAGATACACCCACATACAAGTATTAAAGGGTCATGGCATTAGGAAGGTTGAGAACCACTGTCTTAGGAGAAAGGTTCTGCTGATAGATGAATAATACAATGCTTGGTACCCATTGTACAAGCTCTGCAAAAGAAACTCAGCTGTGTATTTATGGAGACCTTGACAAAATTAATAACCTGTATTGCTCTGGCTTCTTGTCTTTATACAGTCTGTTCCTCCTGATTGGATTGATATTTCTTCCCCTCTGTCTCTTGGGATTTCTACTTCTCTTAAGCTCAGCTGAATGAGCCTTTAACAGTGCCTTTGGTGATTCCTTTTACTATGAAAATGTTGGTGCTCTCAAGTTACTTTTTATGTACTTTCTGTTTACTTCATATTCACTTATCTGGATATGGGCTGTTTCCTTCCACTAGACTTTAATTTAAACCCTTGAGAAAAGGTACTTTTGTTTTTGTCTTTGTATCCTCAGTAGATTAGGTGAATCTTGTGGGTATAACATTGACAGAATTTTCTCATGTTTTATTTATAGTAAAGATGAAGAAATAAGGACAATATAATAATTTCTAGATGACTTTGGAACTAGTTGAATGGGAAGACCCAGAGGACTCATTAATTTATCTGTGTCAATGTGGAGGGAAGTCTTTGATGGAGACTGCCCTTAGCCTTGTCATGTTCAGTCTTTTTTTTAAATCAGACTTAGATAGCATAGTTATCAAATTGACAGATGACACAAAGGATGGATGACATGTTGAATGACAGAGATGGGAACCAAAAAGATGTCAACAGACTAAAATGATGTACTAAACTAAATAAGAATAAACATATTGGGATAATTATGTTTAAAAATTCATCTGCACAGGGATAAAATGAGGGACGAATGCCTAGATGATAGTTTCCATGAAAATAACTTAGGAGAGGAACTTCAGGGGACAGAGCCACGATGGTAAAGAAAGTACTCAGCTAAGATCTCTCACATTATCCTCCAAACAGCTTTAAAATAAGGCCTTAATTCTAGAGTGTCAGAGTCAAAAAAAGGCCTCAGTGAGATATTCTTCCAGCCCAAGACTAGTTATGATGTCAACAGGAAAGTTCTGTGACACAGGAGTAGAGACTGATATGAAGGCCACATAGATAAATGACCAGTACTAGTACTAGATGGTAGTGAAAGAAGAAGGAATAGCAGCTTTGGGAGCTCTCGAGGCAGATACAGTAAGAGGACCTTGCAGCTGGTCAGAAAGAGATGATGGGGGACTCTTGTGCTAGCATCAGATGCCAGACCAATACTGTTTGCAAATCCATTGCCTATATCCCCTTTTTGGTCATGGTTCAAGGATGGAGACAGGTAGTTTCAGTCAAGAGAGAGCAGAAACCCTTAGGGAAAGTCTGCTTTGGTCACAGAGGATCAGGTGCCCTGATGAACAGTGTCACTTCCAGTCTGAAGGCATCAGGGACACTGAGGAACAGTATTAATCCCAAGTGATTAGGGGACCTTCCTGGGTAAGAACAGGAGTACAGAACAGGAGAAAACTAACCATACCTCTCCACAAATGAAACAACTTTTGGAAGCACTAAGAACTTCCAGATCCTAAAAACTGACTCTGAAATCAGGACTACGGAAGAAGCCTGAAGCCTGAGACAATGCCATGCCCCCCCTCCCATTCTGTTAACAGAACCCAACTTTAGCATAAATTTCAAAGTCAAAAAATAAGATGGAAAATGAGCAAACAGTAAGAAAAGAAGAACTTCACCATTAAAAAGTACTGTGGTGACAGGAAAGATCAAGGCACAAACTGAGAAGGAGACAATGAAGTCAAACAGGTACAAGCAAAGTATCAAAGAAAAAAATGTGAATTGGACAGAAGCCCAACAAGAATTCTTGGAAGAACTAAAAATTTAGTTTCAAAATCAAATAAGAGTGGTTAGGTGAAAAGTTAAAGAAATGAAAGAAAAAGAAGAACATTATGAAAAGACAACTAATAGCTTGGTAAAAGAGGTATAAAAATATTGAAGAAAATAATACCCTAGAAATAGAACTGGGGGGGCGGAGCCAAGATGGTGGCATAGAAGCAGCAAAGCACCACAGCTCCCACACAAACACGCTAAAAAACTCATAAAATGGGACTCTAAACAGATTTTTAAGCTCCAAAACTCTCCAAAAGACAGAAAGCACATCTATTGCTACAGGCAGCTCAGCAGGTGGGGCTCTTCACAGCAGTCTGGGACCTGCGGCCGAAATCCCGGTGGGTCAGGCCCTGGGGCATCGGGCGGGGAGCCACATAGGAGAGCAGATCGGCTGCAGTGGAGGCACAGTTACCACATTTATCAGGCCAGAAGAAAAAAAGGCTAAGAGAAAGATCAGTGGATTTTGCTAACTCTGGAGGAGAAGAGCGGGTCTGGCCAAACTGCTCCCAGGGCAAGGAGGCAGTGGGAGGCGGCTGTAGCAGCAGGAACGGAGCAGCAGCAGCCTCCACTGGGCTGCTTCATAGCCCTCGGCCTGCGGATATCAGGGGGGCTGAGGCGATCCATCAGGGCCAAGGGCTCTTGCGTTGAGAGGCCCAGATCTGGATTGTGGTCTTGAGGGGTGGTGCTGGGGTGTGCTTTCAGTGAGCCAAAGCTGGGGGGGGGGCTGCAGCATCCCACTAATAGCTCCAGCAGCTGTGAGGGCCCCAGTGATTTGGGACAGAGCTTTCCCCCTCCAGGAAGCAGAGTTCCACAGAGCTAAAAACCAAGCAATTAATAGACTGGCCAACATGAGAAAAAGGAAGCAAGATAGGAACAGCATTAAAACTCTAGAATCCTTTTTTATGGACAAAAAAAGATCAAAGCATGGAGCGGGAGGAAGTTATAGTTATATATATAGTTATATATAGTCTTAGTTAATTAATTAACCAAGACAACTCAGTCAGAACTCCCTCACCAAATGCTTCCAAGACACTGGAAGAATGCCTACTAGCTATACATCAACTGAAAAAGGACTTTGAAAGCCAAATAAGAGAAGTGGAGGAAAAATTGGAAAGAGAAATGAGAATGATGCGAGAAAGTCATGAAAAGAGAGTCAACAACCTGATTGAAGAAAACAATACCTTAAAGAGCAAATTAACTCACATTGCAAAGGAGGCCCAGAAAGCCAATTAAGAGAAGAATGCCTTAAAAAGTCGAATTTGCCAGATGGAGAAAG
>CM053593.1:319974692-319994931 GCA_028646575.1 Pseudocheirus occidentalis | reverse complement strand
TGCTGCTCCTCCCAGTGGGAGTGGGTGATGGGAGGAATTGCAAGAATCTAGTATTTAAAGCTATACAATCAAATGGAACTGGGAAATAATACATACAGGGAAGGGGGCAGGGAGCCCCTCCCTGCCCTGCTAGAAAACTAGAGGGGTGTAGGAGGAGGGAATAAAAGGGAACAGATTGTGGGAGGGGCCTTACAGTGGTATCAATGTTCTGGGCAGGGGAGTAAGGAAAAAAAGGGGAGAAAATTTGTAACTCAAAACCTTGTGGAAATGAATGATGTAACCAAGAAAATAAATAAAAAAAAAGAAATAGAACTGGACAGTGGGGGGAGGGAGGAAGTACAAAAGCTCATGGGAGAAAATAATTTTTTTTTAAATTTAGATTTGAGGAAATAGAAGCTAATGACTTCATGAAACTTCAAGAAACAGTGAAACAAAATCAGAAGGGTTAAAAAATAAAAGAAAATGTAAAATATCTCATCAGAAAAAAAACTGAGCTGGAAAATAGATCAAGAAGAGATAATTTAAGTGATTGAACTGCCTGAAAGCCGTGATCAAAGAAAGAGTCTAGTTACCATTATTCAAGAAATTATCAAAGAAAACTGCCCCCAAATCCTAGAACCAGAAGGTAAAATAGAAATGGAAAGAATCCACCGAACACCACCCAAAATCACCACACAAAATAAACTCCTAGGGATATTATAGTAAAATTCTAGAGTTCCTAGGTCATAGAGAAAATACTTCAAGCAGCCAATAGAATAGATTACATACACAATACACAGTAGTTAATGACCACAGTAATCTAGTGTTTGGTCCAAAAGAGCCAAGGCTTGGGAAATAAGAATTTACTGTGTGACAAGGAACAGTTGGGCAGCAACTAGGCATGGACAAACATTTCCTAGCATAAACTAACAAAAAGTCAAAATTATTAAATTATTTTGACATAAAGGGTGATATGAAAAATAAATTCAGGGAGCATGGAAAAATGTACCTGTCAGATATATGGCTGAGGGAAAAGTTTATGACCAAACAAGAAATAGAGACAATAACACGAAGTAAAAAAAGATCATTTTGATTACGTGAAATTAAAATGCTTTGCACAAACTAATACAGCTAAAAGGAAAACAAGAAACGGAGAAAAAAATTACAGCAAATTTCTCTGATAAAGGCCTAATTTTCAATTATATAGTGAAGTGAGCCAAATTTATTAAAAAAAAAAAAAAGAAGAGCCCTTCCCTAGTTGATACCTGGTTTAAGGATCTGAATAGGCAGTTTTGAAAGAAACCAAATCTATCAATAGTCACATGAAAAAAAAAATCTGAATCACTACTGATTAGATAAATGCAAATTAAATAACTCTGAGGTTCTACCTCACACTTATCAGATTGTCTGATATAACAGAAAAGGAAAATGACAAGTCCTGGAGGGGATATGAAAAACTGAGCCATTAATGTACTGTTGGTAGAGTTATGAACTAATCCAACTATTCTGGAGAAGAATTTGGAAGTTACCTAAAGTGCTATAAAACTGCTTATCATTTGATCCAGCAATATCACTAATATGTCTGTATCCCAGAGAGATCACAGAACAGGGCAAACTACATATGTGTACAAAAATATTTATGGCAGTTCTTTTTTGTGGTGGAAGAGAACTGAAAATTGAGGGGATGCCCATCAGTTGGGGAATGGCTGAACAAATGATGGTATATGATTGTGATAGAATACTATTGTGTTGTAAGAAATGAACAGGATTATTTCAGAAAAACCTGGGAATATTTATATGAAATGACACAAAGTGAACTGAACAGAACCAGGGGAACATTGTTGGCCATAACAGCAATACTGTAAAGATGATTAACTGTGAAAAACTTAGCTACTTTGATCAAGACAATTACAAAGTACCTGGAATGAAAAATGCTATCCACCTCCAAAGAGAGAATTGATGTAATATGAATGCAGATTAAAGCATGCCTTTTTTTACTTCATTTTTCTTATTTTATTTTTGTTTGTATTTTTTTGTCACATGGCTAATACAGATATAAGTTTAGCATGACTTCACATGTATAATCAATATCAAACTGCTTGCCTTTTCCAGTAGCAGGGAAGTACCAGAGGCAGAGAGAGAATTTAGTGCTCAAATTTTTTAAATGATTGTTAAAACTTTTTTGCATGTAATTGTGAAATAATTGATGAAATAAGTAAAAATATAGTGTTAAAATAATGTGGAAGTTTTATTGAACTGCAGAGTCAGTGTGAGACAGAGGCATGACATGGCCACATAAAATCTTAATGCAAACACAAGGTTATAATTACAGAAGAGAGTGCAGACCTAAAGAAGTGGTAGTTTTAGTTTAGACCACATCACAGTATTGTTTTTAGTTCTGGATGTCAGACATGAGGATATGAGGATGGTGGGATGACTACAGAAGAGGATGACCAGGATGTTAAGGGAGGTTAAAATCATGTGTTATGAGGGTTAGTTGAAAGAAGAAGGCATGTTTATGCTAGATGAGAGTAGACTAAGTGGTTTCCCTGTAACTGTTTTTATTAGCTGAAGCACTGCCAAATGGAAGATTTGGACTTGTTTTGCTTGACCCTAAAGGATGAAAGTAGAATCAGTGAAGGGCAAAGAGGCAGCCTTCAGTTTGATGTAATGAAACCCTTTACAAAGAAGGATAGCTTCCCAAGATTGTAATGGGCTGTGTCTTAAGTAAAAAAATTTCCTGGTGTAGCTTTAATGGGCATTTATAGTAGATGTGTAGAAGTGATAACTACTTCATGTATGTGTTGGGTTAGATGACTGCCTGAGATTCCCTTTTAACAGTGGGCAGAACTATGCAAGATTTTCAAAACTGTATTTTAGTTACCATCTGGTCTCATCACTTTATATCAATAACAAGTGGATCATTTGTATATGTATTGAATACATATTTATTTGGGGAATTCACTTTGTTAAATATTAGGTAATAGATATATTGAATTGTGATTTAGACAAATTCTAAGCTTATTATTACTATAAAAAACAGTGCCTTTAAAGATTTCCCTGGAAACAGTAAAAGCCTTCCCTGGTGGCTCCATATTCTCTGGTGTAACTGCATTTTGCCCTTTCTGTATTTGTTGCATGTGAAATGAGATGCTAAGCATGAAAGAATTATAAGCCAAATGTGAATTGGTAATTGAATTTTTTACACCAAACCAGGAGGATTTCTCCAATCAGTAGCAAAAATGTAGTTGTTTGCCAAAGAGATTCTTACCTGAGGTGAGGAATTGCCTTTCACATTAGAAATAGCTTTATAATTTACATCATTTTTATTAAAAAGAAATAGATCAGGGTAATAATACAAGTAATGACCCTTTTATTCCACAATGTCTGTTGTATAAAATACTACCCCAGTGATAGTAAACTTTTATACATTGTGATTGAAAGCTTTTGCCATGTCAGTAATTTTTTTTTAATCAGGGGTACAATATTTTACTGTTGTTACTGTAGAAATAATTTCTTATTTCTAATGATGCGAGATACATGCTACATGTACACACATATATACTTTGAAAAGTTATAAAATGTGCATTATTTACCTGGAAAATGATCTAACATAAACATGATTTTAAGATCAGCAAAATTCATGGTGTATACATTTCTCAAATTCAATTTGTATTCATCATTCATGTTTAGGGAATGAAAAAAACATACACGGCAATATACAATAAACAAGTCCAAATATGCAGAATTATATATAAGACTGCTCAGTGGAAGCCAACAAATGTGAATAGTGTCATTCTGACCTAAATTAAAATTTAAAACCCACTAATGGTGAATGTTTGTGGATTTCAGTGTAGCAAAACTGGTAACAGTGAGACAAGATATTTACTGTTGGTATCGTAGCCCTGATATGTTTATGGTAGGTACAGTAACCATTTATGTTGAATGTCTTTTTAAAAAAGGAAAAACTTGTGAGCTTGTAGTTGCTGGATGGACATTTATTTTGTAATTTGTTAAAATATTTTATTGAATTCAATTTTCAAAAGTATCCTACTAAGAATTAATGACATACCTATTAATACTAATATCTATATATCAAAAGTATTAATTCTTATTTCATACATGTTATAACTGAAAGTAGTTGACATTTGACAGTTTCTCATTGATGTATCTAACATGTTACATGGTTGTCTGTAAAGAGAGATACCATCAGGTTTTAGATTTATTGATTCAGAATCATAATATTATGGGATTTGGAACCTTAGAGGTCCTTAGCCTCTTCATTTTATAAATGACGGTAGTATAGCTTAGTTAGTTTTGAGTTATACAGCCAAAGAACACATTCAAGGTGATTTTGAGGATTTTCTATGTGGAAATACTAAGGACCAACTTAAGTACCATGGAAGAGACAGGAATTGATTAATTCACTAGAAATTTAATGGTCCCACAGAATCAGTGGGAGTAGGAGTGGGTTAGGAGTTATCCAGTTCAACCTTCCCATTTTACAGAAGAAAAGAAGGCTCAACAAAGTTAAGTGATTTGCCTGAAGTGACACAGATGCGAATCAGAGGTGGAGTTTACACCTCCCTAAAGTCTAGGTTCTTAATCTATAAACAGGATAATTATACTTAACTTCTTGCCTTATATAATTGCTGTATCTCATGAAATAATGTGTAAATGTTTAAGGTTAAAGCCTTATGCAAAATCTAACCTCCTCATCTTACATATTAAGAAACTAAGATCCAGAGAGAAGACAAAACGTGGATAGTGATCTAGCAGACAAGACTGAGAAGGACTAGGCACACAAACAGGGATAATGGTAGAGAGAGCATGATATCACATACACACACAGAGAGGAGAGAGGTTTTTTGGTTTTTTTTTTCTAGGAGGGAGGGCTGAACAATGTCAGAAGTTGCAACATAGTCAAGAATGATGAGGACTGAGAAAAAGCTATTGGATTTAGCATTGGGAGATCATCGATAACTCTGAAAAGAAGTTTCCATTAAGTAGGGTAGGAACTAGATTGAAAGAAACTGAGAAATACATCAGGCGGGAGTTGGAGGCAAATATTGTAAACAGTTTTATCTAGGAAAAAAGTTATAGTATGAGAGCTTGTCGAGATGGTGGGATTAAGTGAAGGTTTCTCAGGAATGAAAGATTTGTGCATGTTTGTGAGCAGTAGGAAAGTAGTCAGTGGGGAGAGATAGCTAAGGAGATCAGTGGATAGAGTTCTGGTCTGGAATCAAGAGGATCTAAGTTCAAATTCACCTTCTGACAGTAGCTAACTGTATGTGATCCTGGGCAAATCAATTAACCTCTGTCTGTATAAGTTTCCTCAACTATAAAATTTGTTGTTGTTGTTTGGTCATTTTCAGTCATGATCACCTCTTCATGACCAGTTTTGGGGTTTTCTTGGCAGAGTAGTGGTTTGCCACTTCTCTAGATCATCTTACAAATGAGGAAACCGAGGCAAGCAGGGTTAGGTGACTTGCCCAGGGTCACCCAACTAGTAAGTGCCTGATGCTAGATTTGTAGTAGGAAAGATGAGTCTTCCTGATGCCATGCCTTAGAGCATTGATTCTAATGCCTTCTGTATGTGGGTGCATCTGCATGTGGAAAGACCTGCCTGGAGACAGATAGAGGAGCAGTGTCTCGGTTCCTAAGACCATGGGAAATACTACTTACTTCACAGGGATGTTATGAGAAAAGTTTACAGTCCTTGTGTTAGACCTTTTCCTCCTTCATACACTTCTGTTTTGTTGTAGTTACTGAAACCTGGCCCCTTTCCCCAACCCCCAAGATATCACCAATTTGGTCACCTTCTACTAGTAAACAGTCCTCTGTTTTCCGATGGTCTTAGACTGACCTCTGTGAAAGGGTTGTTTGACCCCCAAAGGGGTCATGACCCACAGATTGAGAACCATTGCCTTAGAGACTGTATGCCACCTAGCTGCCATTAATTATAAAATAGGAATCATTATTTTATAGCATATAGACCAAACTCCCTGAAATTTAAGTATCAAATGAGAGAATATTTATAAGAAGCACTTACCACCACGACTGGCATGTAGTAGGTGCTTAATAAATGCTCTTCCAGAGACAACTATGTGGTGCAGTGAATAGGGCACCAGCCCTGGAGAATGCAAAAGCAATTAATAAAGGAAAAGGAAAACAATCACCAGTTGAAATCAGATCACATAAATTTATATGGGGCCCAGTCAGCATATTTGTGGTTCTACTTCAGATTATAAATAGGAACAGAAAGGGCAAGATGGTTAGAATCCTCTCTGTTGGCATTTCGACAGGGACTAGACAGATTACATCAACTAGAAAAAGGGACAAGAGGTTATAAGGAATAGAGTACAGTATAAAATTGAATGCGTTAGCTAGCCAAAATTTTGAAATCCTGAAAATGTAGACTGGGTAATAGACTAGGAAATCAAAGAAAGGAAGAGGGAAGGGTGGTTGAAGTGTTGAGAAAGAATAGATTTAGATGTAATGAGGCAAACTGAGATGGAAAGACAGGAAGTTAAGGTCAGGTAAAGGAACTTTAGTTTGGGACTCTGAACATGAAGCTCTTGTGAGTGTTGCATTAGTTTAAAGGTATGCCCATCCTTTTATGTAGCTAAATTATACTGGAGAGAGTTGTGGGAATTGAAGGGGTTAATGAAGTAGGAGGTCTGACTTTTTGAGGGGATGTCAACATGTATATTGATGACCCAAGTATAAGAGTAAGGTTGGATCTATGAGCAAGATACTGAATTATTTGAGAAACAGGATAGGATGTTGCCAGGATATGGGTTAGATTATAATTCTTGACGGAATATATCTAAAAGGAGAACTTACTGATTATTGATGACGAAAGATCTGGAAGTGGTAATGAGGAGGAAGGACAAGTGCTACTGACCAGTTGTCACGAGAGGACGGTTTTCTAGTAGAAGGTGACCAAATTGGTGATATCTTGGGGGTTGGGGAAAGGGGCCAGGTTTCAGTAACTACAACAAAACAGAAGTGTATGAAGGAGGAAAAGGTCTAACACAAGGGCTGTAAACTTTTCTTGTAACATCCCTGTGAAGTAGGTAGTATTAATATTATCCCCAATAATTCATCTATAGCTGTCAGGTGTCGCTGAGTTGGGCAGCTGTTTATGTTCTCCTTATATTCTGCTTCCAAACACAAAGGAATAGAGGAAAAATCATCATAGGTTACTCTGTCTCTGCCTAAGAGGGTTGACTTAGGGTAGGTAGGACTTACTCCTCCCCTATCCTCAGTGATCTCCCCTCCCCAACCCTGTCTTACTCTCTGAAGGAGAGAGACACTTAGGCACTAACTAGGATTCCACAACATAGTCTGTTTAGGGAGCAAAGATAACCCTAGATTCTATCTTGATGTTTTCAGCTTATTATGTGATTTATCAAGTTGTTAGTAAAAGTAAAGTAAATATCGATTAGATCTGCCTCGCAGGTGGCATTTTTAATCACCAGCCCAGAATGGGGGGGGGAGTGTCCCCAGTTATTTTTGTTTGGTGAGCTAAGCAATCTAAGCATATCTATTGCTCCTCTCCTGCCGCCCTCCCCCCCCCCCCCGCCACTGCTACAGAGCCATACCCATAAGATAACTGAGAACAAATTCTCAATCTAAGGGGGGAAAATACCATCACAACAGTTAAACAACAACAACAAAGTCAAACGAACGTGAAGCTTTGGGTTAAATCTATTGCCTGGATTCTTAACTCTTTGTCTTATCTCATACTTTGCTTACTGTTCTGTGTCTAATGAACAAAGTGAAGTAGAGCCTGGCCATGTCTGGGATCCTCTTACTCTTGTCTTCAGCTCCACTGCTATCGCTTCTCCTGCCACCAGGTGGGGAAAGTTCTACCTCCTCTTTCTCCCTCTCCAGCTCATATCTCTCCAGTTCAACAATGACATGGGCTCCCCACTACCACCAAAACTACCTGCTTAAACCTTGGCCAGGGATCAGGAGACTTCACATGCCAGAATTCTCAATAAGGATGCAAGCCAGTCTTCCATAGCATGACCACACCAGTCTTTACCACTTAAAGGCATGCTAAATTCCAGTTAGGAGAAAGAGAAAAGCTAAATGACTTTCCCAAAGTCAGTCAATGTTGGAGCTGCCACTTCGACAACATTACAAAAATAATACTAGAGTATATGTGGTATACTTACAGTCCTCTATGTAAACTCTGTTTCAGCTATTGAGGACCTATTTGCAACTTCCTAAGCAACTTCCATCTTTTCCTATTAATCTTCTGCCTAAGCAATCCTATTTTTACCTGTCCATATATTCTGACCACACTTGTGGTTATGTCCTTCTCTGAGGATTAAACTCTTAGATACTGACCATTGACTTTTAAGTATTAAATTCTCATGTTCACCAGCTTGATTTCATGCTCCATTTTCTGATTTTGGCTTCAGTCTGAACATTTATTCCTACCTATACAAAGTAGACCTCCAGCTGGAATTTCTAGCCTAAAACTAGAATTTTTTTTCCTATAGCTCTCATAACATGAAAGGTCCATCAGCTAGCCCCCATGTAGGAACCTTGTAGGAGATTGAGATTGAAAAGAAGTGTTTTGATTCATTTTGAGTATTTGGGGAATATGGTAGATTTCTTTAGAAGGGAGAGGAAGAAATAGTGGGACTGCTAGACTATATTTACCCTGAAATTAGATAAACTCATCATTTTAAAGGCAAAATTAATTGATTTCATAATTTTTGCATTCAGTTTTTTTTTTACTATTATATGCGTTATATCTTGGATTATTCATGGAACATTCAAATAGTTTTGTGAATTTAAAGTCATTAATTTGTCAATAAGTATTAAAAACAATTATCTTGATCAGACATTCTGTACTTTATTTTAATTTTGTGTTAGAACAAATGATACATATAATATTACCAGTAGTTTTGTATTTGGATCATATCTTCTCTAAGACTTTCTACTTAAGTGCTCAAATACTTAGAAGAAAGCTCAATGTAGGGAAACGAGCATTGGATTTTGGAGGCAGAATCAGGAATCTGAACAAACTTGAATCCAGAAAGTCAGGAGACTTGGTGCTTCACATTGACATGTAACTAAATGTAGAACATTTAGAAACAAGGTAGTAAAAATCTTGTAGCTAAGTCCAAGAAAAAACTAATGCCACAGAAAGACACCTATGCTTTTAGTAAGACCAAAGACCCTGAGCCGAAGTAATATCATGGATGGTTTTATTATGTGATGATAGTGTTGGGGCGGTCAAAGCTGCCTTTGTTGCTACCAACGTTGAGAAGAGATAAAGCTGTAGGAGATGGCAGTAAGTAATGAAGGAAGCTGGAGTATGACCTGAGTTCAATTTAGAATTCTGTTTGGATTCAAAGGCTATTCCATGTGGCAGATGGAATTTTATATATCAGGAATAACAAGAAGGTGTTTTGGCTAGAATACTGAGTACATAAGAGAGTCATGTGAAATCAGTCTGGAATGGTAGACCAGAACCAGATTGTGAAGGGTTTTGAATGCCAGAAAGAGAAATTTGTATGTTGTCCTATACAGTTCAATTCAGTAAATCTTTATTATATTTCTGCCATATGCCAGACATTGTGCTAGGTATTTCTAGTACATAAAGAAGAAACAACAGAGAGCTATGGGAATTTCCTGAATACAGTTTCTTGAACATGAATTTGTCTGTCTTCTCAAGTATGCCCCACATAGAGCTGCAAGCAAATCATAAAGGACCCACACAGCTAATGAGCCATTATTTCTGCAGGAAGAGTATAAAAAGAACCAAATTCTTGAAGTTGCTATTTGTTCTTCCCTTGCTATTAACATTGAGGCATGTTTAATCTTTAGTTGTAATAGAAGCTATATTCAAAAATGACTTTCTTATGTTTATTTCTTCATCCACTTCCAGATTCTGAGTAGCTTTAATGACTTCAGTATTGGACTTGAAAGAAAAGCATAAACATGCATATCGGATGCTAGGTGCGAAAGGAGATGAGTTCAAACGATGATGTAGCCAATGAACCAAATATTTTAAGTATAGAATACTTTAGAATAAAGTTTACTATAAAGTATAGAAAACCAATTTACCAATGAATTTACAGTTTCTGTTGTCATTTAATATATTTCTACCATTTATGCTGAGATGTGACTTTTTCCCTGCAAAGTAGCTTTAAAATATCATGTGTAGATAGCTCAGGTGCTTGCCCCTAAAGGAGGCATTTCCTGATTCCATCCAGTTGCTAATGCTCTCTACCTTTTGGAATTACTTTTAGAACATGTTATGTATTTCATTATCTGTGTATATGTGGTGTCCTCTCTTCCCCTCCCTATACCAGTAAAATGGAAGTTCCTCAAGGTCATGGAAACTAGTTTTTTTTTTCTTAATTTACAGCACCTGTTTCTGTGCCTCACACAAGTATGACTGGGGTTATAATTCCTAGGTTTTTTTAAGTCGTGTCAGAATGAACAGTCTTATCTATTTCTAGATGGCAGCTACATATATTTTAAATGGAAAATTAAAATTAACTTAGCAAGAAAATATACATTTTATATTTACATAATTATCAAAATAATCTCTTTTGCTAGCATTATATAACAAAATAATCAAATTTGCTAATTTGAATTATGTGAAAATTCAAATACAGGTATCCCAAAGTACACTAAGACTTTTGAAAGACTCTGGTGTGCGTGTGTATGTAACATTTGTGCATGTGTCTGTGTGTGTGTGTGTGTATGAAAGAAAGGGGGAAAGAAAAGGGAGCAGATAGATTATTATTTGCAAGGAATTTTTGCCAATTTTGTGTGAAAAAAAAATGTCATTAGATACCAAGCCAGGTCACCCAATACCAATCCAATTCCATTGTTGCTTGCCATAGGTTCCTAAAAGAGAATGGATCAACACTTAATCCAAAGAACAGTATGGGTGAAACATTATTTTTTGTAGATGAATGGGGATCATTGTGCCTTCTCCAAAGATGAAAAACTGACAATCTTCAATCCGACTTAAACGCTATTATTCTATATAGTGAAAGATTTTGTAAAAGTTGATCTTATGCCCTTTGTATGGTGGTTTAACGAAGTGCCAAAATGCCTTGTAATGAAGTAGTTTTATCAATAAACATTCCAACTGGATGGATCCTAAGGGGACAGCATTACAGAAAGGCTCCAAGGGAACTGTCACTTTAGATGCAGTTTTGAAAATACAACAAATATGACTGATATCCATACTTCCCCAGAATACTAATATATGTTAATAATGTAGATAGAGTATAACAGCTTTATATTTGATATTTATTTTTTTACTGAAGGTTGCATTAAATATTAAATCTAAAAGAATCTGAAATTATAAATCCATTGGGACATAATTTCCTCTTTTTCTGTACTTGAATAATATTGTTGATTTTTGTCTCTTTGTGAGTAGTGCACCAAGTTTTTTGTCATTTCTGACAGTGATAAAGAGTCAACATCATATCCAACTGCCTTAGTGAACCTATTTTTGTCCTAGAATCTATGTCCCTATTATTTAGAAGCTGTCACGAAGAATGCAGAAGATTTTTGTGCAAACATGTACAAATTTACTTTTCTATGATCAGATTCTCCTACAATTTATCATTTTAATTTAGACTATGCTGAAAAAATATTCTGACAGGATCCTAACCTACTTTATTAGGTGCTTGAAACAAATAAAAATACTTCAAGAAAATATCTTCATTCATGGTTTTCTTGAATTTTGTAAATGTATATGAAGTAAAATCTTAATTAACTGGAACTCAGCAAACTACAAGGCTTAATTAACTATTTTCCCTGCACATTATTATTAGAATACAATAAGCTGATGTAAGAAAGTTATTTTAAAAGGCAAACTTCATTCTGTGTTCTGAAATGACAAGAGATTTATTTCAATCTATACATTGTACATTAGCAAAGCATTACAGTCAAACTGATGTTTATTCTGTCATCCCTGCTGTTCTTATAAACCCCCTGTCTAGTTATGAATTATTTGGAAGAGTGGATTAGGGTATAGCTTAAAAAAAGAATGCTGATCATGGGCAATAGGCAGTTTTGGATTTCCAGTCCCTCCATCTCTACAGTATACCTATCGCTCTACCAGCTTATTTGGTTGATTGCCCCTGAAAGAATTCATTCGATTAATCATAAGCTATATATTGATCACTACTTGGTCTTAAACACTCTCTAGGAGACAGGGGAAAAGAGTAAGATATGGCCCCTATCCATAAGGACCTTACACTCTAGTTGGGGAATAAAGATTGAGGGATCCAAAAGAGTAGCAAATTGCACATGGAAATACATACATGGGTGGTGAATTACATGGCACTGCATTTTAAATGCTCTGCAACTTCAGAGGAGGGTGAAATAGGTAAGACCTAGAATACTCAACAAAGAATTGGTATGGATTGAATTAAATAACTTTTTGAATTAAATGATAGGTTGCATTTAATGCTATGCTTGTGTGACTCTGCATTGTATGTGGAGTTTTAGAACCTTACTCAAACCTTGATGCATAGGTAGGGTTAGAGTAGGGAGAAGGACATCATTGTGTACTGAGAGTCAAATCACCTGGGTGGATCCTAGCTTTGCCATCTACTCCCCATATAACTTTGATGCTGCATATCTTTGGTTAGATCACAGATTCGCTTTGTGAGTCTTTAGACCTCTGCTTCGTAATTTGTAAAATGAAAGCATTGGATATTGTAAGTTTCCTTTCGGCTCAAATATCCCATAATTCTATGATATTGTGAGATCTTAAAATGTAAATGAAGCATTGTGTTTGCTATACTTCATTCTCTTAGGTCAAGAAAGCAAACCAATGCTGTTTTGTAAGATTTTTATCACTGTGGATTAAAAAATATTTGTGATTAATGCAGAGTGAAACATGATAGATAGTTATATATATTTACTTGATATACCTGTTTTACGCCAAAGGATTTTAATTTGTTGAAATTTTACTGTAAGCCATCAAACTTCTGTAACAAAATCCCATTTTTTATTAAATACACATTTTCTTTTGATATATATATATATATACTCTGAGTACCTTTTAAGTATTATTATTTCTCAACTTACCTGGCTTATATGCCACTCTTCAGCAGGAAGACTAGCTACTCTTGACTTGCATAGAATCTGTGCTAGAATCAGAGCTATGTTAGTTCCCTGACAGACCCAGGGTAAACTCAACATTGGAGTGAATGTTGGGGTAAAATTAACTTGACTTGCAAACATTTCCAACAAACTTCACCCTTCTGTAATCAGCCAGGTCCCTACTTCCTATGACACCTACTTAGGCCATCTGGCAGGTCTAGGTAATAATTATTTGCTCTTCTTTCTATGGTTCTACCTCTTTTCTTAGAAACTGATGATGATATCAATATTTCCCTTGCTTCTTTGAAGGTTTTGGTAGTCTGTTGAGCTGTGACACCATATTACTTGCCTAAGTGGAAATTCCCTTTCATGGCCACTACTCTCCTATCCACCCCAACCCTTGACTTCATATCAGTTTCATCTCTATCATATACATGTTTTACTTTATGCTGCTATTCCATTGTGCCCCTAGGAAATTTATTCTTTTATTTATCAAACTGCTATTTACATAAGACACACTCTCTTCTCCCAAAAGTTATGTGCATATCTACAAATTGTTTTGAAACTCCAAAAAACTAACTTTATAAGAATATAATGGGAGAAACAACTATGGGGTACCACATTTCACCAGTCAAATTGGCTAAAATGACAAAATAGGAAAATGACAAATGCTGGAGAGGATGTGGAAAAAGTGGGACATCATGGATTTTTGATGAAGTTGTGAACTGATTCAACCATTCTAGAGACCTATCTGAAACTATGCCCAAAGGGGTATAAATAATTGCATACCCTTTGACCCAGTAATACTGCTTCTAGGGTTGTATCCCAAAGAGACCATAGAAGTGGAAGGAAGACCCATGTGTACAAAAATATTTATTGCAGCTCTCTTTGTGGTGGCAAAAATTGGAAATTAATGAAATGCCCATCAGTTGGGGAATAGTTAAACAAGTTGTAGTATATGAATGTAATGGAATACTATTGTGATATAAGAAATGAGGAGCAGATGGACTTCATATTTACCTGGAAAGGCTTGTACAAACTGATGCTAAGTGAGAAGAGCAGAAACAGGAGAAATTTGTATGCAGTGACAGACACAACATATGTGTGATGACCAGCTTTGATAAACTGAATTCTTCTCAGCAACACAAAGTTATAAGACAACTCTAGAAGACTCAGGATGGAAGGAGATGTCTACATTCAGAGAAAGATCTATAAAGAACAGAGTTTAAATGCAGGCTGAAGCAAACTACATACTGTCTTTCTTTTCCATGGTTGGTTTTATTTCCTCTTTCCCATTGTTCATTCCATTGGTTATAACCCTTCTTTACAACCAGGCTAATGTCCAGTGTGAAAGTATTTGCAGATCCTATACTTGATTGCATGTGGCCATGGGTGGGGAGTGGGGGAAAGGAGGGGAGAAAATTTGAAACTCAAGTGATTGTGGAACTGAATCTTGTAAACTAAAAGTAAACAAACAAATCAATAAAAAATTAATTATTAAAAAAATAAAGATTTAAAAAGAATATAATGGGAGGAGGAAGACATAAATAAATAGCTTTGTTCTGAAAAAAGTTCTATCAGTCTGTAGACTATCAATTTGAATTAAAAATGTCAACACTGTGATGTGTCAACTTAAAAAAAGCTAATGTTGTATTAAAAGAGTCCAGGAATAGGGAAGTGATCAGCTTTGTACTGTGCCCTTGTCATACTTTACCCAAAGTATTTTGTTCAACTTTGGGGGCCATAGTTCAAGCAGAATATGGATTAGTTGGACAGCATCCAGAGGAGAGAAAACAAGCCAGTGAAGAAGGTTGTGTCTATAATGCACTGCATGTTTGTAGGTTGAAGGAATTGCATATTTTTAACCTAAAGAAAAAAAAACACTTGGGGGCAACATGATAGCTGCCTTTAAGTATTTAAAAGGCTGTCATATGAAAAGGTTACACTTCCTCCATTTTGCCCCAAAGAATAGAATTGAGAGTGATGTATAGAAGTTGCAAAGAGGTCAGTTTAGAATTGGCATCAGGGTGAACTTTCTAACAATTAGAACTTTGCAGTATTACAGTGGGTTACCTCTGGAGGTAGTGAGTTACACCTCCTTGGAGGCCTTAAGGCAGAGCCTGGACAAGTCCTTGTTGGGTATAAAATGCTGGGGATTGTGGCGTATGTTTTTGGCTGCTAAAGTTGCTACCAATTTTCATATTCTATGATTCTGTGATATTTTATAATTTTCTATGTGCCTGTTAGAGTGTAAGTGCCTTAAGAATAAGGACTGTACTGTTTTGTTTTGTTTTGTTTTTTAATTTATAGGCACAGTGAAAATTGCCTATTACTCTCAGTTGTAGTCTCTAGTTGGAGAAGAAAAAGGAGAAATGTAAATGACAGACTTTGCAGCAGCTTTTCTGACTTCTGACAAAGGGCTGTAAGCCCCTAACCACCCCCCCTCCCCAAAACTGATTTTAAAGCTTTAAGGTAATCGCTGTAAGTGGCTGTTTTTGGAAATCGAAGTACACTGATGTAGGCTTAAGAACTAAAGTGAAATCTCATCATGTATTCTCGATAACTAGGGCAAAGATGGTGGAGTACAAGCTGGGACCTAGCTGAATTTTCCCAACTTCCCCTCCCCTCAAACAACTTTAAAATAATTATTTAAATCAAATTTTGGAGTGGCAGAGCCAATAGACGGTCAGAGGGAGACATTTTTCCATCATAAGGCAACTTAGGAAGACTGTAAATGTATGGTATCATCAGTGATTGCTTGCATGTACATTAGCTAGGTCACTTATGTAACATCTCCAAACTTTGGAACATCTAAGTAAATTATAGTTGAGTTCATTCAGCAATCCTTTTAAGTGCCGGCTGTAGGCAAGGCACTGGACTCAGTCCTAAAGCTACAAAGACAAATATGAGAGTTCCTGTAGCTTGTATTCTACTGGAAGTGAGAGGGAATATGTACACAACATTCCAATTTTATGATTCTGTAAAGAGGGGATAGGTATGGTTCATGAAAAGTTTTGTGTGGGAGGTGGCACCTGGGCTGAACCTTGAATGCAGGTTGATATAAAAATGAAAAGCAAGGGCATTCAATGCTGGGGATATTGAATGAGAAGATGTTGAGTTTGGAGATGAAAAGTTGAGTTTGGGGAATAGCTAAGGGTTGAACTTGGGTTGAACAGAAAATTTGTGTGTGTGGAGTGGGGGTGGGAGGGAGACTGGAAAGGCAGGTTGAAGCTAGATTGTGAAAGGCTGAGGAACTTATATTTTTATCCTTAAGACGATGAAGAGCAACTAATGATTTTTGAGAACAGCAATGACTTAATCAGACCTGTGTCTTAGCCATGTAGAAAATGGAATAAAGAAAGGAAGACTGGTTAGGAGTGCACTATAATATTCCAGGTGAGAAGTGATGAGGAACTAGGGGTAGTGGCTGTGTAAGTAGGAAGAAAGGATGGATATGAGAGATATTATGAAGGTAGAATTGACAGGAATCATCATCTAAGTAGATGTTGGGGTAAAGGCAAAAGAGAAACAAGAGTCAATGTAACTCTAAGCTTATGAATTTGGATGACTACATGATTGGATGTTGACTAGACGGTTGTTGGAATACAGATTCATCCAGTTTCCCAAATTTAAGCTAAATATTGCACTGTACTTTGGACCATGATTCACCTGGTATGTAATATTCTGAATTTAGACTATATTAGTAAAACTAATATTCATGAATTTGACAAAATAAAGAGTAAAACATTTATTGACATCAAGAATAGCTTTCTGAAACATAAGGCAAAATAGATGACCCTATGGGTACCTAGGACAGAAAATGGGAGGTCTCACATATCAGGTATGACCTGTCTAGCTTATTTGCCTATGTTGTTGGTGCTTGCCTATGAATAATTTAAATTTCCTGAGAGCAGCCAGATGTGGAACTAGAAATTAGGAATATGTTCAAAATAAGTGACTTGAGTTGCACTAATACAGGCAAGAGGCAATGAGGGTCCAGTAAAGTGGAGGTGATAGTAACGGAAATCAGCATGGATGTGAGAGATGTTGAGCATGAATTGACTAGACTTAGCAAGTTACTGGATGGAGATGAGTAAGAATGAAGAGTATGTGGACTAACCCTGTGGTGATAAAACTGGGTGACTGGGAGAATGGTAGCACTCTATATAAAAATAGGGCTGTCAGGAGGAGGCTTGGTTTCAGAGAATAATAATGTGTTATTTTGGACCTAATTGTTTTGTACATAGATAGGAGATAAATCTATGGAAGCGGCTGAGATTGCTAAAACAGAAAATGCAAGATCACCTATTATAATAAGGAATTATTGAATACAATAGCTAAAATTAACATTATATAACCAATATCAAGCTAGTTGAAGCTGTACATGTAAGTGAGGACATGGTTTCATTGGAGAAAGCATTCTCCAAAATATAAATTTGATAAGACAGTGATTCTTGTCAAGCTATATATTTTTTTGTTTTCTCTCTCTCTGTCTCTCTCTCTCTCTGTTTCTCTGTCTCTCTCTCTCTATTATACATGTTATTATCAGTTTCTGTTGTTCTAGGAAAAAATCTGATATTAAAAAATTCAGAGTCAGGTGGGCTATAGTGAAAAGAAGCGTGAAACTCAGTTCACAGTTGGGCATTCTCAGCTTTGTGAACTGAACAAGGAGGGCAAGCTTTAATGGATGATAGGAACCCAGGAGACTGCTGCCTTTGAAAACTAATTACTGTAATCCCCTTTCTACAGGAATGGACAAAGTGGGAATTAGTTTGTTGTTTTTTTTTTTTTTAAGAAAAATTTATCCCTCAAAATATTTAACCCTCTTATTAAAAAAAATGCTAGCATCAGTTTCCTCTCCTTCCTTCCCCATAGCAAATCTTGACAGTCTGTACCAGAAAATGGAAATATAAGCAACTGCTATCTAGGAGAACCAATTAATATCCTTTCTAAAGTAGAGCCTATGTTTTCTAAACAAAATTGACTGCCTGAAATGATGTGGTACAGATAGAAGGTGGGGAAATAACACTCATTTAATAGGCCAGTATAATAATTGGTGCTGACAGAGTGGCGGCAGCAGCCCTTCTTTCCGCCCTGCCCCATAATTCCTAGTAAATAGTCAGTCCAGCTCCTCTACACCACCACAGTCACCCAAGTCCCCAGAAATTCATATTTGTCCAAGACCTCCGTGGGGAATCATTTTTCGAGGCTTTTCATTACATTCTGTTTTAAAATCAGCATCAGTTCTTAAATGTACTCGTTTTGTGAAGTACATAGCACCAGGAAAGTAATCAGCATTAGTAGCATGACACCAAAGGTAAACTGGTTTTTAAAAATACATTTTGAGATGTTTTAAAATTACTAGTGCATCAGAGATTTGTGGGAATGGGATTTTAGAACAATTTTTGTTGCCTCTTTACAGTAAGTTATTTCTTTAGGGGATGTTAGTTCACCAATCCAATTACAAATCTAAGCATAGATAAGCTAAGCATACTTTCCCCAGCTATTTGAGGGGGTTTGGATGTTTTAGGCATGTTTAGACTAAGCTAAGCACATTTCCTTTTTGGGATTGGTTCCTATTACTGTGGACTGCTCATAGATCAATAGATTTCTGGTTGCTCAAATCCAGTGTGGGACTGACTGAGGCACCAGAAGTAGTTAGAAATAGTTGCTTTGGCAAGGATTTCACCTAAATTAATGTGAATAGTAGTTAGGGTTGAAGACAAGCGTAAGTGGTTGTCAGAACAAAGCAGCTGTCACCTTGGTGAGTTAAACAATGTGTGGCATTCCAGTGCCATGCTGTTACATCGGATTTAGAAACTGGTCATAAGATAAAGGTGAATACTGAAGTACAGGTGGGAAGTCAAGTGCTAATTTGCCATTTTGGGAAAAGTCAATCACATTTATTTAGGCTTTCCAGTGCAGTATTTAATCTACTTCTGACCTAGGAGGATAGAATTTCCTATCTGATAAATTATCATCTAGATTGAGTTACATATTTGAACAACAATGCTATTTCTTCAGTGCTTTAAAATTAATTCTGTGAAACCTAGCTTGCCAGGGATATTTAAAATATGTGCTTTCCCCATTATTTAGATGTTATCTATCCTACAGAGGCAGCTAGATGGTTTAGTGTATAAAGTGCTAGACCTGTAGTCAGGAAGCCCCAATTTTAAAAATGGCCACAGATACTACCTATGTGACCCTGGGCAAGTCACTTAACTTCTGTTTGCCTTAATTCTCTGGAGGAAGAAGTAGCAAACCATTCTGATATATTTTCCAAGAAATCTCCATGCATAGTATGATCTACAGGTTCACAAAAAGAGTTAGAACAACAATCCATTCTATGAGTACTGTTTTATGCCTGTTGAGACTGAACAATTATTTTAAGCAGTGTTCTGATGATCCTGGAGTTGATATTTTGAGAAAATTCCCATTTATAGAGCACAAAGTATTGCCTATTTTTTTCTAACTACTGTAAATGATTTAAGGTGCTGAAAGGCACTTAAATGAGTTACTGGCGTGATTATGTCTTAAGCATATACTTGAATTTGGCCTTGCAAACTTATTATTCTAAAAAATAATTTTCTTCATTTTTGTTTGTTTTGTCTTTTGCATCACATTTATTTCCCCCACTCAGCTTTCCCCTCTCCCCCTTACAATCCCTAATATTCTACAAACCTCAGCTCATGCTACTGGATGAAAGCTTTCCTGATCTCCCTCACAGCCTGTGTCCTCCTTCCCTCATTTTTTCTTTTCCTTTTGCTTTTTTGGAGGGGTATGTTAGGGCAGTTGGGATTAAGTGACTTGCCCAAGGTCACAGGCTGTTTTTTTGTGTTGAGTGTCTGAGGCCAGATTTGAACTTGGGTCCTCCTGACTCCAGGACTGATGCTCTGTTCACTGTGCCACCTAGCTGCCCCCTTACCACGTTGGTTATTTTTTTTTTCATTTTGTATATTTGTGTATAAATCCGTTATAGGATGCATAAGGCATGGACCACACACCCTAAAAAAAGGATAACCCTTGGCCCTTCCCCTTCCTTCCCAGAAGAATTAAACTTGTCTCCCACCCTAGCAACTCTTTACATTCATTTTCTAATGCATTAGTCAGGCTTACATTAGATGTGAATAACCAGAAACCCATTAATCTTTTTTTT
>CM053593.1:319953690-319974192 GCA_028646575.1 Pseudocheirus occidentalis | reverse complement strand
TCCATAGCATGTATTGAGCTGAGTGTCCTTCTAGTAGGGGTGGGTGACAAGGGAGGAATAGACAGAATCTAGAATTTAAAGTTCTGCAATACCTGCAACTAGGAATTAAGATATACAGGGGCTGAGGTAGGGAGACCCCTCCTGCCCTACCAGAAAATAAGAGAACAGAGCAGGGGAGGGGCTTTACAGTGGGATTGCTCTTATGGGGTTGGGGCAGGATCAAGACGGGGAGAAAATGTGTAATTCAAAAAATGTAATGAAAATGAATAATGTAAACAAGAAAACAAATAAAAACTAAATTAAAAAAATCTAGCTGGAGACATTTGTTAGCTTTGTGACCATGGGCAAGTCATTTGTCCTCTGCCTGCCTCAGTGTCCTCAATTATAAAATAAAGATAATAGCAGCTACTTTACTGGGTTCTTATGAGGATTAAATGAGATATTTGTAAAGCGTTTTGCAAACCTTAAAGCCCTATATAAATGCTAGATATTGTTACTATTATCATAATCATTGTTATTGCAATTACTCCATAGTGAGAAAAATTCAATTTAAGGCAAATTTGTTACTAATTGAATGTTAGTGAAAAAGTCCAGGGTTGTTGTGGGGATAAAATGAGAGTATTTGTAAAGCATTATGAAAATGCTAGTTGTTATTGTGCTATTCTTGTTGTTGAAGTTAACCTAATTGCCTAGAACAAAAAGGGATAGTCAAATAAATTTTTGTTTGCTACTTGAGCATATTTATCCATGATGATTATTCTTGCCTTGGAACCACTTAATTTAATGGAGATTAAAAATGCCAGAAAAGGAAGAGGAAAAAAATGAATAAAATAAGTAAGGAAACTCAAGATGAAAATGCTACAGCATAATATTTAATTTAGGATTATACTTCTCAAATTCTGAAGCCCCAAATAAGCATTACTACATGAGTCATTTGTGTTGACAAAATAGGTACAACATTCCAGTCCAGGGACATTAATACCATCATCCCTGTTTCCCAGATGACACTGACCAAATTGGAAACTGAATTTATATGTTTTGCCTTCCAAGATATTGGTGTCCGCATTTGGATATGTGTGTGTGTGTATGTCTATACACACACACACACAAAATAAACATGGTTTTGATTGTCCAAGATATCACTTTTTTAAAATCTTGAAAACAATAGTTATATAGAGTTCCCCTGTTGGTAGGGAGAGTTTCTCCAGTGCTAATGGTGCACAACTGCAAGTAATGTATCATTTTGCATCCCAGGAAGATGCTAAATATAATGCTGGTTTACTTTAATAGGAAATGTTCATTCTCCTGGGATAGAGTATGCTTACCCTTAGGGCTTTTTCCTGAATGGAGACATTGCAGATAAAATGTGATATTTATTTTGTCACAGGAAGGTGAAATCTAATGGAAAAGTTAACTTTAGAGAAGCGTCAAAAATGGAAAGTAATTGCAGAATAATTAGGTCGTTCTTAAATGCAAAATTGCACAGGTTGAGAGACCTACTTTTCAACATTGAGCCAGTGGAGCCAACAGTGTGGGTGAAATCCTGGGCATCAGAAAAGCCTGTTTTCTAATCATCAATTTATAGCTCACTTCCCTGTCAGTCTGCTTAATAGGCAAAAAACCAAATTTATAGTATATGGAATATAATAAAATATCTGTTATCTAGAATCCTCCAAGAGTCTACAATTTTTCAGTAGCTGAAGAATAGTAGTTGGACCTTTTTATTCTTTTTATTTTGTGCTCATCCATGGTTTCTTAACCCAAATATATGTATGTTCAACTTTAAGAATGCCATCTTTGTATGGTGCTGAAGATAGCACTATAGGTGATGTGGATTAGATGGCCACATTATATAGGTATTGATGGCAACAGTAGTCACAGATGATATTTCCTTGAAACAGTTCCTGTTTTCTGGGTTTTTTTATACTTTGGTCTTTTTCTCATAAAACTGCAATGAAGAATGAGCAGTTCCATGAACTTTTGAATCTTATAATATGGCTGCCTTTCTACAAAATTAATTAGTGAACCAAAAGCTTAAACTCTAATTGTGAAGGACCTAAATGGTGCCAGTGTGATAGATGAACTATCTTGTAACATTTTTTCCATTACAGTATTTCATATTCTGCATAACAGATTATTTAAGGTGTTTAATTAATGAGGAAAGCCTAGAAAATATGGAGTATGTTTTTAAAATAGTATTTTATTGATATATTTATATATCACCAGTATTTCCCTGTATACTCTCACCAGTATTTGTTTGCAGTGTGCCCTCTTCTGTAATAATTTTTTTAGAGAGGTATAAAAAATGTAAGCAAGGAAAAAAGCTGTTTAGTACATAAAATAAATGTTATATGTGATGTTCCATACCCAGGAACCCCTCATCTATGTAAAGAAGAAAAAAGTAACTTCTCATATCCCTTCTTTGGAACCAAGTATATTCTTCATAAATTTACAACATTTAGGTTCAGTCATTTTGGGGAAATTTTTTTCATTTATGTTGGTATAATCATTGTATATGTTATTTTCTTTATGTCTGCTTCAGTTTTTGTCGATTCATGAAGTTCTTTCTAAGTTTATCAATATTTGTTATGCTCATCATTTCTTCCAGCGCAGTAATATTCCATTGTATTCATATACCACAATTAATTTAGCCATTCCCCATCCAGCTTGTTTCCAATTCAGTGCTACCACAAAAAGTGATATGAAAGTTGCCATAAGCATTGTGGTGTGTATGAAGGCTTCTTCACTGGTCAGTGACCTCCTTGAGTCACATGCTTAGGAATATCATTTCTGGGTCAAAATGTACGAACATTTTAGCTGCTTAATTTATGTAATTCAAAATTGCTTTCAAAAATGAAATAGTTCCCAGCTCCATTAACTATGCATTTGTGTGCCTAACTTTCTATACCCTATCGAAAACTGATTATTTTAATCTTTTGTCACTTTGGCCAGTTTTCAGAGTTTGAATTTAAGTTTAAACCTTAGGATTATTTTTATTTTAGTTTTTCTTCTTATTAATGGTTTGGAGGATTCTTTCATGTGGGTGTTAAAAGTTTACAATTTATTTTGAGAACTTTTTTTTCATATTCTTTGGCTACTTAAGTAGTGATAAATAGTCTTTGATCTTATATATTTCTGCTATTTTAATACAGCTTGAATAGCAAGACCTCATTAGATATATTTGCTGCAAAATTCTTTTTCCAAATCAACTACTTTTCTTCTTATCGTAGATTCTTTTAAGCTTTTCAATTTCATATGATCAAAATGACCAGTTCTTTAATTTTGTAATTGGCTCTTTCCCATGTTTAAAAATTCGTTTAATATTCACAGCAGTGAAAAATATGTGATCTGCCTCTTTTTTCATTTTCATGGCATGATCTTTCATATTCAGGATGGATATTCATTTTTAATTTATTGTGAAATACAATGTGAGTCAGAATTGCTGGAGCCAACTAGAACGAGTTCACAATAGCTAATTGTTAAATTTTCAATGTGAGATCATTAACACCCTGAAAATTAACAAATACTACAAATCAGAACTTGACTTCCTATTTTGTTGATTACTGAAGAAAGTGATGGAGAAAATGATAATAATGAAGATTAAACTTAAAATTGTGCTTTGCATCCTTTTTCCCTAGGGGGACCAGTTAAGCATTTACTGGCATGCCCGTCATGAGGTGCTAATCCAATCTTAAAATTTCTTTTCTTTTTCTGTCTTTTAAATAGTATTTTATTTTTCCCACAATTACAAATCAAGAAAATTTTTAGCATTCATTTTGATAAGATTTTGAGTTCCAAATTTTTCTTCCTCCCTCATTCCCCTCCCCTCTTCTGAAAATAGTAGGCAGTTTGATATAGTTTATACATATGCTATTATATAAAACAGACTTCCATGTTCATCATAGGTGTGGAAGAAGAAACAGATGAAAAGTTTAAAAAAAGACATGAAGAGGAATAAAGTAAGTGAAAAAAGAATATGTTTCTATCTGCATTCACAGTCCATCAGTTCTTTATCTAGATATGGATAGCATTTTCCTTCATGAGTTCATTTACTTGTCTTGGATAATAACTGTGTCATTGAGAAAAACTGAGTCTTTCATGGCTGATCATCACATGATGTTGCTGATACTGTGTACAGTGTTTTCCTGGTTCTACTCATTTCATTTTGATTCAGTTCATGCATGTCTTTCCAGGTTTTCCTTTCCTCCGTTTCTCTCTGCTTCAAGCATGTTTCTTGTAAACAACATAGTACAGAATACTGGTTTTTGATCCACTCTGTTTTATGGTAGAGTTCATTCTATTCACATTCGCCATTATGATTACTACCTGTGTATTTCTCTCCATCCTATTCTTCCTGTTTGTCCCTTTTCCTTTCATCTTTTCTTGTATCACTGATGTTTTGCTTCTGTCTACCACCTCCTCTGCCCTCCCTTCTGTCAGTACTCCCCCCTTTATTTAATCTCTTCCCATCTACTTCCCTAGAGGTTAAGATAGGTTTCTGTATTCATCTGATTGTGTATATTTTTCCCTCTTTGAGCTAATAATGATGAAAGTAAGGTTCAAGCAATACCCATAGCCCTCGATCCTTTCTTTCCCTACACTCTAATAGGTCACTCTCACCTTTTCATGTGAGCTAATTTGCCCCATTTTGCCTCTCCTTTCCTTCTGCACCCATTTTTCTCTTCTTTCTCATCCTTTATTTTTTATGTCATTCCCTCAAATATACTTTATACCCATACCTTCGATCTGTGTTTATTCCTTCTATCTGTAGTTATTTTTACAATTCTTAAGAGTTACAAGCATCATTTCTCTGTGTAAGGATGTAAACAGTTTAGGTCTGTTGAATTCCTTTTGTATTCTTTTCCCTTTTTATCTGTTTATACTTCTTTTGGGTCTTGATATTGGATGTCAGATTTTTGGTTTGCTTCTGGTCTTCTCCTTATGAAGGCTTGAAATCCTTCTATGCCATTGAAGGACCATTTATTCCTCAATGCATTATGCATAATCCTGCCAGTTAAGTGATTCTTGATTGTAGTACTAGCTCCTATAGGATGTAAAGCACAATTTTAAGTTTAATCTTCATTATTAACATTTTCTTCATCTGTTTCTTCAGTCTAGACAATCAACAAAAGAGGAAGTCAATGGAATGGACTACCATGTTCCATGACCCCTGATCCTTAAATGTTGCAGCTGTCAATATCCTGATTGTGACTCCCTAATATTTGATTTGTTTCTTTCTGGCCACTTGGGGTATTTTTTTTCTTTGATCTCATAGTTTTGAAATTTGGCTATAATGTTCTTGGGGATTTTATTTTGGGATCTCTTTCCTAAGGTAATTGGTGGATTCTTTCAATGCCTATTTTGCCCTCTGGTTCCAGGATATCAGGGCCGTTTTCCTTGAAAATTTCTTGAAAGATGCTGTCCAGGTATTCCTTTTGATTATGTCTTTCAGGTAGTCCAAAGATTCTGATACTATCTCTCCTGAATATATCTTTCAGGTCAGTTTTTCCCATGTGGTATTTTACATTTTCTTCTATTTTTTCATTCTTTTGAATTTTGATTGTCACATAAAGGCACCAGTTTTCACTTGCCCAATTCTAACTTCTAATGTGTTGTTTTCCTCAGTTGGCTTTTATATTTCATTTCCTTTGACCAATTGTGTTCTTTAAGGAGTTATTTTATATCTCCTTTTCTATTTAGCCAATTTTGGTTTTTTTTGCAGTTTTCCAATTAAGTCTTTTTTCATAATTTTCTTGCAGTACTTTCATTCCTTTTTCCCATTTTTCTTCTAACTCTCTTATATGATTTTTAAACTCCTTTTTGAGCTCTTCCATGAGCTCTTTCTGTGCTTCAGATGACTTCCTATTTTTCTTTAGGGTTTTTCCCATAGGCCTCTTGACATTATTGTCTTTTTCTGAGTTTATCTTGGTCTTCCTGTCACCATAATAACTTTCTATTGTCAGATTCTTTTTGTTGTTGTTGTTATTTTCTGTTCATTGCCCCACCGCATTTGTTGGCCTTTTTCTTTTCTTTTAAATTTGAGCTCTGCTTCCAGGGTCTAAGGGGCACTGTCTCTGGCTTCTTGTACAAGTGGCTGTAGGCCCTGGCTATTTACCTAATCCTGTACTAATGTTACCTTGAGGCCCATGGGACACTCCCATCTAGTGCTATGCAGCCAGGTGGGTGTTGGGGGTTGACTGGTGCTACTAGAGGCTGTAGGAAGTCTGGTAACTTACCTGGTGCTGAACCATCCTAGTGGTGGTGTCTGGCTTTGTGCTGTGTGAGGCCTGGTGGGCTTTTTTCTTCTGTATTTCCCTGGAGCCACATTGAAGTACGTGGAGGTGCAGCTGCCATAGTAGCACACCTGCCTGGAGAAACATTGAAGCACTCAGGAGGTCCAGTCAGTGCAGGACCCTTGCCAGCAGAGGATGCACCAAGGCACAAGATGATTGTTGAAACTGGAGTCTGCCGGTTCTCCTGCCCATGCTAAGGCATGCAAGAAGTCCTGGTGCTGGTGTTTGCTTGTTCCACCATACTAGGGCTCAAGATCCCCCATTGGTTTGCTGAGGTTGGGCTTGTTGGGGTTGCTATGATGCTTCTTGTCCTAGTCTGTACTCCCTTTTTTGTATGTGATACAGACTTTTTTGCCCATCCTCCACATCTTCTGGGCTAAAAGACTGGTCCACCTCTTCTTTCTGCTGGCTCTGCTGTACTAGGATCCACTCTAAGGTACTAGTTCATGGTTCATTGTTTGTAGGTGAATGTAGGAGAGCTACAGCTATTTACTGCTTACTCTGCCATCTTGATTCTCTAATTCTAATTACTGCAATACTGCTTTCTAGTTTTCCCTGCAGTTCTTATTGAATAGCAATTTCTTTCCCTTATAATTTATGGTTTGTGATTTATTGAGCCCTATTACTGAATGTCATTGTTTCTGTTTCTCTTTTGCTAGTCTCTTCCACTGAAGTATTGTTCAATTCTTTAGTCAGTACCAATGGTTTTAATGATTACTGGTTTATATAGATCAAGATTGGAAGTGCTATTCCTCCTTCATTTTTATTTTATTATTATTATTATTATCCTTGATATTCTAGTTATATTTCTCCATATGAATTTTATTTTTTCTAAATCTATAGATTTATTAATAGACCATTCTGTAGATTATCTTTGATAATATTTTTATTGTTTTATTTTCATAGCCCTGAAAAGAGTACTGAATATCCCTCCAGCTATTTAAGTAATTTTTTAGTTTTTTAAGGAATATTTCGTAGTCGAATCTGCACTAGTATTGAGTAAGTTTTTGTGAGTTTACTCACAAATTTTTAAAACAATTGTGGTTATTTTGAATGGGATTTCCTTTTTATTGCCTCTTTGATTATGTTTTTATTAAAACACCAAACAATAAACATTTATTGAACACCCACAGCTAACTGGTAGCAAGTGAAGATATGGCTAGCATTTCAAGTTTATTGTATGACAAGATAATGGAAAGAATTTTTTGTTCTGCCCTCAAGGCCTCCAATCAGAGAGTCAAAATCAAATGAGGGCCTGAGGGGGCATGAATAGCAAAACTGAAGCAATTTCCAGGATGATGCCTTTCCTGGTAACATATATCTGATGAGGAGTTTATTCTGGGTGGGCCATCATGAAGATGATGGCATTGAAACCAACCTGAGCAGCTGTTGACAAATGGAGCCATCCTTGAGCCATGTTTGTATCCTTGGTATAAATCTAACTTATCATGTCCTAAAATGGTAAGGGAAGATGAAAAAACACAGAATCTCTAAAAGATAACAAATCTCTCTAGATAAATATTAATAGGCAAAGGGAAATCAACCAATACCTGATCAAAGACAGAATCCTGTGGATTTCCAAGAGAGTATGGATTACCAATAGGATGTTCCAGAATGGTTCAGGAAACCAATCAGAATATTGAGAATGCTTGAAAGGAAACAAATGGAAGAATTTATGACCTGCAGGGCAGAAGAAATTAAAAAGATAGAAAATCTTGGATCCATAATGGTCAATAGTGAATGAATATCATTAAAGAGCATTCTATGTGCCAGGTAATATACTAACTGCTAAAGATAAAAAAGGAAGCAAAAGAGTTTCTGAGCTCAAGAAACTCACAGTCTAATGTATGGAAGTGAATCTCTATAAAGAAGTGAGAGTATATATGAGTATACTGGAGGATAATTTGGAAGAACTGAAACCAAAAGCTGTGGTTTACTTGAGAAGTTAATGGGTCACATAGATAATAGAGTTCACAATTAAGCCCTCAGATTTCAATGATCATTTCATTATGCCATCAAGTCTCAAGAAGTCTCTAATTTAGGTTATTTATCACTGCTACCTTGCCTTCCTATAGCCTAAGCCCTTATGTGGCAGCACCTAAAATATTTTTTTAAGTGATCTCCTTTGATTTGACCACAGGCAGAATTTAATTAGAGTTCTAACCAGAATCTCTCATGTCAAGATGAATTCCTACACCTAAGGTCCACCCAGACCTTGTTTGCTTTTTTTCCCCCCGTCTGTGGTTGTATAACCACAAGCAGGACATCCAGTTTCTTCTTCCCTTGTTATAACTCTAATTAATGTTGCCTCTTGTCAGATATGGAAGCATCATATTATAGGTTTTCTTGAAATGGAAATTTATTGCTTTATGTTGAATCCTCTCATATTTTCTTGTTTACATGGCAATGTTTTTTTCTTTCTTTTCATATTTTAATTTCAGTTTAAAATAACCCTAAAAACTTAAAAAAAAGATATAGAGGCATATTTAAAAACAAAGGCTTCTCTTGACAGAAGTTTGCCACCATTTGTGTTGAACTAATGATCTGCTAAAGGGGGCTGTTTATCATATAATTAAGGTGAAATTTTTCAAGGTAATATTATGTCCAAAACATGGATTTTTTTTTCTTTTGCTACCTTAGAATGTTGATTTGATTTCACTTTCATCTAGTAATGGGTTTGATTCATTTTGTCAGGAAAAAAATGTATTTATACCAAGACTAAAGTAATGAGTGTTTCAAAGAGAAATATTCAAAGTTATTTTGGTAATTTGTGCATTTCAGCATGTGCAGAAGAACATTAAATACATGCAGGTTACTCTTCTTGACAGGATAAAGAAGTTATATGTATGAAATGTCCCAGCTGTATTACTGGAAAGTAAACACAATTTATTATGCTAGTTTACTCTCCCCTTTGTCATTCTTTGGTAGACAACATTAGGTTAAGATGGATATTTTGCCTATGGTATTATGTTATGTAAATATCTCCTATATTTTGTTCTTATGAAAATATTAAATCATTTGAATAAAAGCTTTCTGGTTTCACATGGGTAGGAAAAGGCCCAAGGTTACAGTGAATGTTTAAAAAAAAACACCACTGTATGAATGGTGGAATAGCGAGCTTTACACTGAAAATGGAATATTCTAATTAAAGTTGTGAAAAGGAAGGATTAGCTATTACTTCTTTATAGTAATATCCTTTTGAGCTGAATAACTGATAGGTAAATACTTTTTCTTTTCATTATTATCAAAAGACCCTACTTAAATTGGCATAGACCTGTGGTCTTAATGACATTTTTAATAGAGTAATTTATATTCCTTGTTAGAAGAGATTCTTGGTAATGCAATTACTTGAGAATATATGGAAATATTTTCAAATTTGTTGATAAACATACTTTAGGAATACTATAATGCTACTGTGTAGAATTATAGAAGAGCACACAGATGATACTTCCTTTTTGTGCTTTTTGAAAAGTCTCTGATGCATTTAACAAACTTTATGTTCACTTTTTATGAGTAGGACAATGTGGTAGGCATAGGTGGAATGGTTAAAAAAAATAAGATGATGACTTTACCAATATGTAGGGGAGATAATACTAATAATTGTGTGTGTATGTGTAGAGTTTTAAGATTTGCAAAATGCTTTACTTAATGTCGTTTGGTTCTTGTGAGGTAGATGTTATTAATATCTCTGTTTCACAGATGAGGGGACTGAGGCTGAGATAGGTTAAGTACTTTGCCTGCTGTTACACAACTAGTATATCCCTGGGGCAATACTCAAATTCAAGCACTCTTGAGTGTAAGTCCAGCCTTGTGTTCATTGTCCTCCTACACACATATACAAGAAACTACAATGCAAAGTAAATTATAAAGATATGACCAATGGGGCAGCTAGGTGACACAGCGAGTAGAGCACCTGCCTTGGAGTCAGGAGGACCTGTGATCAAATCTCTCCTCAGACACTTGACATACTAACTAGCCATGTGACTTTGGGCAAGTCACTTAGCCACAATTGCACTCCAAAAAGCAAAAATAAATAAACAAACAAATAAATAAAGGTATGAGCAAGACAAACATGGTGTTGTAATAGTTCACAGAAAGGGGGGAAAAATCTGATTGAAAGGTTTCAGGTAAACTTTATGAAGGAGACAGGGTTTGGTCTGAACCTTGAAAGATGGTTAGTATTTTGACAGGCAGAGATGAGGGCAAAGATTTCTAAGGATTTGGAACCAGCATGAACAAAAACAGGGAACAGGGAAGTTATATTAGGTATTCAAAGGGATAGCTAGTAGAGGTTGCCCAACTGACAGTCTTATGAACTGGGATAGTATTGGAACAGCAGATTGAAGCCATTTTGTAGTAGGTCTTGAATGGCAGGCTAAAAAGTTTATTTGAGGAGGCGGCTAGGTGGTGCAATGAATACAGCACCAACCCTGGAGTCAGGAGGACCTGAGTTCAAATACGGTCTTAGACATTTAACACAAAACTAGCCATGTGACCTTGGACAAGTCACTTAACCCCAGTATAGAAATGAGGGCACCTTGATAGCTCAGTGTCTTGCATACTGGGCCTGGAGTTAGGAAGCCCTCATCTTCCTGAGTTCAAATTTGACCTCAGACACTTACTAACTGTGTGACTCTGGGCAAGTCACCTCACCCTGTTTGCTTCAGTTTTCTTATCTGTAAAATGAGATGGAGAGGAAAATGACAAACTATTCTAGCATCTTCTCCAAGAAAACCCCAAATGGGGTCATGGAGAGTCATTCATCACTGAAAATGACTTAACACCAAGAAGTTAATTTATGATGGTTGACAATATAAGAGTAGATAAGATTAGCATTATGGAATCAGGGATAGAAAGAGAAAAATTCTAAAGACAGAGATTTGAAAGAATGGGGTGAAGTGCCCTAAAACATGATAGAACAGTGAGGAGAACTAAAGTTGTTTGAAGCTCAGCATTACCAATGTAAGATGTTTCAACATATAATCAAAACCACATCTGTAAGAAATGTATTTGAATTATAGTCTAGAAATTTTTGAGTAATTAAAAAATTTTTTGGACACATCAACCTACTGCAGTACTGCAACTGAAGAATTCTGCAGTTCTGAACTATATCAGAAAGGAGATTATTAATAAGAGCCTTCATTTACATAGTGCTTTAAATTTTATAAGGCAACTCTGGATATATTCTGCCATTTGAATTTTACCATAATCCATAAAGATCAGCACTATAGATCCTATTATTATTATTCCTATTACACAAATACAGAATCTTAGACTCATACAGGGCAAGTGACTTATCCGTGATCATTGGGAAGCCTCAGCAATGGAATTTGAATCCCAATCTCTTATGCCTAATGCTAGTCTAGTGCTCTTGTACCTTTACCCTGTTGCTTCCATATGTGAATAATAGATGAAATTGTTATCCAACCATTATACCTAAGTATGGCATTCTATGCCTCTGGAATATTCAATTACAGACACTATCTCCTAGAAAAGACATTGAGGATAGATAGATAGATAGATAGATAGATAGATAGATAGATAGATAGATAGATAGATAGATAGATAATTTTCTAAGCTAGGTTTTGCTAAGTTTTGGGATTTGAAGATGAGCAAAAAGAAATAGCCTTCACCCTCAAGGAACTTACATAGTAATGAGGGGGCTAAAAAGCAGGATAAGAGGTCAAGATGTAAAGGTTCAGATAGACAAGAACAGGGATAGGACAGAAGTGATCATGGTCCATACCCATGGATTCCCCCATGGAGTTTCTATGTAGGAATATAACAGTCTGAGGAATCATATCAAAGGTGAGAACGCTGCTGGGGAAATAGAAAAATCTGTCAGGAGAAGAGCCATAAGAGAAATGAGGAGCTGGAATAAGTTCACAAAAGAAAAATAACAATGATTAAAGCAGTAGATGATCAGTATGTGGGAAGGTTGGGGGAAAAACATTGAACTTTTTAAATAAAGATAAGGAGGGGGCAGAGAAGGATGCAATTAAAGATTTCAAATAATAAAGGGGGGAAGTTTCAATTAACTTCATTTGTGTTTAGTTAGCTTCACTAGTATGAAAAGCATCATGGTCTGTAATGGAGTAGAAAAGAAATTTAAGGCAGAGTTGCTTCCCTCAAGGGACATACAATATTGACTGGGTGAAGTGCACTTATTCACCAAATCCTAGAATAATAGAAATTATGAACATCCCAGGAAACATTAAATGAGTGTTAAGATTTTAAAAATTCCATACCAGCACTTTGTTATATTGCTTTGCATTGGATACATGCCATAAAAGAATGCTATAAATTGAGGGGAGATGTCTTTTAATAACATTTTTAAGTAAATCTTTACAAGTAAAGACAATTTGCCCTAAATCAATTTTTTATCTATATGCAACAGTGTTGTTGTAGAGGATGATGATGGCATCTATATAGTGCCTTAAAGTCTGCAAAGAGCTCTACAAATATTTTATTTTCACAGTAGCTCTGTGAGGTAGGTCCTATTATTATCCCCATTTAACAGAATTGGAAACTGAGGGAGACAGGTTAAGTGAATTGCTAAGGGTCGCATAACTAGTAAACATATGATGCAGGATTTGAACTGAGATCTCTCTGACTCCATGCCCAATTCTCTATGCTAGAGGCCACTTAAGCTGCTCTGCTGTTAGAACAATGGTTTAGGGTACTCTCCTTCCTAAAACCTATATTTTGGAACTAATTATTCCAAGTGGTGATGCAAACTGATCATGTAAATAACTTCAAAAAAGGTTTAGAAAAATGAATGATAGTTCCTCAATGAATCATTGAGGGTGTGTGGCTCTAAATTATGTTTGATATTTGTATTGTCATAGCCAATCTATTTCTCCCATAAAATAAAACTTACTACCATTATTAAAGACAGGATCTTGGATTAAGAGAAACATTTTGTCCCACCCAGTTATTTTAAGGTCTTATTTTCTTATGTTTATGTATACCATAATTATACTAATGATGATTATTATCTGATCATGCTGAAAACTTGTCAATTTCCTTAAACCGATTGTGAGCAATAAGGATTTCAACAGCCTGACAAATTAGATTTATGATAACATAGGGTGAAAAGAAATATGCCTTGTTTCTCTTTGACAAAAATGTTCAAATTAAAATTTTAATAATGGGCGGTTTCACTTCAGTGCTTTAAGAATTCATTATTTCATTGGTATAGGTATTCTCTCCATGGGTGTGGGTTTTCTCTGGGGCCCTCATTTTCTTCATCTGTAAAATGAGGAAACTGGACTAGATGGTTTCTGAAGTCCTTTCAAGACTTCTGGTCTTGTAGTCCCATAGTATATTTCATAGAATGTAGATTGCAATCCTGCTATATTTCTGTGAGTTATTGTTGTCAAAACTATTTCTTGATGACTAGTCTTATGCAGTTGAACCTCTTCTTTTACCCACAGGTTGGTCTTGAGATAGAAATAGGACCTCAAAGAGCATGTACCATAATGACACAGGATTCAGGAACCCAGTGTTATCTATATGCCTTGATAAAACATCAGACTGTGACTTTATTGAAGGAATTATGGTCTGAAAATATGTTTATTAGAGATCAGTTGTTGTTCAGTGAGTAGTAAGAGGAGCAAATGGATTGGAGGGAGGGAAGAATGGTTAGATAGTGTGGCACTGATTAATGTGAATAATGCCAATTCAACTTTTGTGGTTGAAACAAATTCTGCACATCTAATGATTTCCAGTTATTTTTTTCTTTCTTTCAAACAGCTGGTTGAAATATAGTTTTGCCTGCTTCTAGATGGGAAAAACAGGTGGCCTCTCAAGGACAAGGAAAAGAAATTATTGAGAATTTTCTGCTCACTCTAAATTTTATACATTTATTTTAGTGTACAATCATCTTAATATTTCATTGAGAAAGAAAAAAATCTCAGAACTGGAGAGAGCTCAGAAATCATCAAGTCCAACATATACGGGGGTTGGGGGGACAGATCCCCCTACAACATCCATGACAACAAAAATTGACTATCTCTGGAGTCAAAGTGTGTGCAAGATAAAGACCCCAAAGATCCTTACCCAAATAAACTCAGAGGTTTCTCCAGGTAGAAACAGAAGCTCTTTATAAAGACAAGTCTCACAAGAGCTGGGTGTCACCCATCCCAGATAGGCCTGGTCTAGGGAGGCACCTAATAAGAGGTAAGCAAGCAGTTATATACCCTTGTACAAACAATTCTATGAAAAACCCCAGAATTTCCAGATAAATTCTAACCCCCCCCCACTAAAAATCCCCTAATGCTGGATCATTACCACATTGGTGGGGTGACATGACCTCACAGTCTACGCAGGACCCTGAAAAGCCCCTCTTACCCAATACAAAGACATATAGCTATGATTATCCATATGTAGCAAAATGAGACCATTACAAAAGGCCCCTTACAGGAAAAAAGGACGGGGAGTAGGGGCACACAATCTGATTTCCCTGAAATCAGGTGATTTACAGGAATATGAAACTTAGGCCTAAAGAGATCTAGGACTTAGCTCAAGTTTGGTGACTGTCTCTTTTATTTTATGAGAATGCTTTCTTTTATCTCATTCAAAAGGTCCTGGATTCAAACATCTCCTAATACTTTCTACTCTGTTACTGATGTTGAACTAGTTGAACAATTTCATTTTATGGATGAAGAAACTGAGGCCCAGAGAGATTGAATACATTTCCCAAGGTGACAGAAGTAGAAAATATCAATAGAAGACTTTTTAATCTCTATTTAGTGTGTGTTTGAAAGAAGGTCAATCATTCTTTCTGTGTTCTCATAATCCTTTGGGACCTCAAATCTTTCTTCACATGGGTTTTACACTCATTTTCAGATTTAATATTCATCCTATATATGTCTTTATCCAAGTTATTGAAAATGTTAAATAGCCCAGGGCCATTGAAAAATCCCTAGGGAAATCTACTAAATTTAGCTTTTAATGGGCATTATAAACTCATGTGATCTTGAAATTTAATAGAACCTTAGTTCAGTTAATCTGTTCCTAAATTACTGCTATGTGCCAGGCACTCTGCTTAGGACCAGGGATACAAAAACAAAATGAAAAGGTACCCACATGCCCTCAATTTTCAAGGAGATCCTTCCCTTCTACTTATCAGCCCTTGGAAGCTAGAATCCCTTCAGCAAACTCCCAGGCAGAGAGGGTCATCTAACCACTGCTTGATCCTTTATGACTAAGCAAAAAAAAAAAAAAAAAAAACTTTCTCGCAAGATATTCCATTTAAATTTAGGATGTCAGGAATTACTAGGAAATTCTTTGTTATATGAAGCTGAAGTCTAACTCCTTAATGCTCTCAAAACTGTTCTTAGTTATGCTTCTGAAGCTGCATAAAATATGCCTAGTTCTTCCTCCAGAAGCCCTTTAAAATATTTGAAGGCTACTTCTGTGAATGTCTTAAGTCATCTCTTTGCTAGGCTAAATATCTGTAGGGCTTCCTTCCCCTATTCCCTGTATACCATAGTAGTAGTTGAAGAGCTACCACTATCCTGGTTATCCTCTGAAGAAGGTAGTAGAATTTGTCATTTCCCCTACTAAAATATGATGCCCCAACTTAATATTACAGAAGTACTCTGGTCCATAGTGACAAGGGCAGCAGCATAACCTGATTTGATCTTCATGCCAGATCAGTCTAGTGCTCTATTTTTTAACTTCTGCATTACACTGTTGGCTTACAATGAATTTGCAGATGACTGAAAGCCCTAATGCCTTTTTGAAATCATCTACAATTAAACTATGCCTCCTATATAATGCATTTTTATTACTTGATTTAAAAAACCTAAGTATACAATTTTCTGTTCTTCCTGTTGAATTTCACTTTGTTAGTTTTAGCCCATTTTCTCTGGCCTGCCAAGATGTCTTAAAATCTTGGTTTTGCCATCCAAACTGTTAGCTATAGCTCCCAGTTTTGAGTTATCTGAACAGTAAACATACCTTCAGTAGCTTCTTGCTGGGGTTATTTATTTTTTTTTGCCAGATTAAAAAATATTGAATAGGAAGACATCAGAATAGAGCCCTGTGACACATAACTAGATTTCTTCCTTTGGGCTGATATTGATTTGTTACAAAATGTCATTGTTCAGGTAGTTTTTAAACTATCTCTTTGCACTATAATCTAGCCTACAGATATTCATCTTACCTGCACAGATTTCATAAGAGACTTTGTCACATACCTGGTTAAACTGAGATACATCTGTCCATTCCATTCACTTAAGAGTTTTGGTTAACTGGGGGTAACCGTTTTCTGCTCTTTTCATTTTATTTCCTTGTGATGTATTAGAGATTTTGTGGGTGCTTAATAACTGGAAACTGAACAAGCAAAAGTTTTCTACCAGTTCTTTAACTCTATAAAAATATAGACCAACATATTTTAGGAGTTACTGAGGAAAATAGTTGTATGTATGTATTCAATCTTCAAGTAGAATATTTTATATTAAGATTTGCTCTAACTTCATTTGCTTGTGCATGGGAAGTTAGGAAGTTGTTTTCCTATGACTATTAGAGTATGAAGAGGACAGGAAGATTGTTTTGTTCCTGTTATTTTCTTGATACAGTTTAATGGATTTGTTCAGTGCTTGCATATAGTAATTGATTATATTGCCCCAAGAAAATAACAGGATGGAGACCATCTCATTGTCCTTTAAAGACTCAAACAATGATTAGGAAATAGAATGAATGCCATGTGGACAGAAAGAAGGAAAAACGAAGAATAAATTGCCCCCTGTTTTAACCTCTGGCTAAAGTAGACGTATTAAAACATTGAAAGAAAAACTATATAGGGAATTACTATTAGTTTTGAATAAAGCCCAGTAATATATCTGTAGTAGTGGGAAGCATTAAATGCTGGTATGTCCCAAAGTATACTTCAGATGGTCATTTCCAAGCACAATTTATCTTAGAACTTACATTACAAGACACATGCAATAGAAATGTTTTTCTTGAGTGAATTTATTCAAATTGTTACTTTCCTCCTCAGGAAACTCTCTGAGTAAGATTCTGTGTTATCAAAAAGGACAGTAGCAATTTCTTCAATCAATCCAAGAATAATAAAAGAGACATGTGTATTTATTAAATTCTGTTATAAACATCAAAATATATACCTGCAAGTATGTCAGGAAGAAAAAATATTGGCCTTCCTAATATTTTATCGTGCCACTGGTTATTAAAGAAAGTTGTCATCATGAGACATATCATAAATATTGATATACAGAAATACACTAAGATATATTAATGTGTAGATGTCTAGAGACTGTAGATAGAAAGGCTAAAAGGGCAGGGGAATGCTATGTGTTCATCAATGACTTAGTGAAGTTATGTGTTTACATACATATATGTACATATGTAAATGTACACACATATGTAATATATGTACACACATATACGTATATATGTGTGTGTGTGTATATACATACATACATACACACATACATTTTCCTCTAAACTTCCTTTGATATAAATTAACCTATCTGGGCCTCAGTTTCTCCCTTTGCAAAATGTAGCACTACATAAAGTCCCTTTTTTCTTCTAATATTGTGTATCTTGAGACAAAATTCATCTTGGGGTTAATTTTCTTTCTAATACAGTACAGGTAGCAAAATTTCATTAGCACTTTATGTATGGTCATTAGATATTATTTGTTAATCTCTTAAACATATTTTCCATTATTTAGGCAATTAATGTGGCATTAAGACTTTTTTTGTTTTGTCTTAAAATTAGTGAAGGAATAAATGCCACTATTTGACTTAATATATTCAGAGAATTGTTTTACATTATTAATGTCATTGGAACAGCAATGGTATTTGTTTAGCTTATCTATTTCATTCTGACATAACATTACAGTTTCATTTCATTGATCAGCATTCTTTATGGACATTATTTATACCAAACAAGAAAATCAACAAAGATAGATTACAGCTTGGAAATAATATTCACTTTCCTTGTTGCTTCGCATTTTCACTCTCCATATTTTTAATGAGTTTATTTCTGAAGGATGAAGAAATACAAGGCAGAGAAAATAGAAAAAATAAAGTGCTAAGGAAACAATTTCCCTGACTGATTTCAGATCACATTGGACCCATAAATTAATAAGAATGGGACCCAGAGTGAACAATATATGATCGAACAGGGGATAATAGGAAAAATTATACAGTATTGAGGCATGTTTTATGAGAATCTATTGTACCTAAACATTTTGGGAAAGATGGGGATTGTAGGTTAGTATTCTATAACGTACTCCAACGTGAAACTTTTGTTTCCATTGCAGTATTTAAGAAATATAATTATCAGAGTAGTTAAAATGTGCAAATTGACAGACAAAATAAATGCACTGAAAGACATTAATTATGACAGCAAATGAAAAACTCTTATCTATATTTAATAGCAAAGAACACATTTAACTAATATTTGGTATTATAAGTATTCAGAGTATATGTATACGATCACATAATGTGGTATAATGGGGGGAAACTATATTTGGAATCAGCTATTTACTTTTGTAAAAAACTTGTTTGGCTCTTAATTTTCTTATCTGTAAATTAAGACTGTCTTAAATTCTAAACCCAACAAACATTTATCCTCTGTTTCACAGAGAAATGTGAGGTCATTAAAAGTATGGTACAATTTCCTAAGTCCAATCCTACCAGCTCTCCTCTTACCATTCATTTCAGTGCTTGCTTTGCTCTTCATTTACAAGAGTAAGCACTAGCCCTGAGACCAAAACTCACTTCTGATGCTTACTACTTATCTGACCTTGGACAAGTCACTTACTTTCCCTAGGCCTTAGATTCTTTTCCTGTAGAATGAAGGAATTGACCTAGGAGGGCCCTGGGGTCCTTTCTAATTCAGATTTTTGATCCTAAGTACTGATAGCCCAGATGGATAGGCTCTCTGTTCAAGGATATATCATTATCTTAGGAACAAGTAGTTCCACCCCTGAAAGCTTCCCTTCTTCCTAACTTCCTTATTGCTATTGGAGGCACCCTGGTCTTCCCAGTTGCACAGGCTTGCCACAACCAGATTTCCTTAACCACTCCTTCTCATGTCATGTATCCAATCTATTACCACATCTTGTCATTTCTAATTTCACAGCATCCCTTGTTATAGGGGATCCTATATACATCCCTCTTATTTCCACCACTCTAATTCAGGCCCTCATCACATCTTAGTTGTACTATGGCAATAGCTTTGTAATTTTCTCCCTACCCTCTTCTTGTCCCCACTACAATCCATCTATTGCTCAGGTGCCAGAGTAGTGTTTTGTAGAGCACAGGTCTGGCCATCTCACCCTTCTAGTTAGTAATCTCATAGGCTTCCTACTACCACTAATATGAAATATAAAGTCCTCTGTTTAGTACTTAAAATTCTTTATAATCTGGCTCCTTCCTACTTTCCAATCTTATATTTTACTATACTTCATGTCCTATATGATCTAGCTACACGTCCTTGTTTGCTGTTCTTAGCTTTTGGCACTCCATCTCCCATCTCATTTCCTTTTCGTTTGTCATTCTCCATGCCCCGAACGCTGTTCTTCTTTACCTCCATCTCTTCAGTTCTCTGGATTCTTTCAAGGCTCAGCTAAAATCCTACTTAATGCAAGAGGCTTTTCTTGCTTCTCCCAACTGCTGGCATGTTCCACCTTAAGATTACCAGCCATATAGCCTGCATATATTGTGTATGTGCTTAGTTATTTACATCTTGTCCTCTTAATTAGAATATGAGCTACTTGAGGACAAGGACTATTTTTACCTTTCTTAGTAATCCTAGTGCTTAACAAAGTGACTGTTACCTACCTAGTAATCAGAAGATAAATGCTTGTTGACCAGCTGCCTCACTGTTGAAAATAGTGAAGTGAAAGAACAAAGGGATCTAAGAGGAATGAGAAAAGAAACCAGCCTCAAAATTAAGGGAAAGATAAAAGAATCTGTAAGAAAATCACTTTGCGTAATTTTTTTTTCTGAATCTTTATGTATCTTTTTTTTAATTTTTTAAAATTTTTTTTAAAATTTAGTTTTTGTTTTCTTGTTTACATTATTCATTTTCATTACATTTTTTGAATTATACATTTTCTCCCCATCTTGCTCCTGCCCCAACCCCATAACAGCAATCCCACTGTAAAGCCCCTCCCCTGCTCTGCTCTCCTATTTTCTGGTAGGGCAGGAGGGGTCTCCCTATCCCAGCC
>CM053593.1:319929287-319953190 GCA_028646575.1 Pseudocheirus occidentalis | reverse complement strand
AGGAAGGAGGGACATACAATCAGCCTCTCACAATATGCCCACCACGGAGATGTCCTGTGTAAGTACACATATACAGACTGTATTGAATTGCTGCTCCTTCCAGTGGGAGTGGGTGACAAGGGAGGAATCAAGAGAATCTAGAATTTAAAGCTATATAATCAAATGCAACTGAGAAATAAGACACACAGGCACTGGGGTAGGGAGACCCTCCCTGCCCTAGTAAAAAGTTAGAGAGGCGTTGGAGGAGGACATAAAAGAGAACAGATTGTGGGAGGGGCTTTATGGTAGGATCACTATTTTGGGCTTGGGGGTAGGAGAAAGAAGGGGAGAAAATTTTTAACTCAAAACCTTGTGAAAATGAATCATGTAATCAAGAAAATAAATTAAAATTTTAAAAAAAGGGCAATGCTAGAATGGAGTTGACCAATGAGGAGAGCGATCAAGATACTGTGATTTAGATGAAGATGATGACAGAAATAATAATAAAACCTAATGTTTATATGGTGCCTACTATGTGCCAGGCACTGTGCTAAGTGTTCTACAATTATTATTTCATTAGATCCTCACAACAACCTAATGAAGTAGGTGCTATTATTATGCCCATTTTTCAGATGAGGGAATTGAGGCAAGCAGAGATTAAGTGATTTGCCTACAATCACATGGCTGCTAAGTGCTTAAGGCTGTATTTGAACTCAGGTCTTCCTGACTCCAGGTCCAGTAGCTTCTCACTACTAATTAGTTATGAGGAAGGTGAGCTTCCATTTATGGGGAACCTGTATATTTGATTTATAGATGAGCTTTGTGGGATGGAAGGCAAATAGGTGAAGAGTAAACGAGTATAGTATTTGGTTGCATGAATGATTTCTTAATAAAGTCTAAGATTTGCCCAAGATTATCAGACTCTAGGTACAAGGTTTATTTTAGAGTAAAGAAAAGTGCCATGTTAGGTCTGTTCACAAAAGTAAAAGGGGCTCCATGAATTGTCTAATTGAATATTCCATTCTATAGGCAAGAATGTTGAGATTAGAGAAATGTGACACTAAGTCTATCCCTACCACTTAAGTACAGCTTTTGTTTAATGCTTTGATTCTCACGATAAAAACACTTTTTAAATGTAGCATCAGAAAGAGCGTATAAGGTTCTGTAAAGTAAGAATGCAAGGGGTGCTAGGTGGTACAGTGAATAGAGCACCAGCCCTGAAGTCAGGAGAACCTGAGTTCAAATCCAACCTCAGACACAACACTTATTAGCCCTATGACTTTGGGCAAGTCACTTAATCCTAAGTGTCCTCCCTTGTCCCCTCCAAAAAAAAAAGCAACAACAACAAAAAAAATACAGCAAACTGATAAGCTGTATTTTTTCCCCAAAAGGTGTAGAGGGATAACTGAAGAAAAGACTTGAGTTGGTCTCTAAGGCTAGGTGGTTAGATGAATACAAGTCTAAGGTTGACGGGTCTGTTAGTCATTCAGTTCAATACCCTCATTACAGATGAGAGAACTAAAGCCCAGAAAGACTGAATAATTCTATCTATCTAATCTGTGCATTTTCACTGGCTACCACTGGTACCTGGAACTTTCTCTCCTTTTCTATGCCTCAGGACTTCCCTGGTTTTCTCCAAGTCTAAGCTCTGATGCCACAATAATTTTAGTGACTTCCCTTAGGTGAGACTACATCTAATTCATCCTACATTTATCTTATTTGTCCATAGTTGTTTATATGTTGACTCCTCCATAAAACTATGAGTTCCTTATCTTATGGACTGGGTTGTTGTTGTTCATCCTTCTTTGCATCTTTATTACTTAGGGTGTGCCAGTGCTTGGTATACAGTAGGCAATTAATATATGCTAGTGACTGGTTATCTATGGGTCATACAGATATCAGGAAGCAAGTGAGAGAATTCAAATTGGAAGCAAGTGGGAGAACTCAAATTCAAAGTGAGGTTATTGGACTCCAAGGCTTTCTCCTGGAGACACAGGACAGAATGAATAGGGTTGGGCAAGAAGACAGCTGAGCATGCTCAATATGGTGCCAGCGTGAATGCCAACTAAATAGAAAAATAGAGGCTGATGATACTGATTCCATTGTCTGACTTACCAAGACTTCTTCCTAGAATCCTCCAGATTTTTCCAATTCTGACTGGAATAGTCTCATTCCAGACAGGAAATGAGATGGGAGATGCCACAATGGCAAAGAAAACACCTGGCAACACCTATCACATTGATATATCCTTGATTCTGTATGATGAAAAAAGTTTAAAAATGATGAACTGAAACAACTACTAAGAAGTAAGTTTTTGTTTATGGAATTAGAATTTTCTTAGGGAGTTTCTTCCCAGAGAAGGTAAGGATTATACCAGAGAAGGAATTCTTAGACTGGGTATTTGATGGAGATGACCTCTGAGTACCTTCTATTTTTAAGATTCCATGCTGAACCCTCAAACTATAAATTTAAGCAAGTATCCACTTATTTGTAGCACCGAAAGGAATACCTATAACCTAAGGACCCAAAGATACAATTTGAGCATTCATGTTAAGAACCTGTCTGATCTTGTACTTTAAACTAAGAAAATAATTTTGCAAAACAACTTTTTACCCTTATTGCAAATGGTGCATTTCAAAATACAAGGAAAAAATTTGTGATTGAATCTGGACTGTAAATATACTGATTTTTAAGAACACACAAGTCAAGGAAGAATCCAAATCAATCTCCCAACAAGTAAAATCAACTTCTGTCCCAGGCAGTTCAGGCACACAGGGACAGAAAATGCTGTGTGGCATTTTCTTTTTACAGGATATATGCAATCATGCTGCTTTAAAAGGGAGAAATAAGATAAGCTGATTTTATTTTCACCAGTGGGGGGAAAAAAAGTTTTCAATAGAGCAGCTTTCATCAACTCAGCATGTCTAACAAAATAACATTACCAATGAAAATAAAATAATAGATTAGCCACACAATCTCTGCATTTTGTTTTCAGAAGGACTCCTCTAACATTTCTCCCTTTAGAGAAGCATGAATGCATGCTCCTTATGAAAGAAAACCTCCCTGCTGGTTTCCCTGCTCCTGCAGAGATGACTTGCAAAGAATAAAGACTTTTTTCTTTTTTCATTCATTCTTTCTTTTTTTTTCTGTTGGAGATAAATTGGTTTGGGAACTACACAGGCTCTCCGGGAAGTCTCCCCCCTCCCCCCAATCAGCTGGAAGGGTTTCTCAATCTTACTGCCCTGTACCATGATTTGTCACAACTGGCTCATTTTCAATGCTTAACCCAGAAAAGGTGCAAGAATGAAAAACAACCTTGAATGAATAAGTGGCAACTTGACACTAACTATTCAAATGGAAAGTTGCTTCTATCAATCTAGTCGTGTTTTCTATTCCCTATGTTTTTGGAGGAAAAGAATGTCTTCTGATATTCTGTCCCTAAAGGAAATTAAATGTTCAGGCTGCCTCTTTACTAAATCCCATACTTCTCTCTCTCTGTGTCTGTCTCTCTTCTCTCTGTCTCTTTCTGTTTCTCTCTCTTTTGGTTACTGGTGGTAATTTTTTTTTTTTTTTAGTTATAGTGAGATAGCCTCACAGACACTCAGAGTGCATCATAATGAAGAGAAATGAAGACTAGAGGTGATTTAAACTGAAGATTTCCCCCCTTCCTTCCCATTTAAAAGAGGGCTCTCTGTGAATCCTGGGCTCCTTGTGAATCAACTTCCAAACACATTCTTCCCAATTCAAAGCAGAGAGGGACGCTGTTCCTTAAAGGAATCTGGCTTTGCCACTTTTAAATCAGGCTTCTGTTCTCTCTAGAACAGGGATGCATTAGAATTCAGAGAAGCCTAGCTCTTTTCTTCTCAGCTCCAGTCAAACTGAGCTGATCTGAATACAGTAAACTTGAATAAACAGTCAAGGAATTACTTCACCCTCCCTCCCCCCACCAAAAACAAAAACAAAAGAGGATGAAGAAGAGGAAAAGGAGAACAAGAAAGAGAGGAAAAGAAATGAAGTAAAAGAGGAAAACAAGTTTAAAAAAGAAAGCAGAAAGGATGGAATAATAGAAAGAGAGAAAAACAGATGAAAAGAACCTTTGGCCTGGATCGAAGTAAAATCACTAAGATAAGCATTCTTGAAAAAAATTGGTTTAGAACAGTAGAAGTTCCAGCAATAGTCTGGGAAAAAGTTTCTAAAATCTGTGTGTGTGTATACACACATATACAACATGTATGTATATGTTATAGCATACAACATACATATAATTATATATGTAGTTAATATAAAATAATATAATGTAAGGTAGACTAATTCCATCTTCCCTTCTATCATCATCATCATCATCAGTAGTATGGTATTTCTATACTTATTTACTACCTTCATTTCTAAAGAGTGGCAGATATTGTGAAACAAAAGTGATATGTAGGTCTAATTGTTTAATGGCAATATAAGCTTTTTTATTTGGAGGTAACAACATTTTAATTATAGTAAAATAATTAAAATTGGTTCTGGAAAAATATCATCAAAAGTAGATGAAAAGGAACATTTAAAGTTGCAAAATTAAGACAAATCAGTAGGTCAAAGATGGTTCTGGTCTCACTGAAGCAAATTAAAAAAGGAATTTTCCAACTAGCATAAAAATCCATATTGCTTGAATACTAAAGAAATAAGAAATTCTGAGTTATGACAATATGTATTCATTAGTTAATCTTTAATATATTTATTTCCTCTGAAAAAATTGGGTTGTTAAAGCAGTTTTTATACAAAATGTGATTTTATGGGATTTTATATATTTCACATTTTATATTTCTTCCTTCCTCCTCACTTCCCACAACGAAAAGAGAAGTTCAGCACTTTGTTTTTGAAACAATAACTGCCAACTATGCAATTTTATTACAAATCACAGAAGCTAAAACAAAACTTATTATTTAATAGCCTTACTTTAAATGCCACCTATTTTAAATGCACACAAAGCTTTAGGAACAACTATGTTCTGGGTTGTTGTTTTTCAATTATAATTTCATTTTCTAGAAAAACTGTATCCTCTTCACTAGTTATATGCATTATGGGAGCTGAATTTTAAAGATCAGTGATGTAAACTGAGTTCAGTTTGAAGTCAACTCCCTACTTGCCCAGATTCATTTACTCTAAAAACAAAACAAAAAAAGAAAAAACGAGTTTGAATCCCTAAACTATCTACTTGAGCAGAGGTCTGTTTTGTATACTCCCTTTCTATCTCCTCATCCTCCTAACCACAACTGGATATTTACTTATTCAGAAGAAAATTGGAGTATACCGATTTTCTGCGCAGGAAATTACTTTGTTCTTTTGTTCATTCTGAAGAGCTGATTCTACTTTGGAAGGAAGCAATCATAAGTGGGAACTAATCCTGAAATGAGATTTTAATTTCACTACAACCAGAGTATTTTGCTGAGCTTTCTAATAAGAGGCTGGTTAATGCTACCTAAAGTGCTAAAATTCACATTGTCATAGTGACCATAAAACAACTTGGTATATGGTTTGAAAAAAAATTCTTTGAGTTAAATTAAGGCAAGGTGCTGGAAAGGTATAAGACCCCCGAAGGGAAGTAAAACAGTTATCAGGGTTTGTAAGATGAGAGATTTGGAGATCAAGCAATAATTAGGGGCCATCTGCTTCAACCACCTGATTTTACACATGACAAAACTGAGGCCCAGGGAAGTCAAATTACTTGATCAAGTCAGAAACAGGATACCCTAAAATCATCTGAATAGGAATGGATCCTTTGTCAAGGTCTCCTAGAAATATCAAATGAGTAAAAAACGAAAACACTGCAACAGAAGAAAAAAAAAAGGTTGTAATATGTGCCACCTCCCTATACCTGTAGAATAAAAATGTGCAAATCTCCATGGCTATTATGTTTACATCTGACTAAGAACATTAAGGGAGAGCCTCTTTGTTTTAAGAATTACTGCCTTGTTTTACAAAATCCAACTTTCCTTAGAATACACACCAAAGATAAAAAGAGGATTTACATCTTCTATATCTATGTTTAACACTTCTCCTTTCAAAACAGCATAAGTAATGATTAGGCTTTAAGCAAAGGAAAGAAATAAATGTTGTATATTTAAAACTATCCTTCCCATTTCTCTAGGCTTCTCTCTAACTGTATATACAGCTGCTAAATTCAGCAATGACCTGTTAACAAGTTTTATGTGTAGCTGTGCTTCCCAGAAGCTAACATTTCATGGGTAATCTTTCTCCAGGACTGAATTTAAAGTTAAACAGCAGCATCCTATCTTTTATTTATATATAACAAGAAAAAGCTTTAGAATAGTAAACTGTATATAACTGGGAAAAAAACAATTTGATTGGACAGGTAACTACAGATGACCCCAGAACTATAAGACTTCCACTGCATATTTGTGGGAAATGGAATATGTAAATTCTCTTACATCAAGGGATTGAAAGAAGGGTCAACTTGCTCTGGGCTGGTGCATATTTAGTGACTTGTTGATGTGATCAGGGACTGATGACTTTATAACAATATCTTATCAAATCTACAGCTACCATGTTCTCTGGCAAGAGAATTGGATGTTTTTGCGGAGTGATGCTGATACCCATAGTTTACATGAAAGACATGCCTAGACTTCTCCATTTCTAAAGCAAAAAACAGTGTCCTGAATATGCAAATGAAGCTATGCTTCTGTGCCAAGAATAGACCAAAGCTCTGAGAGAGCATCCCGGCCTATATTCTGCATCAGAATGAAAAACTTCAGTGTTTTGTGGTGATAAAATGGAGCTAGAAAGACTTCAACCTCTCTGTAAAGACTATGCAATTTTTTTTATTAGTCCTTGGTATCTGTGACTGGGATTGAAAGAAGAAGCCACCCATCAGCCTCGGTGTGGGAGATATGAAGTTTGCTGGACTAAATGATTTATGGGGCTAGAAGCATGAGTTATGAAGAAGCATTCTACAGATTTGAATTATGTAGCTTTGGGGGAAAAAGAGACAAATGAGATTCTTGAGAGGTTTGTGAAATACTGAAAGAAAAAAAAAACAGATTGAAGTTAATAAACTGCCTCAGACAGTAACTAATTAGACAGCAGGATATCACTGACAAAAAATGAAGACAGGCATAACAAAGGCAACTTAAATGCAAGTTGTAATAGAGCAAACTTTCTCCATATGGAATATAGTATAAGAATAAAGGCATTTCACTAATACTATTGGAAAGAATGATGTCAGAATTAGAATAAAGACCACATAAGAATGTTTCTTTTTTATAGTGGATATTTCTGATGAATACACACAGAATAATTTATACTTCCTTTTAATAATATTTTATTTTTCCCAATTACATGTAAAAACAAATTTTAATATATATATTTTAAATTTTTGAGTTCCATATTTTATCCTTCCTTCCCTTATATTCCCCCCCCTACACCCAAGAGGATAAGCAAAATGAAATAGATTATACATGTGCAATAATGTAAAACATTTCCATACTAGTCATCTTGTGCAAAAAAACTAAACAAAAGATGAAATACAGTATTCTTCAGTCTGTATTTAGTTAGTTCTTTTTCTAGATATGGATAGCATTTTTCATAATGAGTTCTTAGGGAATGTCCTGGATCATTGTATTGCTAAAAATAGCTAAGTCATTCACAGTTGTTCGCAGTGCAATATTGCTTTTTCTGTATGCAATGCGTACAATGTTCTCCTGGACCTGCTCACTTCACTTTGTATCAGTTCATATAAGTCTTTCCACTTTTTTCTGAAATCATCCAGTAGCTGCAATCTTTTCTGATGCTGAAGATAATAGGTGTACAACAGCCTTCTTTCAGACACTCAATAAGCATTTATTAAATGCCTACTATGTGTAAGGCACTTTTCAGAGCTAGTAATAAAAAAAGGAACAAAGGAACAAAAGGAAATAAAAAAGGAACAAACCCTGTCCTCAAAGAACTCACAATCTAATAGGGGAGCCAAGTAAATAAATATGTACAACATATAAATATGTATAGGATATAAGAGAAAAAATTAAGAGAAGGAAGGCATTAGAATTAAGAGTGGCTGGGGAAGTCTTCCTGGAGAAGGTAGGATTTCAGTTAAAACTTGAATGAAGCCAAGGATGCCAAGAAGTAGACATGAGGAGGAAAAGCATTACAAGCATAGGGGACAGCCAGAGAAAATGCCCAGAGCCAAGATGGTGTACCTTATTTGTGAAGCAGCAAGGAGGCCATTGTCACTGGACTGAAGAGCATGTAAGAAGGGCATAAGGTATGAGGCTGAAAATTAGGTGCTGGGGAGGGAAGTTATGAATGGCTTTCAAAGTCAAACAGAGGATACTGTATTTGATTCAAAACATCCTCCTAATCTCCCAATCTCACAACCTAGCTGTTATTCTTTACTCCTCACTATATCTCACCCCCTATCCTATCTGTTGACAAAGCCTTTTGATTATACCTACATAACATCTCTTGAATACAGTTCTTTCTTTCCTCCAACACGGCCACAACTTTGGTGCAGGCACTCATGACCTTGTGCCAGGGCTATTGCAGTATCTTGTTATTCAGTCTTGCCTATTATAGGTCCTCCCTCGATCCACCCCATCCTCCAAAGTCATCCAGTTGCCGAAGTGATGGTCTCAGATCTCAGATCCAAACATGTCACACACCCATATCCAGTGACATCCTATCGCCTCTGACTGTGAGTCTCACCACTCAACCAGTTGTAAGTTAATCTAATTTAACAATCATGTAGGTCAGTTCTATTCCCATCCATCCTGAGCAATGGGTCCCAAACCTTCTTTTATTCTTCCCTTTCCCCCAACATAGCTTTTAAAGGAAACCATTTGTCATTGTTTTCCTCAGCTTTTTGACATAGTTCTTGTTATCCTAAGCTTTAGTATGCTTGACACTCTTCGAACAGTCCTGTTCCACCAGTGTGTATTCATCTTCTGTCATCTGCCCTTGCTTCCATCCATCTTCTGCACATATTTTTAAAATAAAATCTAATTTGTTTATGACTCCCTTGCACATTTACATTGTTCTCTTTAGAAAGCTCCCAATGTTCCTCCCCATCTTTAAAATGTATGAAGGACATGATAATAATAATAATGCTCAAAAATTCAGTATGCTATATTAATAGCAGACACCAAGACAAGCTAGGCCAGAAGGATCCAGTATAGAGAGTAAAGATGAAACGGTATCATGATTCATGAACTCCTCATCCTCTGGTTCCATATCTAACGTTCTTTTCATTGTACCATAACCAGAGAGGTTTCAGAGGCTCATGTTGAATCTAACCTTGAGATGTTGACACAGGGTCCTATTCATACGTAGAAATCAGAGAGGGGATGTACAGTCTGTCTAATGGGTCTAGAAGTCTAATGTGGCAGAAAGGAAACCATCATCACTACGGAAATTATGTTAATCTCTCTGCAGAAGACTTGCTGACCTATATATCTTGCAGCTACTTAAACTCAAACTCCTCATTACTATGGAATAGCTTAGCAGAGACTTACTCTGTAAGAGTCTACCCTATATCTTTCAATAAACTTTACTTTTTCCTTGGCTGAGAAGACTTGAGTGGAATTCTTTCCGCAGGACCTGGCATGTTGGTATTTTGGGGTCTCAGGCAGCTCTAACCCTCTTTGGGCACCCTCTTCATTTTTATGGTGTGTGTGTGTGTGTGTGTGTGTGTATATACATATATATATACATATATATATATATATATATACACATACCTATAGGTGTATTCAAGTGGGTCTTTCTATAGGCATTTCAAATTGGGTTAGTTTCACACTTATCTGGTATGGATGTGGTCAAAACAGATTATGAAGGACAAGCCAAGAAGCTGCTAGAAATAATGGAAAATTTAACATGTGCAAAACACAACTCATATTCTTCCACCTCGACCCCCTAAACTAACCATCCTTCAAATTTTTCTATGTCTGCTGAAGGTAACACCATTCTTTAGCAGCCTAGGTTTGCAACCTTAAAGTCATCTTCTCCCTTACTTTCTCCGTCCAATCAGTTGCCAAATCTTGTTGGCATTTTCTAACATCTCTTGTATCTGTCCCATTGTAGCCACTCACACAAGCTCTACTCCAGTTCAGGCCTTTGTTACCTTTTACCTTGGCTAATGAAACAGCCCCATTATGGGTGTTCCTGATTCTAATCTTTCTTTTCTCTAATTTATCCTCCACACAACTGCCAAACTGATAAATCTAAGACCGGGATCTCCCAGATAAGCTAAAATAACAAATACTTTAATGACTTCCTATTGCTTCTAAGCTAAAATACAGGCTGTAAGTCTAGGATTTTAAGACCTTATATAATGTAAGTCCCAGTTTCATTCTAGTTTTATTATTTCCTATTATTCTACTCACTCTATTTCAGTCAAACTGACCTTCTAGTTGCTCCCCATCCATGAAATTCATTCCCCTACCTCTAGATTTTACAAAGTGATTCCTTACATCTACAACTCACATTCACCTCAGAATCTCTAGCTTCCTTCAAAGCACTGTTCAAGGGTCATCTCCTATAAGGGCTTTCCTGATCCTCTCATAGTTGGGAGCTGCTCCCTGCACATGCCTAGAACTTCAGCAGGGTCAGATTTTCTGAAGCAGCACTGTCAAACTCAAAAAGAAATAGAGACCAGTAAACAGTACATGAGCATCCCCAAAGGCCACATATTAACTTTAAAAATCACATATCAAAATTATCTATGTTCTATTATTCTTTTATTTTTTTTGGTTAAATATCTCCCAGTTATAGTTTAATCTGGTATAGGCTGTACCATGGAGTGTTGTAAGCCTCATGCTGCCCACAGCCTACAGGCATTTATGATGCCTTTATTCTGGAGAACTCTCACATTCTGTGTAAATCAGGAAAGAGCTTTTCTTCTACGCTATTTCATGAGGCAGAATTAAGACCAAGGGGTGGATGCTAAGAAAAAGGAGATGTAAAGTCCCTAAATACTCTTAGCAGCACAGTAGATAGACCGTCAGGTCTGGAGTCAGGAAGATCTGAGTTAAAATTTGGCCTCAGACACTGATTAGCTGTGTGACCCTGGGCAAGTCATTTAACCCTGTTTGCCCTAGTTTCCTCATCTATAAAATGACCTCAACAAAGAAATGGCAAACCATTTCAGTATGTTTGCCAAGAAAACCCCAAATGGAGTCATAAATCATTGGACATGACTGAACAACAACAAGAAAAATATTTCACTTTAAGGACTCTCTTTAACTCTGAGCAATTCAACCACATTTATGACTCGGTTTCTTCACATGTAAAATGAGAGATTCAATAAGATGCCTTCTAGATCCCAATTCCATCATTCTACGAAAGATTCCATTAAAGTCTCCTACAAGTCTACAGGTTTATAATGCATATTAGTGTGTAGATAATCCATTATCACCTTTCAAATATTATATCTTAAAACAAACAAATAAACAAAAGAAAACCCTAGCATGACTGATGGCATCCCTATTAAGTAAGTATAGCACATAACATATGTATCCTCCTAGTACTTCTTACAGCTTACATCTATTACTCTCTTAGACAGGCAAGGTCAAGGATGATATTCTTCATTCAACACACACACATCTCTACTTGGATTTCAACCTCAAACATCTTTTCAATAGCTTCCTAGCAAACAGAATTTGTCATATACTGTCAGACCCAATTGTTATGTCTTCTGATTTAACTTTTTTATTACAAGAGAAGGCTCACATGTATGTTAATGTGTGCACACAGTCATTATTTCTGATGTTGACCATACTGCAAAGACAAAAGGCATTGATTAACTGTTATTTATCTTTTGAGCAAATGCTACTTTTATGGAAAATTTGATAATTTTTTCAAGAAGTATCATTCCCAAATTATTCATACAGAAACTGGAAAAGTACTAAAATGAAAAAAAATTAATAGCCAATGTAAGCAACTACAAGAAAAGTAAAGGAAATGTGTTGAAAAATGCAAGATTTGGTTCTATATCTTATGACGTACCATGTCCCCAAGTGAAACAGCTGTTTTGAGCATGCAGACCTTCCTTTCTCTTATCTGCTAACAGCTGGAAGAAATTATAGTCCAGGAAGACATGTGCATAATGTGAATTAAACAGATGCCAGCTGTGTAGAAACTCAAACAGCTCAGGGTAATAGAACTAGACAACATTTATTAAATTAGAAGGGCTTTTTTGTTTGTTTTTCTTGAATCACAGAAAATCTGCACATGCTGATTCAAGTACCTACCCTAACCTACTTATGGCAGTAAGAAAGCATGAACTATATTAAGATTAAAAGCTAAAATATGAAAACTACATATCCATAAAAACTATATAGGTAGGCCTAATGAATAGACTGCTGAACTTGAATTCAAGAAAAACTGAGTTCAGACACTTACTAGCTGGGTGACCCTAGGCAAATTCCTTAACTTCTATTTCCTCTAGTTTCCTCACCTGTAGAATGGGCATAGTACCTACCACCCAGGGTTGGTCTGATATACAAAGAAAAAAATATGCATAAGTCCTTTGCAAAATTATGATTATATGAATACCAGTTTTAATTACTATTATTTGTTTCCTACCAATTTTGTAGTAGAATACATAGCATTATTGATAAAATTTGAAATCAGTTGTCTTCATGCAAATAAGCTGTCAAAAATTCTCTTTTCCATCATAAGGGGTAAAAATGTTGCTTTGCTATATTTTCAACTAATAACAAATTTCAAGGAATTAGGGGTGGAGCAGAGTGAGAAATGACAAAATGGTATAAAAAGATTTTTTTTCCTTGAGAAAAAGAACAGCTAAAATGTCATTTTCTAGTTCAAAATGCTTTTTGACCCACTTTGACAAACAAAAGCCTGAATTTTAAACCACAAGTTGTTCAGGCACTTAGGACCAGATGGTGCCCTTTGGAATAAAATAGTACTCAAATGGAACATTTCTGTGAATCTCTCAATTTTCTAATGGTAACAGTATTTCTCCCAGATTATGCCCTTAACATTTTGTGGATTTCAGTTTTCAATTCAGGATCTGAAAGTGTTTACAGATCTTCACTTTAGGATCTGGGGTATTCACACAACATGTAGTCCTTGTATCTGTACATGTTTGTTCTTCAACAGTAGGCCAATCCATTTTTTTCCATTTAGTGTTGAGGTAGCAATGGTTTTGCATAGTATGGTTTTCTACAAGGCATTCTTAACATGGGGTCTACAGGTAGATTTCAGGGGGTCTGTGAATTGGATAGAAGAAAATATATTTTTATTTTCACTAATCTCTAACTGAAATTTATCATTTCCCTAAATTATTTTAAAATATCATTCTGAGACAGGGTCCTTAAGTCCTAACCAGACTTTGAAAGAGATCCATCATACAAAAAGAGACATGTACTGCTTCCTATATTTGCAGCCCCTTAGGATTGATGTCGGAGACAAAACAGAGTATACCTTAAACTTCTTTAGATTGGAGTGCTGCTCCTACTTTTTCCCATTCACTTTATCTTTACTCTCGATTTTCTGGACACTTAAAATGATCCTTTGTTAATGCATGATTTCATTAGGATTCATAAGAGAGCTAAGTTTTGGTTATATAAAGCAAGCAAGTAGTTTGGGGTTAAGAGGGAATAATGGAAACACTGCTGTCAAGGTGCCTGGGGAAAGAAGTCATCAAATGCAGCAGGAAATGTGATGTTAATGAGATATCTGGAAAAAGAGAACCATAAGAGAAACCATAAGAGAAATCCCAGAGAACCTCTGAAAAGGAACCTGTAGACTTCCCCTTCCTGGTTTTTCATCAACTACTTCTTCCATTCTAAGCACTGTAAGCTTAATGACTGAAGTTTTGAGAAACTATATTCTATTCTATTTGTATTTTTTAATTGCAATACACATCAAAGAGCAGATGCAAGCTAATAATACTAAAATTAATATTCAACAAATATTTAGGTGGGCAAAATCTCCCATGTTTGAGCCATAAAAATAGAAACACAGAAATAAAACAACCTGCCACTGACATAAGGACTAAGCAAAGAATGGAGAATGCAAACTAACTTCATGATGAAGTCACTCCAATGTTTTCACCTATGCTACAGTACAGAACTTTTATAGGGAAGAAAGAATCAGAATTTTAATGAACATAATTTATTTACCCACTCACATACACGTAGATGAGAACCCTGTCGAGAAGAGTCACAAAACTAAAGAATAGCCATGGGTATTTATACCATTATAAGTTTATAAAACCTAGAAAACAATCACTTTTAAGAGTCCTAGATTTGTCCTTTGTCAAACAATAGAGAAAGGCCTGGAGGCAGTGTGGTACAGTTCAAAGACTACTGAACTTAAAATCACAGGATCCAAATTTGAACCCCAGCTCTGTCACTTACTACTTGTGTGACCCTGGACAAGTCATTCTACCCCTCTTGGCATCAGTGTACTCTTCCAACAAATAAGGAAGCTGAATTACATGACCCATGAGGACCCCTTCAGTTTTAGCATTGTATGCCTTAGGAACCTCACAAATAAAATTCTTTATTGATGCCAAATGTCACTGGATGAACTGAATTTAAATGAATGATGGTACCATCTACTCCTCTAGAGAAGACCTGCATACATAGGTACAATCTACTAAATAATGAAATTAGCTGACCTTGATCAGTTGAATTAAATTTTGATACAAGGTCCCATGCAACAAAATTGATCAGCTGGCTTTGATTTGATAGACAAAACCATGCAAGACCCTAGTGAATGAATTTCCCCGCCAAAAGGCCTGAGCCTAAATTAGAACCCATGTGGTTTGTTACTGTAAGCCAAGTACACCTGGAATTGAAATGACATCACATTCTTAAGCTTATTTCCTAAAGAGCAGTGATTAAAGACAAGTTGGTAAATTGGCAAGCATTCAAACACAAAGGATAATTACAGAGCAGTACTGTACCTTCTATCATTTCATTTTATTAATCTCTGATCTTAATATTCCCACATTCATATGGAACAAAATCTACTCACTTCTCAGAAAATTCATATTCCAAAGGAAATTACAGTGAAAGCTACTTTACTTTAAAAAAAATAGGCAACATATTCATTTAGTGTTTCTAAAGCTACCATAACTACTTTAACCATTTTTGTCAAAATAGTTGAAGAAAAGAAGATTTGCAAATCTACATCAATATGTTCTTAATTTGTTTCTGCAACTGCTCATCCTTATAAAGGAAATTCTGTAGTTGGTTCCTCCATCAGTAGGGTGAATGAATACGCCCCAACTCCAACTTAAGATAGATGTCTTTTTAGCTTTATCCATTTGGTTTAAATAGGTTCGATATATTATAGCACTGACATTTAAAAAAATTATATTTCAAGCAGGTTAAACTATTAATAAAAGGAATTGATACATTTTCAAGGAGACATAAGAACTTCCCACTTAACAGAACTCAGAAGTAACTCCTAAATTAACTATAAATACTGTAATTATCTCCAATCTCAGAAAAATCCAGACACAATCATGTCCAATGTTCAATCAGCTGATGAACAAGTATTTACTTAACAAGTACCTGTTAAGTCCTAGACATTCAAAGAGGCAAAAGCAGCCCTTGACTTCAAAGAGCTTACATTCAAATGGAGGAGACCAATATACTTGGTATGTGCAAGTTATATACAAAGTTGATAGAATGTAACATTAAGGGGAAGACATTAACAAATGGAAGGACTTAGAGAAGACCTGAAAAAGGCACTCTGGGTCAAAAGAACTACATTTATTCCTGTACTCACTAGAATTTGAAGATACAAAGTTTTGAGATAAATGATCTATTTTAATCAATGTGATGTATATATGTATGTATGTATGTATGTATATATGTATGTGTGTGTATATATACACACATATATTTACATTTTGTTTCGAGGTTAAAATGGTGGTCATGCATAAAAAGTTTCTCAAATAATTTAGAATCATGGGAATTTACACAATCTATCTTATCTGTCAATAAAATTTTGGCTGGTTGTATGTGTGTACCTAGAGTTAACTTATGGTATATATGTGTGTGACTCTTAACATGACCCATTTATTGAACCTCAGAGACTGAAGGATAACCTTTCATTTGGTGAACCACTCTTCAACTTTTAATGAGATGGTAGAGATTCCCAAGAGAATGAAAACCTACTATAACATTCCTTTTGAGTTTTTTTTTATTCCATTCTCAAATTTAGTCATTTAATTCTGAGTCTTTCACATAACCTACCTTTCACTACTTTGGTAACTGGAAAGGAGAACAACAAGGCATATTTTATTATAATCAAAACTGGTCATTATCTTTACATAATACATTTTTATCCTAATTAACCCTTCTAATCACTGAAACTTATTTGAAACACAACATGCCTTTTACTATGTAGGACAACTCCTTTGTATACCAAGTGATCAGGTGAGCCTCATTCTGTGCTAGCATTTAGTGAATTAAGGATTAGTCACTTGCCCTTAACCCCCTCCAAAATTTATCTTCTAGTTTCAAAAATTCAGCCATCATTGACTTTCAATTAGGTAGCCAACATTAATGTCAAATATTTTTAAAATGCAGCAACATTCAAAATCACTAAAGGGATTGTCCTATGCTTCTATTAAAGTTCCCAATTTAAAGTTTACATTTATCTTCTTTGCTTTTTAATTAAAATCTCCCATTGGGAAATGCACCTCTTTAACTGTAAGGGCTGTTTTTGGTTTTTCTCTGTATATCCACAGCACTTCACACAGTGACTGGCACACAGTAAGTGCTTAATAAGTGTTTATTGATCATTGATAGATTGATTTCAGAATATTAGTTACTGACAGTTCATCAAACAGACCTGCACTATGTTCCCAAAATTTACTTTGATGGACCCAACGTGCAAGTGACCAGACATAGTGCACCACTAAATAGAAGGATTGAGGAGGATTGAGGAAAATTTTAGATTCGAAGAAATGTACAATGGTCAGACTAATTTTGGAGCGTTATCTTGAGAGTTTCCAATTTAAAGAGAAAATGGATGAAATATCTGGAAGCCACGTCAAAGTAACCATGTAGCACAGTGCATGCCAGACACTTTGCTAAGCACTTACGAATACCATCTCATTTGATTCTCACAACAACCCTATGAGAATGCTGTTATTATCCCCATTTTACAGCTGAAACAACTGAGTCAAAGAGAGAATAAATGACTTGCTCAGCATCACACAGCTAGTTTAATGTCAGATGCCTCATTTGAACTCTGATTTTCCTGATTCCAGCCTTGGCACTGGAACTGGAATTATTGTTCCACCTAGCTGCCTGATGAGTCTGAGGGAGTAGTAGTAAGGCACAGGGAGGGGGAGAATGATAGGAGTTGATAGTCATAAAGAAGAATTTCAGAGCTCATGGTCATGGCACTGGGACACTTATAACACCTAGCATCTATATACTGCCCCTTTCTTTCCACCTTAGCTTTTCTTCTGGAACTAAGCCCCTTTTTGATCTGCCTCACCTCGCTTCCCCCTTACACACATACATCCCAGAGGAGATTCGCTACTCAAAGCTGAGATTAAGTCCTGGAGCACAGCTGACCTGGAGGAGAACAGGAGGAGAAATATCTCAAACATGCCTGATTCCTCTACATGCAGCCACGCCCCATGACTCCTGGCTCTCTCCTTGATCACTAGCCAGGGCCAGGGAGACATCATCTAATTTGCTACAGTACTTATTCCACTTCCGTATTTCTACCTCTTTTTCAGGGATTGAATATTCAGTCAATGTCATCACTATTACTCTGAAGATTACAATATGTAACTCAACATGATTCCACTCAAAATCCTTAGCCTTCAGAATCTCGGGTGACCTACTCTGAAATTCTCTGTCCAGTCACCACTCCTGGCTCTCTCACATGTATCCATATCAGCTCTACCTACACTATGGTACCATCCATCTCTATCTTACTATTCCAGACAGACCTCTGGAAACTAAGGTCTATTATTAGCAAACTTCCCTTCATATTAGACCTATCCCACCCACTGGCACTGACCTTGCATTCATTTCCTATATAATCATCTATGACATGTTGCTCCCTATCAATAGAAAACTAAAAACCTTAAGGGCAGGGCCTACTGAATTTTTGCCATGGTATCACTATTTCCTAGCAGACTGTCTGGTTCAACATAGGCCCTGTTAAATCCTTACTGAATTTCTGGACTAAACATTCCAAGATGATAATAAGATCAAGGGTGTGTAACCATCCCTATGTGACTATGGTAGAATAAAGCCTGTCTTATGAGTTCAATAAATAAGAACAATTATTTTTACCAGCAAAAGATATGAAGCTTGAACATACCCTATGTGAATTTCTTATGTACTTTTTCCTTTGGAGGAACTTCAATAAATTAATTAATATTTGATTAAAATTAAAAATAAGATTATGGAGGTTAAAAACTTATCCTTTAGCATTTGATTAAAGAATACTGATTTTTACTTTTGATTCAAAAATATCTGGCATGCAAACAATGTATATATTTTAAAGGTTGCAAATCCAAACTCTTACAAAGCTTTTACATGAAAGCAGGAAGATAAAACGCAGAAAAGAATTCTAAATCTAGAAGGTGAGAACTATGAAACTAACTTACCAAACTCAAGGTAAAATGGTGGATTACATAGATTTAGTTTCTCCATTCCACTTGTAAATGATAAAAAAGCAACACTGTATACCCAAATACAAACCAATCAGCTAGACTGATTACATAATGTATTTAATCCATAAAAGTAAAAATACAACAGAATGACTCCTGTAGTCCCCATCATGGCATTCATGCTCTGGTGAATACACTAACTTAATGAATATGGTCAATTTCAATTCATGTGTGCAACTCATTAAAGAGATATAAAAATTAATTATTTTTGTAAAGCTGTTCCCATAATCAAATGGCTTCTACATATAAAATCAAAGTACAAAGGGGGAATATATAACTACGTATAGATAATATACACACACAAAAAGAGGTGTGTGTGTGTGTGTGTGTGTGTGTGTGTGTGTGTGTAGTGCAATGGATCCAGGCACATTGCTCATGTAAAGATAAAAGTTAATCCCAAGCTTTAAAGTAAATAATATTTTATAAAATCTCATCTTTTGCAACAATTTCAGTTTAATATGAGAGAAGAGGAAAGAATCTGTTTGAAGTACATATCTAAGTTTGATTTTTGTTGCTGTTGTTTTATTTTTAAAAAGAAGAAAACAAGTAAATCCTTGGCCAACTGTATTGAACATCACAAGAGAAATGACTGCCTTCTCTGGAGGATCATTTATTCAATTTAAATTCACCTTGTAAAACACTTCCTAAAATAATTCTTAGTACATAGTGTTCCTGAAACTTCTTTCTGTATCATACGGTGTACACAATGTAAGTGTACATAAGACATGAAGTTGAACACCTACCTCCTTTCTAAGAGTGGCTATTGAAGGGATGTATTCCTCCTAAAAATGAAATCTCCATGGTACTCAGGTATGACAGGTGATGGCCCTAAAAGGGCTTTATGTATCAGAAAGAGTGTTGGACTTCAAGTGAGAAAGACCCAGGTTCAAACTAGATTGTAAGTTCTTTGATAGCAGGGACTACATTTTGCCTCTTTTTGTATCTACAGAGCTTAAAATATTCCCTGACACACAGTAAGCGCTTAATAAAAGCTGACTGATTGAAATTCCACCTCTGAAACTTATAAACCACTTAACTCTAGGCAACTTGTTTAATCTCTCTGAGTCTTATCAGTAAAATGCAGAAAATAACATCACCAGCTTAAAGAGTTGTTCTCAGAATCAGATGAGACAAAGTACATAAAGTGCTCTGCAAACCTTAAGCTGGTATATAAATGTTAGCTTTTTTTCTTAACATTACTTTTTTTGTGGATTGACAGACTAGGTCTTAGCTAATTTAGCTTATTCCAAAATTCTTCATACATAGATTTTAAGGGAAAAGTGAAACATTTCAGAATGACTTTGATTTTCTCCTTCATTTAGAACATCTAAATGAATTATGCATAAATAGAAAGGAGACACAGAGATTTTATTTGTTTTGAAACATTTATAGTTTTACAAGATTTACCACAGTATAAACATTTGAAATATCAATATGTTCTTCTATCTTTTTTTCACCATTGACCCCCCATCCCCAAACAACTGGGCTGTTGTTGTTCTTATAATTATTATAATTATTTTAAAAGCATCAGAAGGTGCCACAGGTAGGCCGATTCTTATGTTCATACATTGATCTCCCTGATGTGGGCACTCATTGCACTGATACAGATTACAATGATATGTGATTCGAGCCTATGTCTTCCAATAAATCTTCCATATGGAGTCAATCCAGTGTGTAATGAGTCATCTGTGATCTCTTGATTTTTATTAATAATAAAGCAATTTATTAAAGTGTGTAAAGCTGGGGGTGGAGCCAAGATGGCAGGATAAAAGCACAAACTTTGTGTGGGCTCTGGCTTCAACCACTTCTAATACCTATAAAAAAATTAAACAAATTTTACAGCTACAGAACCCATAAAGAGACAGAGAGAAACAAATCTCCCACTGAAGGCAGCCTGGCAGGACGAGAGGAAAGGTCTATCACAGTGCACTGGGAGCCAAGTGGTGAGCTGCACCCTGGGAAGGCCCAGAGCAGCCAGAGAAGACTTCAGGAGAGTGAATCACCAGCAGCTGCTGCAGTTCTAAACTTCTCAAGCCATAAACGTCAAAAAGAAAGTAAAAGGTCAGTTGGGAACTCTGTTGAAAGGGTGAAAGAAGAGTAGGTCTGGCCCCTGACCTCAGGGCAAGAAGCCAGGAGGTGAAGTGATTGCAGCTGCTGCCATGTGGCTGTTTCCAGAGCTCCTGGACTACAGATTGTAGGGGGACCAAGTGGCCATTCAGAGGGTAATTGCTCTTACTTTGACCTATTTGGATCTGGATTGTGGTCTTGGGTGGTAGTCCTGGGGTCTGTGGCCAGTGTGCCAGAACTTGTGGGGGCTGTAGAGAGCATGCCCAACTAACAGCCCTGGCAGCTGCAAAAACCCCAGTGATTTGGGACAAAGCTCTCTCCACTCTGTAAGCAGAGTTCTACTATGACAAAGAGCTCAAAAGTCAAGTAATTGGCAAGATGAGCAAACAGAGGAAGCACAATCAGACCATATAATCCTTTTAGGGGGACAAAAGGATCAAAGCATGGAACTGGAAGACAACAAAGTCAGAACTCCTGCATCAAAAGCTTCCAAGTAAAATATGAATTGGTCACAGGCTGTGGAGGATCTCAAGAAGGACTTTGAAAATCAAGTAAGAGAAATGGAGGAAAAATTGGGAAGAGAAATGCGAATGATGAAAGAAAATTAAGAAAAGAAAGTTGACAGCATGCTAAGAGAGAAAAAATAAACTACTGAAGAAAATAACAACTTAAAAAGTAGACTAACTCAAATGGCAAAAGAGGCCCAAAAAGCCAGTGAGGAGAAGAATGCCTTAAAAAAAATTTGCCAGATGGAAAAGAAATGTCAAAAACTCATCAAAGAGAATAACTCCTTCAAAATTAGGCTGGAGCAACTGGAAGCTCTGACTCTATGAGAAATCAAGATACTATAAAACAGATCCAAACAAATGAAGAAATAGAAGGCAGCGTGAAATAACTCATTGGAAAAACCAGTGACCTGGAAAATAGATCCAGGAAGGAAGATTTTAAAAGTATTGGACTACCTGAAAGCCATGATAAAAAAAAAGAGCCTAGAAATCATTTTTCTAGAAATTATCAAGAAAAATTGCCCTGATACCAGAGGGCAAAATAGAAATCAAAAGAATTCACCAATCACCTCTTGAAAAGATCCCAAAAAGACAACTCCATAGTTTCTAGGTCAAGGAGAAAATACTGCAAGCATTCAGGAAGAAACAATTTGAGTATTGTGGAAACACAATCAGGATAACAAAAGATCTAGCAGCTTCTACATTAAGGGCCTGAAGGCCTTGGAATATGATATTCCAGAGATCAAAGGAGCTAGGACTAAAACCAGGAATCACCTACCCAGCAAAACTGAGTTTAATGCTATGGGAGAAAATATGGTCATTCAATGAAATAGAGGATTTTCAAGCAATCTTGATGAAAAAAAAAACAGCTAAACAGAAATTTTGACTTTCAAATACAAGAAGTAAGAGAAGAATGAGAAGGTAAACAGGAAAAAAAATCATAAGGAACTTATTAAAGTTGACCTATTTACATTCCTACATGGAAAAATGATAATTGTAACTCATGGATTTTTCTCAATATGAAGATAGTTGAAAGGAATATATATGTATATGTGTGTGTGTATATATATATATATATATATATATATACACACATAAATATATATGTATGTATAGAAGGGTATATGTGTGTATAAATATATATATGAGTGTGGGCATGTGTATACATATATATATATATATATACATAGACAGAGGGCACAGAATGAGCTGAATATGAAGTCATGATATCTAAAAAATAAAAATAAGTGGTGAGAGAGGAATATATTTGGAGAAGGAGAAAGGAAGAGATAGATTTGGGTAAACTACCTCATATAAAAGAGGAAAGAGAATACTGTTACAATGGAGGGGAAGAGCAGGAAAGTGAAAGGGAACTGGTCAAACTTAGTCTCACGGAATTTGGCTTAAGGAGGTAATAACATACACATTCAATTGGGTAACTTACCGTACAGGAAAGCAGGGGAGAAGTAGATAAGAGGGGATGATAGAAGGGAATGCAGATTGGGGGAGAGTGTAGTTAAAAGCAAACACTTTTGAAAAGGGATACGGTCAAAGTAGAAAACAGAATATGTGGGGGGTGGGATAGGATGGAAGGAAATATAGTCTTTCACAATATGACTAGTATGAAAATGTTTTGCATAACTACACATGTAAAACCTATGTTGAATTGCTTGTCTTCCCAGTGGGAGTGCGTGAGGGGGAAAGAAGGGAAAGACTCGGAACTCAAAGTTTCAAAAACAAATGTTAAAAAAAAATTTTTTTTTTACATGCAACTGGGAAATAAGATATACAGGCACTGGGATATAGAACTCCATTCGACCCTACTAGAAAGTTGGGGAGGGCATACGGGAGAGGATATAAGAGAGAACAGATTGGGGAAAGGGGTATTCAGTAGGCTCACTATTTTGGGGTGGGGTTAGGGGAAAGACAGGGAGAAAAATGTATAACTCAAAATCTTGTGGAAATGAATGTTGAAAACCAAAAATCAATAAATAAATTGGAGAAAAGTGTATAAAGTTGATTCCTCTAATGTAACTAAACTACAAAAAGTTCAAGAAAAGTTAAAAAAATTAGTTCAAGAAAGCAGTACAAATGAACACACACAATCATTAAGTCAGTTAGTATCAGTGCCCTACTAAGTGAATTTATTATCATAAATTTCATTCCCTAAGAGAAACACACACACACACACACACACACACGGAAGACTAAAGCAAATAAGGTCAAAACCCTGTCCCAAATTCAAAGTAACCACCTTATAACTGCAAGGAATCCATGACATTAATCTCTTCTGACACTGAGCACATAAATCATAGACCTGTGTTCCAAAAAAAGAAAACTGAATGTTTTGCTTCTGTACAAATTAATTATTTCAATCCCTGATTGCCGCATGTGCAAAAAGAAAAAAAAAGGGACACATCAATACCTCCTTACTACCTCACCAATGTCCACAGTCATTACTGAAATATTATACTAGCAGTTCCTAGTTTTTCATCATCAAAAATTCATTTGTTAACTATTATAGTCTGTAATGGCTATAGCCGTCAGCAAAATAAAACTCACACTTTATAACAATTATTTTTAGAAAAATTGTTATTGATCTTCTGTTTTTATATCACCTACAATTTCCAATACATCTCTCTCCTTTTCTTCTCAGAGAATTTTATAACAAACTA
>CM053593.1:319912536-319928787 GCA_028646575.1 Pseudocheirus occidentalis | reverse complement strand
CACATTGTTGCAGTTATGTAACAATTTTTTGACATGAAATACTGGAAAAGATAAAAAATATAAAATCCCTTATATAAGAAAGAAAATTAGGACTATCTTTCCCAACTCCCAAATAATTCAGGATATCTGATAGCATCCTTTCAGTGAATCTTACATTTACACTCAATTATCTTTATCTCTTTTTTTTTAATTTCAGCTTTAATACAACAGTTATTTTTGTCCACATTTTTTTGAAAGAACACAATTCGAGGTTAGGTGGAACAAAGAACTTGAAAAGTACATAGCAAATGTAAGAAAAGATATCTTCATGAATTTCCCGAGTCCACCTCTTTATTTGTTCAAGGAACAGGAAAATGAGTGAACATTTTTTTTCCTGACACATGTAGGTCTTAAATGTTGTCTGACAGGAATTTTAATTTTATTCTGATTTTATGGCTGGAGGAGGTAAGTTCCATGGACAATAATGGTCAATTCTGAAATTTAAAAATTATGGTATAGCCTTTATGCGAATTTCACATGGTGCTAATACACATGCAAACAAACTTTCCTTATAATTATTTTTTCTCCATGGAAAAGTGTTATAATAAGATTATTATGTGTATAGAATATGTTGTTTTAGATAGAAATATGTTTGAATATATAGAAGCTTGTTTCCCCAAGTATAACCTGTTCACTTTGATTCCTCAATACTTTCTATAACATGAAAGGCAGTGTGGCATAATGGGTGGAAGGCCAATCACTGAACCTGGGTTCAAGCTTGACTACCCATACATATTAACTGTGTGAATTTGGGTAAATCACTTAACCTTCAATGCTTAGGGAAATGGTTTAAGACAAAGAAACTACAGAGAAAGTCTTAAGCTGCATTCAGTAAAGGAATTTCCTCATCCAAGAAGTTCCCTATACCAAAGAAATCAGAGACTTTGTTCCTGTTCTTAATTTTCAGTGAAATATATTTTTACATTTTATATTATAATGCCAAAGTCCATCACAAATTATGACATGTTGGGGGTTGGTCAACTATAGTAAGTACCAAAGAGAATCACTGATTCACCCATTTTCTCTGAGTTTTGTGTTTGTATTCAACTCAATGAAGTATTAGAGAAAATGACCAGAAGTAAAGGAAGACTCTTCACCATCCTGAGTGTACAAAGTTTCAGTCTCATATAAGCTCCAAGAAGATAACATTCCCCTCAATCATTTATACATGGCAATCCTCAAAGATGTTTCATAAGTCCACAGGGGCACTAAAATGTCAAGTCTTCCTTTCAACAGAGAAATTACATTTTTGAAGGTTTTGAATTATGCAAAGAGGTAAGTAATTTGGGGGTATTTTTATGACTGACTCATATAAATACACTGGCACAAACAGATTAAATTCTCTGGCTCTTTGAAATGTGAACTCATTCTATGTAGATGATTCTCCTCCATTAATTCTGTGTGGTGCTTACCAGCTCCTCTGCTAATGCATCAGTTCTTTAGAGGAATAGAGGAGTGAAATTCATTTACATTTACTTAAATAAATGAGATCAGCAATGAGTTTCATAGCAAAACTATACTTCAAAAGATTCTTGCTTTTTATTCACTGCAGGGTTCAAGAGTGTTATTTACAGAATTGTTTTCTCATAAACAAACATGGCAGGAAAGGACTGAAAGTGTAAGTATGATGGCACTTAACCTGACTTTTCTAGTGTCCTAAATCAAAAGGAAAATAGGATTCCAGATGAGCCATGTGAGCTATATACAGTTAGCGTTGTTTCAAGGTCATATCTAAACGGTTACTCTTATAAAAGTTTTCCTATACTGTTAAAAGCTGAGTGACAAGGAAGTGGATAGTCCTTATTTCTTACAATCAGGGTCAATATGAACCTCCTGTTCATTTCCAGAGATAAAGATGTAGCATTCTGAAGTCAAATCAACTGTGCTAGAAACTACGTGTATGGGGAGACCTTCTGGCAATGTTTTATCTTATGAATCATGGGATAAAAAAAGCATTTCATTGATAGTCTATGGAAAGAGAATAGAGGATTTTCAGGATCCATTTTACAGGGCATAAGATTTAGAGGGGTGTGCCTGAACATTAAACCCTAATTTTAGTTCTGCATAGCAATGACTTGTAATTTTAAACTGTGTTGGAGGTATCCCTTCCGTGGTAGAATGGTTAAGTGTAATAATATGTAAGGAAGGGAGTAATATGTTAATAATACCATGCATCATTGTAATTTTTGTTATTGTAATTATTGTGACATATAGCCTTCAGGAAGAGGAAAGATAAATCACTTTCACAGGTAAAGTAATTTATCATTTGAGATGGGAAAGTGAATCAATGGACCCTCTATTTCAGGACAAGGAAAAGTTCCTCAGTCTCTACTGACCCTCTGGTATGAGTATCAGTTTGCTTTTGAAAAGGTAGAGGCATGCTCAGCTGAATGAACAGATTCGAAATGAGGGAGCAAGTTTGTCTAAGAAAAGGAGCTGCAGAATGAAAGCATCCAGACCTGGGACTGGAGTCTGGGCTAATCTGGTTAGCCTTGCTGAGCCACAGAACACAGGGTACAGATGGAAGAGTAACTTGTAGCAAAGTTTAGAAAGGCCCAAAGATGAAGGTGACAAAATCTGCACCACAGGAAAAGCGAGGAGTGACATCAGTCAAGAAGGAGGCTGTAAGCGGACTTCCCTGAGGTCAGTTCAGAAACACTTCAGAGATGAAAAAGAACCACAAAAGGCCTGAAAGTAGGGGTAAAGGTGGGGAGTCAGAGAACTTTGGGGTCCAGATACAAGAATAATATCTTAGCAGGAGCTGAAGTATATACAGGTGGAGAGACAAAAGATTTTCCTAAGCTCTGGACAGAATTTTATGGATAAAATAACCTAAGGAGACCCAAAAAAGTGGCAGGAGGAGCAGGGAATGCTCTGATGAGGTACAGATGGCTGTAGGCTATAATAAGGGTTAAAGAAAGAGATTCCAGGAGTCTAGACAATCATTTCCTGAATGAGAAACCAGAACTGAGGCAACATTAAGGACCAGGTTGAGAATAATAATTTAAGAATAAAATGAAGGACAGCAGCAAATCCCTGGAGTTAGAAGGTGATTAGGACTAAATAAGCCAACCAACAAGCATTTATTAAGGATCTACTGTGTGCCGGGAATGAAATGTCCCATAAGGAGTACTTGACCTATTTGTGTCATGGATCTCTTTTGCAGTTTGGTCCACCCTATAGCCCTCTTGTCAGTATATCTTTAAATATATAAAATAAAATACACAGAATTACAAGGGACACCAACTATATCGATATAAAAATGTAATTTTCCCCTTTTAAAAACCACTGCTTTTCAGTTAAATAATTTTTCTTCCATAAAAAAGGTCTGTACAAAAACAAACAAAAAGTACATTGAGTAGGGATTGAAAATAGAGAACTTACTCCATGTTCTCATATTCTTTCTCAACCCTCATGAGCTAGCTGTATTTCATTTTACAGTATGCCCTAACACTATTATGAAATATAGAATAGATACATGTGTGTGCATGTGTAAGAGTGGGAGTGGGCGGGAGAAATGCACTACTCAATGGAAAAAAGAAAGAATATGGAAAAGATAATCATAGTAAGGGAGAAAAATCCAGGCAAGAACTGCCACTCAGTCTTATCTAAAGTATACTCATTTATATTATTTTGAATGTAGCCTTCTGTGAACAAAAACATTAAGCAGTTCCTACACTTTTCTAATAGGGACTTCCCATCATACATGTTGTGTTTACAATATATAGAGTATTGTACTTTCAGTGTTAAATGGGAAATAAACAGAAGAGATTATGGATTATTAGTACCTATGTCCCATGATTGTGGGAGAGGATCAAAGAATAAAAATTCAATTAATATGCCAATAGCACATTTTAAAATAAACCATATAAAATGTACACATATACTTGTTATTCAATTTGCAACTTTTATGGGATCCTCCATAATAAAACTCCAAAAGTGAAAATATTGCAAATAATCCTGTATGTTTGACACACCATAAGTTTGGTATAACACAGGAGGATGACATTATGAAACAAAGATTAACTGGTAAGCATGGAACTCAGCAAGATGTCCAATGTAAACAGTATAACTATATATGACAATATGTAACCATATAACTAATTTTTTAAAAGAAAGACATTTAACATTCCTGGGTCCCAGTTTTTTCTCATCTGTAAGATGGAAGATTAAATCTGATGGTGCCTCAGATCCCTTTGCACTTTAAATCAATGATCTTAACTATAAAAGGTATCTTATATGATGGCTTATGATAGATGCCCTTTCCAGGGCTGCCCATCCACCTTTCTTGTCTACTTGGTACTCATCTTTCATCTGAGGCTCCAAAAAGCTGTAGCATGTACAGCAGTCACACTCCACTAAACCATCTCAGCAGATGGGCTAAAATAGGTTGAGGGTAACTGACGTGTCACAAATCCCTCAGTAAGTAAGAGGGAAGTCTACCTCAAGCATGTGAAGACTTCCCTCTGTGGAATGTGTGGATATAAAAAATTTGTTCAAATGGCCATGAAGGCAGCTGAAGCAGTTGCTATAGAAGACTTAGAGCTTGGTTAGTCATTGATGACACCAAGGTCATCCATTGCATCTTTGGTCACTGTCATTTGTTCTGACTTTTGTCTTTCTATTGGATTTTGACGACCAGAAGAGAGAGTGAGACTAACAACTTCATGCTACCCTGTCTCACTTAAATCCAATTCATCCAAGAGTCAAGACATCCATATGTCATTGGACCTCTTCAAAAACAAAGGACTAACAACAACAAAAAGTATCATTTCGGTCATAAATGTAAAACAACAACTGTTCTGAATATAGTTTAATAATTTTGTTTTCATCAAAATACTTAGGAAGTCTTCACAAAGCACTTGTGTAGTTTTAAAATTCTCCAGTCTTTTCTAATGTAGTTCATAGGTATGATAAAAATGATGTGCATGGTTATCTATACAGAGTTAACCCAACTTTTATGAATTTAATTTTATAAGGGATAGGAAACAAGTTATATTAATATATTAATATTTTAGTAATATTAATATAATTAATATTAATAATTAATTAATATAATAATATTAATAAGAAGCTATTGTTTTTCACTTGTCCTAGGATTTAAAGAGGAATATAACCAGGATTATGAGGAGCCAGGAGATGATGCCACATTAGGATTGACTGAAGAAAAAAAAAGTTGTTTAGTCTGTAGACTCGGTGGATGAAGATGTTGTCTTTGATGGGTCATCATATAGAATACAGGTCAGGTTTGCTACATTTAGCCCGAGAGGGAAGATCTAAATCCAGTAACTGATGGAACTTGTAGAAAGACAGATTTCTCTTCAATATAAAGGGGGGAAAACTTCCTTAGAATTAGGGTCAATTAGAACTATCAGAAAATTGGAATGAATTGCCTCTCAAGGAGTAATTTTCCTTCACTACAAGTATTGGAGCAAGGCAAAAATTGGATGACCAATTATTTGGCTAGAAGTGTGTGTGTGGGGGGGGGTTGGGGGGGGTGTGTGTGGGTGTGCGTGAGAGAGAGAGATATTGGTTGATTGATATTCAGGTCTGTTTGAAATAAAAGACCCTTTAATAAACTTGAAGATTTAGTTATTCCATTCAATTGTAAAATGTAGATTATTTAAAATTTGAAAAATTAGATTTGAAGTGTTAATTACATATTATTTCTCTGATTCCTCCAATCTTTGCTAATAAAATTTAAAAGTACACAAAGACTTCATACATTTCTTAGTCTCAGGTATTACAATACAAACAACCTGAAAGAAAGGAGCAGAAATTAGTTTATTCTACTTTTGTGTATCTCTTAATATAACAGATGAATTCCTGGACATTCCAATATAAATAGGCATCCATTGGTTTTAGACAGGAAAGCTAGAACTTTACAAGAGTTCAGGGGTAAATCCTTTAGAAAAATAAACATTCCTGGAATTCCTGGAAAATGACTTCCTAATCTTTATCAATTTTTAAGTTCATATTTTTAACAGAGGAAGACATCTATTTTATACCTAAATTAATATAAAAAGGATATTTCCATGCCACTGCATTCACCCTCATATTACTGTTGTAGCTAAATAAAACTTTTCAGGTGAAATCACCTATAATTTGTACATCCCTGGGTATTTTCATATTTTTGCAATATGGAATGTTAATTACTGGAATATACCTTTTTTCTTCTTCCAAATATCATATAAATGATTTGATGATTTGGGCAAGAAATAAGTAATCATTTAGATCAATCCTAAGAGTCATGAATGTACGAGTATGTTACAGTTAGTTCATGAGAACTGACTGTTACATTTTGCCTTGGAACATAGGAAAAACTGGAAGGGTTTGATTATCATTTTGTTAAATGGCTAGACTTAAGAAAGCAATGGATAAAATGCCAATGATGAAGATGAAACTTAAAAATATGTAAAGTACACATTTCCCCCAGAGCCAGCTATTAAACATTTACCAAAATGTCCCTTCTAAGAACTCTCTCAAGTTTACTAAGGTAACAAGAGTCAAAAAGCACTGTTTACAAAAATCTGATAAAAACCTACCAACATTTTAGAGAACCTGTCAACTATTAATAATATCTGACATTTTATTCACAGAAAAGATACAAGACTTAGAGCAATACTCCCTAAATCTCCCATTAGCATCTTCCTATTTTTGATTATACACAAACATTGAATATGCAAATAATTTGCTTTAGCAAAGAGAAGTTAGTTAACAATACAAGGTGTCCCTTCTAATTAAACAACAGATTATTTCTGTTAATAGTTAAAAAAATTAAGCAATTTTGGTTCCCTTCAAGTATGATAAAAACAAGATTCTATGTGTAGCATGACTTTTTCTTAAAACAGGGAAAAACTATAGTTAAAATATAAGTATCAAAAATGTGTTTTAGTCTCTAAAGTCCAAAATGATTTGCTTTTTCTTAGAAGGAAAAAGAGCAATATTTTACTCACATTCAATGTAATATTTAAATGTTCAGTGAACATTTTTAAATTGTTTTACAACTGTATATAAACAATTTTATAATATATAATGCTGTTAGCAAAACCCAGATTTTTTAAAAAACTGGATCTTATATACAGAGTTTATCAAAATATTTAATTGCTGGTTTTCAGGCTATAGCCTGTGTATAGATAAGAGAGTTTAAGGTTACTAGATTATTTGTTTCCCAACACTTCAAAAGAACATAGTAATTCTATGCAAATTTGTTTGCTGCCTTTTTCTTTTTGGAGACCATAACAGTATTCTTAGGTTTCCTTTTCTGCAATCATTCAATATTACTCTAGCAATTCTATTAAAACAATTCAATTATAGTCTTTGACTTTTTTCCCTAAATTCACTGGCCTCCAAGGAGGATGGTCAAAACATACAGAAAATCTGCTCAGTTTGATAGGGTATATCTAATTCTAAAGGTAAGGAGAAAGCAACTTAAAAAAAAACCCAGAAGAATCTGAAACGTTGTATAAAAGTGAAAATGAAATTAGAGTTGAGATTTCTACTGGAATCATGCCATAAAGAAATTTAAGGGTTCTACAGTGCCTAATAAGTTACCATCTAACCCTTTTAGGTATACATTATAAACTGTTTTTGAATACCGAAACATACATGGGAGAAATCAGTGGGATGATTTAAAAAAAATACTTCAGTATATTGTCACATATTTTAGGCTGCTAAATCTGGGAAACTGAAGCATATCTGTAAAATGGGTTCAACAGCATCTACCTCTGAACACTGTTTTAAGGATCAAATTAGATAATATTTGTAAAATGCTTAACGCAGTGCCTGGCTAATAGTAGGTGCTCTGTAAAAATGATGCTCTGCAAAAAAAAAAAAAAAAAAGGCTAAAATAATGGTCCTAAGAATTAACAAAAATATTTTAGAAGGCTCAAATGTTGGTTCAAATGTTTTGTTATCCCCTTAAATCTCTTCTGGAATTATTTTGATTCTGTTGTTTAAATTTTATGTTTCTGAGATGCCCTTACCCTCAAATATGTCACAATCTTTTTCATTTAAGGTTACCAAGCCTGTCAAAATACCATATATTAATACCCTGGATATCTCCCAGTATTTTCTCACCCCAAGGAAGTTTTTTTTATTAGTTTCCCTCAGAGTACATGCTTGCATCCTGATCCAACTTTCCAGAAACTGTTTTTTTTTTAAGGGAGTAAAATAGCTCCATATTTTAGCAGAGAAAAGATTCCTAAATTAATAATGCATGTTTACACATTCCAAATCAAATTACTAGGATCTATGAAGATTTAAGTATGTTAAGACAAAACTAGCTGATGACTATTTAATATCATTAGCATAAATAGGGTTTTTATATTTACCCTGCAACAAGTTGACAATTACTAACACTTGGAAAAATCTGGTTACAAAAAATGATTGGCTTTAGGTGGTTGTTCTATGATCAGCTGGATGGAAAGGATAAGTCCCTATATTTAAGGGCTTGGCACATATAGCAGAAAGCTTTTTTAGCTGACTGAGTTAAAAAGACATGCAACACTTTTTTTTTTAAGCACATGCACTTTTCCTGATAAAAACAAATTGCCTAAAAGCTAAGCACAGCAGTTTGTGCACAATGAATATGTACATCAACAGTAGCAGCAGGAGAGGCACCAAAGAATGACAAGAATGATTTGCATTTCTATAGTTTCTTTTGTGTACCCTAACTCCCTAAAGCATCTTACAAAGCAATAAATATCATAAGTGAGGAGAGGCAGTGATAGGATATCAATACAAGGAGTGATTGTGCAGCCAGACACAGAAGCCCTTCTGTGCTCAGCAGTATATTCCTCCCCATCACCCCCCAACAGCTGTAAACATGAGTGTCAATTAATCTGTGCTGGTTAAGGGAGAAAAAGGAAAAAAAAATAAAAAGGAGGAAGGAGAGGCTCAACCACCTGCAGAATGCATTTAGGCTCTAAAGCTTTTTAACACCATCGACTATTTACCAATCTCTAAATCTCCCTCAAAGTGATCTTTGTGGTTCAGGTAACCAGCTGTTCCTATGACCCAAGCTACAGAACTGACAAGACTATCCTTGGAAAGAACTACAATGGTGAGAAAGAAAAGTTTTTTAATCCCATGGGTAGAAGTTGGGTATCACACTGATGAAAGCCTAGGTTCCTCTCTTTTCATGGTTTCTGTGACCAATCCCAAGAAATAATGGAACTCGCAGAAGTGAAATTTGGAAACAAAGCTGGTTGTGCTCAAATTTCCCTTGTCCCATCCGAATTCAAACTACAAGCATGAGGATCCGAAGTCTCAGTGGCTATGGTGAATAACTTCCCCAACAAGTCCTCCACTCATAAAACGGGCCTGTCACTATCCTCCAGGGGTCACAATTGGGTTACAAATTCCATGTGATGGTGCCTGAGCAGCCTGATTTGGAACAATTTATTCACATCCTTCTTCATTAAGATTCAAATGGAATAAGTAAGGTAGAAATTGAACAGACACAGAGATTGTGCATAGCTTGCTCCTGTAGTCAGTAAACATTTATTCACTAAGCATAGCTCATGTATTCTCTCTCTCACTCATATTCGTTCTTCCTATCCTTCCTGCTTGCTGTTTTAATGCATAATTAAGAAGGTCAGAATTAATGAAGCAGTGTGGAGTAAAGTTCAAGGAATCCCCAGGCACTATTTATTCTATTAGATCTCAGGCATGAATGTCAGATTGGCAGCATGAGAGGCAGGAGCAGTGGGGCTGGCAGCATCCCAGCAACGAATCCACAAGGGAAGACTTACCTGCAGTGTCAAGTCATTCCTAAGCTCCTTCCCTGCAAAAATCACATGCAACTGGTCAGCTGGAACCCCCTGTCGCTTAGCAACCATCTCCTTGAGCTGGAAGATGCTGGTGTCTGCATCGACCTCCACTGGGAAACCATGACTGGAGTTGAACCTAACAAACACTGGCCAAGAAATAAGAAGGGAGAAATAAAAGTGAGCATTTCCCCCAAAATAGTTTTTTAGTAAGAATCATTTCTAAAACCTTGATCCCCAACACAATGGTATTATGTGTCTTTCACTTTGAAACTGATTTTTAATGATACACTGGGTCATAAAGGAGGATCTCAAGATGGGATTTCTTCTTCCTATTATTGATCAGTGACCTTTGAACCAAAATTGTATGCTCTTTTTTACATTGAATACAGAGAATGACTTTGCCAAGCCTGACACATGGGATGAATTTTAAGACCATCAGGAGGTTATTAAATGGATCTTGAACTTGACACAGATGTACAAACTCACATATAACACCTGTTCAATATGGCAAAGAGGCAGAATTAAAGACAATTGTGTCTTTAACACCATGATTCTCATAATTAATTTGAATTCCTATAATTCATGTATGGTTTATAATAAAATCAATGTTTTTTATTCACCAAACTTTGATTACTGAAGATACAGCCCCTCGTGGTGCCTTTTGTAGAATAATATGAAATGGAGCAACTGCACGAGTCTTATTGGGGAAAAATGAATGATGTTGCTGATGGCAGACAGGAATTCAGGAAGGTAGACAGAGCTCTGCAAACTACTTTACTCAAAATCAATTAAAAAACAAAACAATCACGAAAAAGACTCCTTCTCCTTTGATCCCATACAAATTAATCTTTCTAGGCTTATCTCCTATAAATATTCCTTCATTTTTTATTGGCCAATCAAACTTGGCTGATCACTACTTTTTAAAGAAAAAAATCATGCTTTCCTGCTGCCACATTAATTAAAACAGATTATTGGATTGTCTTTTATAATCTGTCCTGACTACAGTCACACTCATACCAGATTACTGTGAAATTTGGGCAGCACGGAGGCAGAGCCAAGATGGCAGCATAGAAGCAACAAGGTTTTGTAGCTCCCACATGGCTACCTAAAATATCCATAAAATATGACTCTAAACAAATTTTAGATCTCCAAAGCTCACAAAAATACAGAAAAACACATATCCCACTGAAGACAGCTCAGCAGGAAGGGCTCCTTGCAGCTCGACTGGCAGCTGAAAACCAGTCCAGACAGAAACCTTGGCTTGGCCCCAGGGTGGCCAGGACAAGCCACAGCTGGAGCCTTCAGGAGAGTGGATCAGCAGCAGCTGTGGCAGTTTCCAGACTTATCAAGCCATAAGAAACATGGACAAAGTGAAAGGTCAGTTGAACTCAGCTAAATTTGGGGGAGAAAAGCAGTCAGGTCAAACTGCCTCCAGGGCAAGGAAGCGGCAGAACAGGTAGCCCTGCAGCCACCTCCATGTGACTGCTTCAGAGCTCACAGTCTGCAAACTGCACAAGGGCCAAGCGTTGATCAACCTGCATCCAGATCTCAGTCTTGGGAGGTGGTCCTGGGGTGCGTTTTCAGTGAGCCAAAGCAGGTGAGGACTGCAAAAAAATGGCAGCCTCCTAATAGCTCTGGCAGTTGTGAAAACCCCAGTGATTTGGGACAGAGTTTTCCCCTCTGGAAGCAGAGTTCCACAGACCTAAAAAGTCAAGTAATTGACTGGCAACAACATGAGCAGGCAAAGGAAGCAAAGTAAGAACAGCAATCAAACTCTAGATTCCTTCTTTGGAGACAGACAGGATCAAAGCATGGAATGGGAGGAAGACAACACAGTCAGAACTCCCACACCAAATGCTTCCAAGACACTCGAAGAATGCCTACAAGCTATAGATCAACTGAAAAAGGACTTTGAAAAACAAATAAGAGAAGTGGAGGAAAAATTGGGAAGATAAATGAGAATGATGTGAGAAAATCATGAAAAGAATGTCAACAACCTGACTGAAGAAGATAACACCTTAAAAAAAATATATTAACTCAAATTGCAAAAGAGGCCCAAAAAGCAATGAGGAGAAGAATGCCTTAAAAAGTTGAATTTGCCAGATGGAAAAAAAATCTCAAAAGAATTCTGAAGAGAAAGAGTGGAGCAAATGGAAGCAAATGACTTCATGAGGAATCAAGATACTATTAAACAGATGCAAAGAAATGAAAAAATAGAATGGAATGTGAAATATCTCCATGAAAAAAAACACTGACCTGGAAAATAGATTCAGGAGAGACAATTTAAAAATTGCTGGACTACGGGAAAGCCATGATCAAAAAAAGAACTTAGAAAGCATCCTTCAAGAAATTCTCAAGGAAAATTGCCCTGATATTTTAGAACCAGAGGGCAAAATAGAACTTTAAAAAATTTACCAATCACCTCTTTTAAAAGATCCCCCAAAGGAAACTCCTAGGAATGTTATAGCCAGGTTCCAGAGTCCCCAGATCAAGGAGAAATTATTACAAGCTGCCAAGAAGAAATAATTTGAATACTGTGGAAACACAATTAGGATAACCCAGGATCTAGCAGCTTCTACATTAAGGGATCAAAAGGTCTGGAATATGATATTCCAGAAATCAAGGAAGCTAGGGTTAAAAAAGAATCACCTACCCAGCAAAACTGAATATAATGTTCCAGAGTAAAATATGGTCATTCAGGGAGGTAGAGGACTTTCAAGCATTCTTGCTGAAAAAAACAGAACTGAAGAGAAAATTTGACACTCAAATACAAAAAGCATGAGAAGGTAAACATGGAAAAGAAATCATAAAAATTTATCAAAGTTGAACTATTTACATGTCAATATGGAAAAACAATAATTCTAACTTATTAAACTTTTTTCAGTATGAGGATAGGTCAAGTGAATACAAATATATATATGTATATATGTAAGTATGTACGTATATATGTGTATATATACGTATGTATGTCTATACAGAAGGGTTTATATATGCTTTTGAACACATATGTGAGTTTGTGTATAGATGCGTACATAGAGGACAAAGGATCAATTGAATAGGAAGGGACAATACTTTAAAAGGTGAAATTCTGAGGTGGAGGAGGACTAGAATGATAGGAGACAGGGAGAGACAGAATGAGACATCTCATATAGAAGAGGCAAGGGATAATTGTTACAATGGCGGGAAAGAACAGAAAAGCAAAAGGGAAAGGGTCAACCTGACTCTTGTTGAACTTGGCTTAGGGAAGGAATGACATAAACTTTAAACTGGGTATCTTGCCACCCAGCAGAGTAGAGGTGATGGGGATGAGAGGTGGGATAATTGAAGGGAGGAGGGGCGTGGGGGGAGGGTTACTGGAAGCACACTCTTCTGTAAAGGGACAGGGTAGAGAACAGAACAAGGTGGGGGAGGGATAGGAAGGAGGGACATTTAATCAGTCTCTCACAATATGTCCAAGGTGGAGATGCTCTGAGTAATTACACATATACAGCCTGTACTGAATTGCTTATCCTTCCAGTGGGGATGGGTGACAAAGGAGGAAGCAAAAGAATCTAGATTTTAAAGTTCTACAATCAAATGTTAAAATATATATATATATGAAATCATTATTATTAACTACATGCAACTGCGAATTAAGATATATTGGCACTGGGATAGGGGTACCCATCCTGCCCTACCAGAAAGTCAGAGGGGTGACAGGGGAGGACATAGGAAAGAACAGATTGGGGAAGGGGCTATACAGTGGGTTGGCTGTTTTGAGGTGTTAGGTAGGGGAAAAATGAGGAGAAAATATGTAATTCAAAATCTTGTTGAAATGAGTGATGTAAACAAGAGAATAAATCTATTTATTTATTTATTTATTTATTCTTAAAAAGAGATAATTTCCAGAAAAAAAGAAAGAAAGAAAAGAAAAATAAATTGGGGCAGCATTCCTTCAAAAAATATTCTGGTTTTAGGGAAGCACAGCCAACGTGGTAGAGTAAGGAAGCAGCTGATCTCTCCTAATATTCCCCTCCAAGCAACTTTAAAATTATGCCTCAAATTGAATTCTGGAGTGGCAGAGCCAAAAAGGACAGAGTGGATATTTTTCTAGCCCAAGACAATTAAGGAGGTTGAAAAGAGATATTTGTGACATAGAAGTACAAGCTGACCCAGACCCTACATGGTGGAACTAGGTTGTTGTGACAGAAGGAGCAGCAGCTTCACGAGCTTTCAAGTCAGAGAACATAAGCAGACCTGGTAACTTGTCAGAAAGAGAACATAGGGGAATGCTGTTCTAGCACTAGATGCAGGACCAGACAGTGGTTGGCAAATCCATTGCCTATATCTTCTTCTGGGTAATAGTTTTAGGTAAGACAGGAGCACTTTCAGTCAAGAGGAAAAAGGAGCCCTGAGAGTCAGTATAAATTGCAGTCTCAAGGGATCAGAGACCCTTCCTAGTGCAGACCAGATGATCAGTGACCACACCACACTACAGTACACACAACACTGGAAGCATAAAATCAAAAGAAATGGCCTGGAAAATAGATGAAGCAGAAGCAATTTAAGAAATGATTGGACTACCTGAAAGCTATGATCAAAAAAGAGCCTACATGTCATAGATAAAGAAATTATCAAAGAAAACTGCTTCCAAATTCTTATGGGGTGGGTAACCTGTGGCCTTGAGGCCACATATAGCCTTCTAGGAGCCTGGGTGAGGCCTTTTACTTGAGTCCAAGTTTTACAAAATAATACATTTACTAATACAATCTTGTTGCATTAAAAACCTCCTAAGTTACTGGGAACCCCTGTTTCTCATTACAAGATTCCAAGTACTAACCTCCCTGTCTCCCCAACAACCGCCACAAAGAATCAATAATCTTTATAAGTCAATGCTTCATAAGTCAAAGAACCCCATTCTTTTTTTTTAAGCTTGGCTATATTTAGAAGGCTATGCAACTCTACAAATAGGATCAACAGTCTGGGGATGTCAATTTATAACAGGCCCACAGCAAACATTTGACCAATGTGATACTAAGGGGACATTGGGTGAGAGTAAGATTATTATGAAAACATATCAGTGCCCCCAATCTACATGCTGACTCTTTCCAACAATGGTCTAACACGATATTCCAGGGTAAAGAAAAAATCCTTGAAGTTCATCACACCATGCTCAAATCACCAACCAAACTATTTTTAAAGGACTATATTCATAGGAGTCTTCTGCCCAATGAGTTTGGCTGAATGGTTGAAGAAATGGTAGGTAGAAGAGTACAGTGGATTTGGAATAAGAGGACCTGGGTTCAATTACTTTGGGTAATTTCTGGGTTTGACATTTATTATCTAGGTCTTGAATAGAGACTTCCAGGGGCGGAGCCAAGATGGTTGTGTAGAAGCAGTAGCATCCCACAGCTCCCATGCAGCCACCCTAAACACCCATAAAAATATGACACTGGACAAATTCTAGGACTCTCAAACTCAAAAATTACAGAAAACACATCTCTTGCGGAAGGCAGCTTGGCAGCAGGGGATCATTGTGGCAGGCTGCAAGCTGAAGCCAGCACAGCTTGAAACTGAAACAATGTCCAGGCCATGGGCGGTAGAAAAGAGCCAAGCCAAGCAGCAGTCAGTCTACAAGAGAGAAGAGCTACAGCCTGCAGCAACTCCACATCTACCAAGGTGTGAAAAATAGGGATTAAAGAAAGGTGTGAAAAATAGGGATTATAGAAAGGTAGCTGGCAAGAGGGGCTCATCCCAGGCCGGGAGCTGAGACCAGCCCAGCCTGAAACCACCATGTGGCCAGGCTCCAGGGTGGCCAGGAGGAGCCTCGCCTCCAAAGCCACAGATGACTCTACTTCAGAGAAGATCTAAAGCACCTGGAGCAAATTGCATAAGCCAGGATTAAAGGTCAGTGAAAGTGAGTGAAGCTTTCAAGCTAAATTTGGGGAAGGAAAAGCAGTTTGGCCAATCTACCCCCAGGGCAAGGAAGAAGTGGGGGAAGGGCAGAAACTGCTGTAACCAGCGGCTGCCCCCACTGGCCTGCTTCAGAGCCCCTGGCCTGTGGATCCACAGCAGGGCTGAGTTGATTGATCAGGGCCAAGTGCTCTTGCATTGAGCAGCCTGGATCCACATCATGCTCTTGGGTGGTGGTCCTGGGGAGTGCTTTCAGCAAGCCAAAGCTAGGGGAGGCTGCAACACCCCCCTAATAGCTCCAGCAGCTGGGAAAAGCCCAGCGATTTGGAACAGAGCTTTCCCCCTTGGAAGCAGAGTTTCACAAAGCTAAAAAAAAACAAAACAAAAAAACCAACCAATTAATTGACTGGCCAACATGAGGAAAAGGAAGCAAAATAAGAATAGCAATAAAACTCTAGAATCCTTTTTTGTGGACAAAAAGGATCGAAGCATAGAACAGGAGGAAGACAACACAGTCAGAACTCCCACACCAAATGCTTCCAAGACA
>CM053593.1:319890384-319912036 GCA_028646575.1 Pseudocheirus occidentalis | reverse complement strand
AATATCATATTCCAGGCCCTTTGATCCCTTAATGTAGAAGCTGCTAGATTCTGGGTTATCCTAATTGTGTTTCCACAGTATTCAAATTGTTTCTTCTTGGCAGCTTGTAATATTTTCTCCTTGATCTGGGAACTCCAGAACCAAATCTGGCTCTTTTTAATCACTCCTTGCTTTCTTAGATATTCACTTGACACATTTTTGGTATATAAGTGAGTATCATCTTCAAGCCTTTAACTTCTTTCATTTTTTACTCTCTAAAACAGTTTACAACCAAGAAAACTATATACTTCCTATTATCATAGTGAAATTTATTCACCCTGATTTTTAGAGACTAAGCAGAGAGACATTTTGCAGAAACTGTGTAACTGAGTTTCACTGTAATGATGTCAACAATTCTTATTTATATAACACATCTTTCCCAAGATGCCCAAGTAAATGTACCTGTTAAACAATAACAACAACAAAATCTCAATAACTCTTTTAACATCACAGTGAGATAGATGACAACTTCTATCATTTTTCATTTGGTAAAAAAAATCCTTGGAGACTAGAATAGTTTCCTGGCAAGACAAGACAGGAGACAAGTGTAGCAATGAATACAAATTTTGTCTCTTACTCTACAGTTCAGGTCTCTTAGTTCTTGATTATATTTAGATTTAGGTCAAGGTTTCTTAACTTATTTTATGTCATAGATTATAGTGAAGTATATGAGTTTTTAAATGCATAAAACAGAATATGTAGGATTACAAAGAAAACCAATTTTATTCAGATAAGGATATATTTTTTCCATTCAAGCATAAAGATCCCCTGAAATTAAAGGCATGACCAGAAAACATATGTTTTGAGGACCTAAAATTGAAAAAGAATGATTGATTAATTCCCGATGTTTAAGTTCCAAAGTTTCATTCATTTTCTATTTCTAAAGGTGACAAAACAGCAATCAAAATCAAGTTCTTTGTTTTCTGTGACATACATTGTCCTCAGTTTTCTAAAACTATATTTTTCCTCTCATATGAACATCTTTTTCTTCTGTTAATCATATCAATTTACGGAATGCTCCAAGAATATGTAAGTACCCTAATACAGTCACTTCTCTTCCAGCTCTGCTCCTGCCTCCCCAAGAGTTTTTCTACCTCTGTTCCCACTGCTTCTTTTTCAGGGAGATGGCTCTAACCTGTGGTTGCCTCCTCTGATTGGGGAGTTTTTCCTGTACCCCCTGCTCTCCAGACCTTTCTACCTTATCTTTTACCTTATCTCCTTGTTGTCCCCTCCAACTTCACAACTTTTCAGTGCCCTTTTATGTTTTAGCTGTTATTTTTCATCATTAGAAGACAAGTCCTCCAGTATGAGGTCTGTCCTTCATTTTGGCTTGCATTTGTATTGCCAGTACTTGGCAGAGTGCCAGACTTACTGTAAGCACTAATAACTTCTTTTTCTCTTTCCCCGTTTCCCTCTTTCTCTTCCACTCCTCCAGTCCTTTCTCCCTCTCTCCCTTTCCGTCTTTCCCACTCTATCTTCCACTCACTCACTCCTATTCTTCCTCCTTTCCCTTTCCCCTTCTTCCTCTTTTCTTATTCCCCTCTCCCCTCTTCTTTTTCCATTTTCTTCTCCATCTTCTTTCCCCTCCCTCCCTATCCTTCTCCTCTTTTCTCTTTTTTTCCTCCCCTCTCCTTTTTCTTTGTTTTACAATCTCGAGAAAGGGCCACTCTCCCTCTGACAAATAGTCAGGGAGGAGAAGCAATTTCCAAAAGGAAATGGTGAAGTTATAAAGCCCTAATAATTTTTTCTCTTTTTCTCCTCTCTCCTTTTCTCCCCTTTCTCTCTCTCCCTTTCCCTCTTTCTCTTTCTCTCAAGTTCCTTCTCCCTCTCTTCCTTTTCTTCCTTTTCCCTCTCTTCTCCATCTTCTTCCTTCTCCCTCCCTGTCCTCCTTCCCCACTCTTTTTCTCTCCCCTTTCTCTTTCTCCCTCTCCCTTTTTCCCTCTCTCACCTTCCTTCTCTCTTTCCCTCCTTCTTCCTCCCTTTCTCTCCCTCACTTTCTCTGAGTAAAAGAAGTGAAAACTTCTCAAACCATACTCTAAAATCTAGTAAAGCTTTTTCACGGGAAACAGGCCCAAGTAACCCGCCACCAAAAATCACATGATTTACAAGGACTCAAAAGTCATAGTGGTAGAGTCACCCCTCTCCTCAGTGACACCTCAGCATAAGATATGCCAAATAAGAACTGAAGTGATTTCTCAAATGTACATTGTGTACTCTACTGTTTCCTTGTTCCAGTACTTGAGGTAGATTGCTGCGCTTAGATTGTGCATCTGACTTCCAGCCAATGGAAGAAAAGAGTCAGAAGGGGGGTGGGGGAGAATTCCACATTAGAGCTTTATAACTTTGCCATTTCCTTTTGTAAATTGCTTCTCCTCCCTGACTGTTTGTCAGAGGGAGGGTGGCCCTTTCTCTATCGTAATAAGCCATTCTTTTCTACTTCCTACCTTGAGAAGCCTCTGAGTATTATTTGGGTAAGGATCTCTGTTGCACAGTTTGGGGGTGCACACACCTCCCTTCCCATCCATCCCTCCTCTCTGTCTTCTCCCTCATCCTCTGCTCCCTCTCTCTTTCTCCTTCCCTTTGTTTCTTCTTCTCCTCTCTCTTCCTCTATCTCTAAATGGCCTTGCTCAAGTAAGCACAAATCTCATTGATCATCTTAATTTCAAATGCACCATGTTTTGAGGAACACAGAGCAGAGAACAAAACTCATTTGAGGGCATCAGTGAGTCATCCTTACATCTCAACTGCATTCATGGCTTAATGGATACTCTGTTCCAGGTATTAAATTATTTGGATCTTAATACTTGCTCAAGTATAGGAGTTGTTTTTTAAATCAAGAAAGTGTGCCTCACTCAAGGCATGCAATTCAGTGGCATCAAGAAAGGAAGAGAAAGCAAACTTTAAAGGCTCGTATTCAGGCTACTATTATCTTACTAACTGCCCTTTGGCTGACCCCTCACTTTCTTCTTACAAAATAAAAATAACAATCGATACTTGACCAACCCAGCGATTGATAGGCTTCAAAGAGACTTTGAAGTTAAAATATGGGAAGTTCACCACAGAACAATGAAGGCTTATGGTTCATTTGTTATGAGGTAAATCAATAAAAACCATTCGTTGTCAATTTCAATTCTATACATTTGACTTCTTTCCATAATCTCAACAGTATATTTAAATCATTACTAGATAATTATAGCATTGGCTCTTGAAATTGAATCAATTTTATCTAAATTTTACCTTCTGCTATTTCTCACATATATGAGAAATTCTGCTTGAAAATAAAATAAAACTTTAACTTGTATTGATATGTACCAAAACATATGAACAATTAATATTCATGTCAGACATGTGCACTTTCATTGTCAAAAAAATTGGTCAAAGCAAAAAAATTAAGGAGTAGGCAATATTATAGGAGTCATTTCTTATGCTTTAGAAAGCCTTTAAGAGGCTGATGACTTCTAATCATCCAGAAAATGTTTAAGCATAATAGAATCTAATATACCTACGATTTTCACTGGCAGTTACAGAAGCAACATTACTGAATTCTCTGTTTCTAAAGTAGACTTTCCAGCTAGTTTACTTTAACTACAAATGTAATTAAATATCTGGCCTAATGATGAGTAAATTAAAGATTAAAAATATCCAATCAAAGGAATTAAAGCCTTTCTGTATGTGGATGAAAAAATGAGTTTCTGTGACTCTAAAAAAATGAAAGGGATCCTAGTATATTATATAGAGAACTGACCGTGGCGTCAAGAAACCTTGGCTTCAGGTGCTTCTGAAACATTCCTGGTCTCTTGTTCCTAAGTTAGTCATCTGCTGCAGGCACTTCTCTCAGACCTTAAAGTACAAAGTAGATACTACTCTACCTTGGCGAAGTCTCTCGCCAGGCATGTCTTACCCCAGTGAAATCACAGGTTTGCTTTAAAAATATACTTATTTAATATTAGGTCCACAGTGAAAAGCCTAAGTAGATTGCTGTATATGACCAATTATGACTTATGAAACAAGATGTTACCCAGGGTAAATGTATGATGGGAAACAGTGAAAATAGATGAAAAGCTTGAGTGTTGCACTTATATTAAGTAATGCTATGAGGCCTAGAGGAAGTCTTCCAGTTCCTGGAGAGAACTTGCATATGAAATGTAGTCTTCCTTTCCACATCACAATTTTCCCCACTGCAGTTTTGATATATCATGGGTTGGAATTAGAAATTAAACAGGAATTTTTAGGTAGTTTTGCGGGAGAAGCAGATGACATAAGAAGGCCAGTAGATGACACAGAAAAAGTTTAGAAACTCAAAAATGTATGCTATATGTATAGTACTGTATAATACTAACATAGTCTATCTTTTAATAAGATCATAATTCAGACTTCTTCTCTGGTATGAAGGGACAGCCAAAACATTGCATTCAGATTTTCAGGTCACCATGCTCTTAATCCCTGCAATGTGGAAGGGATAACTACTCTGAAGGATTTTAGTTAGCCAGTCAGAGAGCTTACTGCATTACTGAGTGCCAGGCACTATGCTAACTGCTGGGGCTACAAAGAAATATAAACAGTGACTGCCCTCAGAGGGGCTCACGTTCTACTCTTCTCTGAGGATTTTATATATGCGTTAAGAGGCAAACATGATTTTCCTAAAGCACAGGTCTGCCCATTTCACCCTCCCCCTTCCCCCTTAATAAAATTCAGTGGAGCCTATCACCCCCAGGATCACCTCTGTTTGGCCCTTCATAACCTAGCTCCCCTCCTGTCTTTCCAGTTTTTTCCCATTTTACTCCCCAATATACTGTTACCCCGCTACTTGACAAACAAGATACCCCATATCTCAGTTCTAGGCACTCTCTCTGGCTGTCTCCTATGCCTGGAATGCTCCTCTCCCCTCCTTCTCCACCTCTATTCTGCCTACAGACTTCCCTAGTTTCCTGTAAGTGCCAACTAAAAGCCCACCTTCCACAGGAAGCATTCCCAAACACCTCTTAATTCTAATGCCTTCTCTCTGTTGTTTCTTACTTATCTTTTTCTAGACAGTGTTTTGTATGTATTTATTTGCACATTGTCTCCTCCATTAGACTATGAGTTCCTTGAGGGCAGGGACTGTCTTTTGTCTCCTTTTGTATTTTCAGTGCTTAGGACAGTGCTGGCATATAGGAGGTGCTTAATAAATGTGTGTTGGCTGATTGATTCATATTGCAATTATAGAGCAATGAGTTAATAAAAGTCTATTTGGTATAAATTTATGTTTTAGACTAAGTGTTTTCGTACCTTTAAAAATTCTTTCTGACTGTGATTTCATGTACATTAGCAGCTAGTTGTTAAGGTTGTTAAATGAAATCAACTAAGAAGGCTGTTAATTAATTAACAATTCCTTCTTTGCTTGAGAAGAGATGGGAGGGAATATTAGACACTTCTGGAAAGTAAAAGATAGAAAAGCCTCCTAAGATTAGATAGAAGAACAATTTAACTATTATAGCTTCTGATGACTGGCTACATGCCTCCTTTATTGCACCAATAAAATAAAATAAAATAAAGAATGAATATATGAATTTATTGGAAAGCAATGAGAGAGAAAAACTAGAAAATCAGCTGATATGAAGGGTGGGGAGGGGGGAAGCTTATGGTTAGAAATAGCAGTTCAGTTCCAAAGTAAACAGATGTCTCTTTTTTGACCAGCAGGAAGCAATCATAGAAAGAATTCATTCTCAGTAGAAAGGTAATAAGCCTGGGAGCCAGCAATATACCCTGTACTATGTTCCTAGACTAATCTTCTTAAAGTACTGTTTTGATAGCATCACCCCCTGTTCAAAACCTTTAACTGCTCCCAACTGTCTGCCAAACAAAGTCCAGACTTTCCACTATCTGGTCCTAGCAAATGTCCAGCCTTATCTCTGGCTACTCATTGTCAGGTGTTCCTGGCAAACTTCTGCAGTTCCTCAAACACTGTAATCTTAAATTGCCTTAGTGTCTTTGTTCACACAGTCCCCTTTTCCCACCCCCTCCTTTACATATCTTTAGTGGTCTAACTCAAAAGTCACATCCTCCAATTTGCCTGCTGATCACTCCAGCTGGAAATGAGCCTGTAGTCACTTTGTGACAATTCTGTAACTCATATTGTTTTATTGTACAATTATTCATGCCCGTGGTTTACTTTTCTTCCCTACATCATTATAAATTATCGAGACGAAAGGGCCATTTTCAATATATCTTTGCACCTCCTTCAGCACCTAGCACAGGGTTCAATAAATATTCCTTAAATAAAGGAGTTAATGAATAGAGAACAAAATGTAAAATGAGAATGGTGGTAATTAATAACAGTCATACTTACTTCATAGGATTGTGAGACAATGTATTTAAAGCATTCTGCAAACCTTTAAGTATTGTGTAAATTCTTTTTTAATCGGGATTGTTATCTTTATTGGCTAGAGGCAATTTTGTGATTTGGTTCTATGTCAAGATAAAGAACACATTTTAATTTAAGAGAGATAAAAATCTTACATGTGAATTCAAAAAACCATTCACACAAGAACAAAATGGGGACACTGGTGATCCTTGTGAATCGCAAGCTTGAGGGGAGTCAATAATGTGAAATGGTAGGCAAAATAGGTAAAGCAGTCTTAAGCTGCATTCATATAGGCCAAGTGTCCAGGACTGCGAAGAGAATGATCCTTATGAACTCTAACTCTAAACGAAGGTATGGTGAAGTGCAGAGTGCCAGGAAGTAGGTGGAAAAAAGGTTGAAGGAATGATGGTTGGCCTGGGTAGTTCCTCAAAATGACGGCTTCCAGAGGACCTCACCAATGGGTGGAATGGGCTTCCAAGATAAGTCAGGTGAGGCAAGGTGTCAAAGAGTTAGGAGGCAAGGATCAGAAAGGAGTGACTTAGAGATGATGTAGTGCAATTTTTCATTTTAAGATCACAGGATCAAGAACTAGAGCCAGTAGTTACCTGAGAGACCACTTAGTCTAACCCCCTCATTTTAAAGATGAGAAAAATTAAAACTCTGAGATGTTGTGCGTCTTTTCTAGCTGTCTCCTCATGAACTGGTTGGTTGGTTATTACCCCAAACGACATCACTATGCTAGAGTCAAGTTACAGTGTGTCTGATCTGGGCTGATCAGATCGGCATGAGCTGAGAATGTTCTACTACAGATCAGACCCAAATAGTCCGTGTGAACATCTGGAGTGTATTCTCTAAATCTGTGCAGCTTGCTCCCTCAATTCTTCTTTGTTTATAGAGCACAGAACCTTCTTTGATGAGGACATACCCTGCTAGGAAGTCTTGTGCAGTGTCTCTCATGTCATGCAATCAATTCTAAAGTTCTTCAGATATTTTAAAAGATGAAGAAAATGAAGACCCTGAGGGGCTGTGACTTCTCTAGCTGTCTCCCCAACCACCACTTAAAAACTTACATTAAAGACAGCATCCTAGACCTAGAACTTCTGTCTTGGGGACCTAATCTCCTGACTGTGATTACTTTCCCCAAAATCTTATTTCAGGAAAAGTCAAATCCATGACTCACTATATTCCTTCTTCTTCCTTGCCACCTTCCCCATTCTTTGAGTTTTGGAATCAATTTCAATAGCTGTCAAGTCATTTTTCAACGGTGTCCAACTCTTTATGACCCCCATTTGGGGTTTTCTTGCCAAAAATAATGCAATGGTTTGCCATTTCCTTCTCCAGCTCATTTTACAGATGAAGAAACTGAAACAAACAGGGTTAAGTGACTTGTTCAAGTTCACACAGCTAGTAAGTATCTGAGGCCAGATCTGAACTCCTGACTGCAGGCTCAGCATTCTGATTCCACTGTTGAAATCAATAACTAGGATCAAAGAAGCATTGCCATTGTTCCTGAATAGTGTGTGTCAATCTCCTCTATTAGCCTACTCAATGTTATCCCTTTCCTTGAGTAAAGCTACCTCAGTTAGAATGTAAGTTTCTTATTAACAGAAGATGAAACAGAATACTTAAATAACCCTGTCTTAGAAAAAGAAATTGAACAAGTTAAAGAGCAAAAGCAGAAAAAGAAAGCCATAAACCAATTATTTAATAAAGATCAATGCAAAAATAAAAAAAATACTAGAAAGGAGATTGCAGCAATAAATTACAAAGAACATATACTATGATCAGATGGGATTTATATCAGGAATGCAGGGCTGGTTCATTATTAGGAAAACTATAATTGCATAATTAATCACATCAATAACAAAACCAAAATGATTATCTCAATAGATGCAGAAAGAGCTTTTGATAAAACACAATACTCATTCCTATTAAAACCACTAAAAAGCATAGGAATAAATGGAGTTTTCCTTAAAATAAGTAGTATCTATCTAAAACGGTCAGTAAGCATTATTTGTGATGGCAATAGGAAGAAAGCCTTCCCAATAATATAGGAGTGAAACAAGGAAACCCATTATCACCACTATTGCTCAATATTGTATCAGATATGTTAGTTATAGCAATAAGAGAAGAAAAATAAATTGAAAGAATTAGACTAGGCAACAAGGAAATAAAACTATTACTCTTTGCAGACAATAAAATGGTATATTTAGGGAATCCTAGAGAATCAACTAAAAAAACTAGTTTAAATAATTAACTTTAGCAAAGCTACAGGATATAAAATAAACCCACATAAGTTAACAGCATTTCTATATATTTTCAATAAATTCCAACAGCAAAAAATAGAAATTCCATTTAAACTTACTGTAGACATTATAAAATATTTTGGAGTTCACCTGTCAAGACAAACTCAGGAACTACATGAACACAATTACAAAACACCTTTCACAGAAATAAAGTCACATCTAAAGAACAGAAAACATTTTAGTTACTCATGGGTAGGCTGAGCTAAAATAATAGAAATGACAATTCTACCTAAATTAATCTTATTCAATACCAATAAAACTACCAAAAGTTATTTTATAGAGCTAGGAAAAATAGTAACAAAATTCATCTGAAAGAATAAAGGATAAAGAATATCAAGGGAATCAATGAAAAATGTGAAGGAAGGTAGTTTAGCAGTACCAGATCTCAAATTATATTACAAAATGGTAATCATCAAAACAATCTGGTACTGGCAAAGAAATAAAGTGACAGATCAGGGGAAAAGATTAGGTATATATTTACATAGTACTAAATAGCAACAGTAAACTAATGTTTCATAAATGCAAAGGTCCAAGCTTTTTGGACAAGGATTCACTATTTCACAAAAAGACCAACATCTCATACCACACAGCAAGATAAGGCCCAAATAGGTATATGATTTGGACACAAATCATAAACAAAGGAGGGGAGCATGGAGGAGTTTACCTGTCAAATTTATGGATAAGGGAAGAATTTATGACCAAAGAAGAGATATAGAACATTATAGGATATAAAATATATAATTATGATTACATGAAATAAAAAAGTTTTTGCACAAACACAATTAAAGAAGTCAAGATTAGAAGGAAAGGAAAAAAAACTGAGAAAACATGTACAGGAGGTTTCTTTGATAAAGGTCTCGTTTCTCAAATTTACAGAGAACTGATCAAAATTTATTAGAATACAAGTAATTTCCCAAATGATAATTAATCAAAGAATATGAACAGGCGGTTTTCAGATGAAGAAAACAATGCTACCTAGAGTCATTATGAAAAAATAATCTAAAGCACTATTGAGTAGAGAAATGAAAATAAAAACAACTTCACATGTATAAGATTGGCTAATATGAGAGAAAAGGAAAATGACAAATGTTGAAGGGGATGTGGGAAAATTGGGAGAAAAATTTGGAACTATGTCAAAGGACTATAAAACTGTGCATGCCCTTTGACACAACAATGCCACTACTAGATCTATATCCCAAATACATTTTTTTTAAAAAAAGGAAAATGACGTATATGTACAAAAATATTTATAGCAGCTCTTTTGGTGGTGGCCAAGAATTGGAAATTGAGGGGATGCCCAAATGGCTGAACAAGTTGTGGCCCTGATTATGATGGAGTACTATTGTACTATAAGAAATGATGAATGAAATGCTTTAAAAAAGACATGGAAAGATTTACATGAAATGATGCAAAGTAAAGCAAGCAGAACCAGGAGAACACTATACACAGTAACAGCAATACTGTATGATAATCAGCTCTGAGTTTCAGCAATACAATGATCTAAGACAATTTTGAAAAAACCTGTGGTGAAAATTTCTGTCCACCTCCAGAGAAAGAACTGATGAAGTCTAAATGCAGATTGAAGTATACCATCTCTTAACTCTATTTTTCTTGGGTTTCCTTTTTTTGGGGGGGGGCTGTATTTTCTTTCATAACATGACTAATATGGGAATATATTTTGCATGACTGCACATGTATAACTTGAACCAAATCACTTGTCTTCTCAATGAGGAGGGATAGAGAGGAGAGAGGGAGGGAATTTGGAACTCAAAATTTTAAAAAGTGAATGTTAAAAACTGTTTTTACACATGATTTAAGAAATGTTTTAAAAAGAATATAAGTTTCTGGAGGTCTAGGATGATTTAATTTTTAATTTATATCTTCAACATTTAGCTCAACATTTGAAACATGCTATTTAATAATTTTTGACTCATTCATTTATTCACTTGCTCAAAGTCACACAGTGAGTACTGAAATCAAGATCTTCTAAGTATCTTTTTTCATCTGTGCATTTTGCAATTCTACAATTGAGCAAACTGCTATTTAAACAGAGATTTTAAAAAATAAAAAGTCATAGAATCTGTTATTATAAATCTAGTTGGGCTCTAGAAGAGAACCATTGCCTTAAATCCAACAAAAAATTTATGTCTCAAAGCTCAGTGCCATGTGACCCTTCTGATCTGACAGAAATCTAATTAAATTTAAGTTAAAGCTAATGATAACAGAGGACTGAACTCTTTTGTACCAGAAGTATTAAAAACAAATATTGGCTGACAATTTTGAGAAAGTTGCACCAGGCACACAAAGACAAGAATGAAATCCAGAATTTTCCTGTGAGTACAATTAATTGATGGAAGGCTGATGGTTCTGGCAAGTCTCTGTACTTCAACAATTCACAAATTAATTGAAGAACAGTCAAAGACTTACTATTCTAGGAAGAGTTCATATTTAAGGTTCAAATACATTCTCTCATTTGGTCCTCATGAGGAAATTGAGGCTTAGAGAGGTTAGGCTTTTTACCTATTACCACATAACTAGTATGTGACTAAGATTAGCTTCCAACTCAAGTTTCTCCTGACGCCAACATTCAACACTTTTCATTCCAATATGCAACCTATCTATTGCAACTACTCCAAGGTCTCTGATGACTTCTTAATAGCCAGATTCAGTGGATATTTTGTCTTCTGAAAGGTCTCTACAATTCTCACATTGTTCAACATTCCTTGTTACCGGATATACTCTCCCATTTGACTTCAAAGGTAACCTACTCTTTAGCTTCTATAATTATTCTCAGTCTTCTTCCCTGGATCCATGTCTTCTTTCTGAGGCCTTCCTTTTAAACTATTAAAACTTCTTAATAAAGTAGAGGGTCCACAATTTGTTGCTTCATTTGTGGTGTGGAAGAAACCTGACTTTCTGTACCCTCGTTAGTACAAAGGGACAAGAACTCTGATCCTATTCCTAGGAGTATTCTATACAGAGAAGTTTCATATATTTTTTTCAAGTGCCCTTTTAGAGTCAATAAAATACAGTCAAAATCTGAGAGTAGTGAAACATTTCTGAAACTGAATGTCTCTATATATTTCTATTGCTCAAGGATAAACTGTGACTCTTGCCTTTATTCATAGTTCTCTATGTAAATAAAAAAAAATCTCAGCTATCAGATGTGCATTATTGATGCAGTAGAGGTTTGGGACTAGATAGGCAGAAATATCTTAAAGGAGGTATATTATAAATGTTTCAGAGAATACAGTAGTACTAAGGTCAACTATTACATGTATCCTAAGGAGCTTTTGAAACATGTGAGAATGAATCAAGATAAGTGGACTAATCGGCTTCTCCTGACACTTGTAAATATTTCAGAAGACACATATTTCATTATTTTCTAAACCTCTGGTCATACATTGAAGTGACATTTCCAAATGTTCCAAAGGCAAATATCACAAAAAGGAACCTATTTGTATAAGATTTGCAAGTCAGCAGGTCCTACCAAATTCATTAGTAAGTATCCATACCTGTTCTATAGTATAAAAAGGTAGGAGTGTTTTGTAGTCAAAAGTATGTTAGATTTGGAGTCAGGAGACTGATTACAATCCCAGGTCAGCCCTTTTCCTATTTGTGAGACCTTGGCCAAGTCACCTAGATAACCCTTGTAGTTCTAAATCTTTGACAATGTGGTGTAAAATGTAAGAGAATTCTCTTGACCTCTTGGAAGAAGCATGTTCATCCACTGGGGTCTAAAGATTATGGGTCAAAGATAGGTCCCCGAATATTCTCACTGAATAGAAGCTTTAGATTCTTAGGGTATAGTTTTAGTTTTTGAAACCTTGAGTAGAGTATACATTCAATCAGTAGCATTCTACTTCAATTTAGGATAGATAAGTAAAACACTAAGGCAGGTAAGTGGCACAGTGGATAGAGGGCCAGGGCTGTGGTGAAGAAGACTCATCCTCCTAAGTTCAAATCTCTCCTCAGACACTTACTAGCTGTGTGACCCTGGACAAGACACTTAACGCAGCTTGTCTCAGCTTCCTCATCTATAAAATGAGCTGGAAAAAGAAACAGCAAACCACTCCAATATCTTTGCTAATAAAACCTTAAATGGGGTCACAAAATATCCCCCCATGAATGAAACAATGGAACAAGTAAAGCATGTCAAAGGATAAAGTGCAAAGAAAGTTCATGGTCAGCCATGGGAAAAGGGAAGTATTTAGAATACCACTGGTAGAATTTATTATGAGAAAACATTTCCTGTTCCAGGTTAAGAGACAAGGGAAATTTTAAAAAATGCTATTATATAACAGAAGTCTTTTCAAAGGTCAACCAAAGTGTGCATACCCTTTTATCTAGCAATATCACTGCTAGGTCTATATCCCAAAGAAATAATAAAAAAGGGAAAAGGACCTACGTATGCAAAAAATATTTATAGCAGTCCTTTTCATGGTGACAAAATATTGGAAATTAAAGGAATGCCCATCAACTGGGGAATGGTTGAACAACCTGTGGTATATGAATGTAATGGAATACTATTGTGCAATAAGAAATGATGAACAGGTAGATTAAAAAAAAACTGAACGTGGAAAGACTTGTATGAACTGATACAAAGTGAAATGAGCAGAACCAGGAAAACATTGTACATAGCATCAGCAACATGGTGTGATGATAAACTATGAATGACTTAGCTCTCTCAGCAACAAGAGAAGTACAAGGGATTCATGAAGGAAAATGCTATCCATATTCAGATAAAGAACTGATGGACTCTGAATGCAGCTTGAAGAATATTTTTTCACTTTATTCTTTCTTGTTTTTTTTTCATTTTGATCTGCTTCTTCTTTCACAATTGTGACTAATATGAAAATATTTTTACATGATAGCACATGCATAAACTATATCAAACTGCCTATCATTTTCAGAAGAGGGGAAAGGAGAGAGGGAGAAAAATTTGGAACTCAAAATCATGTAAAAATGAATTCTAAAGGGGGTAGCTAGGGGGCACAGTGAAGAGAGCACCTGCCTGGAGTCAGGAAAACCAGAGTTCAAATCTAGCCTCAGATACTTGACACACTTACTAGATGTGTGACCTTGGACAAGTCACTTAATCCCAATTGCCTTGCCTTCCCCCCTCAAAAAAATGAATGCTAAAATTTTTTCTGACATGTAACTGGGGAAAAATAAATACTACTACACTTAAAATTTTAAAAAAAGAAACTTAGAAAAGAACTGTTTTCAGACAAAACTGTGGAGTCTCCTATCCAAGAACAAGTAGCTGTTAAAATATCAGATGAAACTATCTACTTTACTGTGTACCTGCATAGTTTGTTACAATTTAGTTCCTTCAATAGGATCTGGGGTTTTTCTAATATTAGACTACCAGGTGGTTAGGTGATTGATTAGTCCATTAAGATGTCCCTATCCCCAAGAACAGTGTGCACAGATTATCTGTGTTTCACTGGAAGCAGCATTTTGAGTAAGCAGAGAAGCCTGAGTCTAAGGCTGGTCAAAGAGAACTAAAATTGGAAAGATAAAGAAATACAGAAAATTCAAGTTAAAGGCTAATTTTAAGATGAACAGTGAGGCTTCAGGAACTAGGTTTGGGAAAATATTTCTGTTTTCTTTGGGGAGTGAGGAGGGTTGGTGTCTCTAAAGTAATTTCTGAAGACTCCTGAATCCATAACCCAAGGCGACCCAGGCAGCTGAACTAGTGCTATTTCTGATTTCACAACTTTTTTGTTGTTGTTGTTTAATTTTATTTTTAATTTATGGAATAAAACAAGTATTTCCATAACACAGTAGAATAAAAAATATGATACACATGAAACTGAAAATCTACTATGCACAACGTGTTATTCCTTCCAAATATACAACAAAACTATATATATAAATTTCTTCTTTTTTCCCCCACTCCTGGGGATGGCTACCTTTAGACACAAATAAGCATATGTGTGTGTGAGTGTGTGTGTGTGTGTGTATAATTATTCTATATATGCTTCCATTTATCAGTTATTTCTCTGGATGCAATTAACATTTTGTTTACATGTTCTTTACATTTAATTTGGGTATTTATAACAGTCAAAATAACTTATTTATTCAAAGTTGTTTTTAAAACAATACTGCTATTACTGTATCCAATGTTGTCTTGGTTCTGTTCATTTCACTCTTCCTTATCTCATGTAAGTCTTTCCATGTTTTTCTAAAATCAGTGAGCTCATTATTTCTCAGAGCATAGTAGTAATCCATCACAATCATATACCACAACTTGTTCAGTCATTCCCCAATTGATGGACATCTGTGTGTGTGTGTGTGTGTGTGTGTGTGCGCATATGTGCACTTCAAATTATAAGAACTGATCAAATTCTCTTATCTGTTTTTAATCCCTATGTTGCAAAATAAGTGATTTTGTGGAAAATCAACATACGTCCTAAAAAATGAGAGTATATGAATTAAACTTACATATTCAAATGAGATTTACTGAAACATATTCTTTAATAAAGATCAAAGTCTTTGAAGGTTGGACACAAGAGATGCTATAAGTCCCCATGGTTGTGATCATGTTTACTAGGTATATGAGGGTGGTGGGGTTTGAAGGGGTCACAGTTCCAAAGATGTCTTTCCAATTATACTCTTTTGTTCAGAATAGGAAAATATCTGATGTACTTTAGTTAGTTTTCCTCTTTTCCAAGAGGCTTTGGGCAGTGATTGGTAGTAAAGGAAAGTATGATCTCTTACCTCTGCTCCGAAATCTATACCTTTGTATACCTTAGCACTGTACTTGGCTGATGGGTCAAAGGCAGAAGAAAGGGAAGAGGGAAGAGGTGGGAGAGAATCTAACTCATCCAATGGCTACATTTAGACTGTTTCTCATAGACATGAGCCCCTATTGTATATGACCTTGTCTGGGCTCTGTAAACTCACCTAAAGACTAAGGATACACTCATCTGTACAAGTAACTATAAGTTCATAAAGGACTGTTTGGCAAAACAAAGACCAAAAGTAGCCAATATTTATTCAAAGTCCAATTATCTGATTTAATTAAAGTCTCCAGATCTGATCTTAAATCTCTAAAATATTTTATAGTGTTGTAAAGAGATTAATTTTTACTGCAGGGTTTTTAAAATCTAGTATTGGGGAGCTTTGTATCCAATGAGCAGGCCAGTAAACAATTCCAGGGAAGCTAAAATGACTTCTCATGTGATGAGCATACCTTTTTGCTAGGAAAGTTTCAGAAGTGTACCCAACTAAATAAATAAATATTTATTTATCTTCCCAAATAAACAGATGTTCCACTTAGTAAAATGGCCCTAAATTGTTCTTTTACTAAGTGCAAGTAACCCTGGGAAGTTTTTTAAACAGTTTTCCTGGTATCAGTCCTCATGACTCACCTTCTTCTAGATCCCTCACTTCCCAAGGAAGGCAGCAACATGCTGAACTTATTAAAAGAAACTATGTGTAAATAATGTATGGGTACAACTCTTTCAAAAGTTCAGCTTGATTTAAATTAATGTACCATGGTGATATTGTTGGAAAGCAGTAGGCCAGAGAGAAGAGAGCTCCAGCCTCTCCCCTGATGGGGAGAAAGTCCCATATTTATGGGCTTTGGGACTCTAGTTATACTTTTCCTAGTATTCCAGGTAGCCTTGTACTCCCTCCCTTCTCAAACCAGTCTGCTAATGAGTAAATATCAAGAATAAATATTATTTAGTAACAGTGTTCCCAGCCCATATACAGAAACACCTGTACCCCATTCTCAAGCAATATTCATTATTCTCGTGACTTTTAAAAATAATATCCCAATGGCTCCAATTTTAACTCTTGCATTAATATGAACATACCATATTCACAAGACAGACCTCTTCTAAGGCTGCTTAAAACAGAATATTTATCTTTTCCTCTGACAAGGACAACTCTTTGGGGAAGCAAATTTAATGCAGGACAATAACTAAACTGAAGCTGTCATTAGTGCAAATGTCAAGTTCATTACTGCAAATGTTTCAACCAAAGCTCACCATGCATTAAAATCACAAGACAAAAATGCATCGAATTCACCATTTCATTTAGAGTGTCAGATTCAATGCACCAAAGAGTCAATCAAAAAATTTTTCATATAATCATAACAGAATTATTATGTAACAAAGGTAGTTACTTAGTTGAAACATTCATAAGGCCCAGTAAGCTATTGCTGATTATTTTTATGTATCCTGCAAAATGTAAAGTGTTTATCAACTACATACATAATAAAATTTATTGCTAATGTGGTTAGAATTTAAGAGGTCCACAGTGTTACAGGACTCCTTCCATGTTGTATGTATTGCTCCAGTAATAATTTTTATTTTTAGGAATAAGATGTCATTACTGTAATGTATATAGAATCAGCATCCAATATTTGAATCATTCATTCATTTAGATACCTCAATAAAGCATTTATTAAGCATGTGACAGGCACTGTCTTAAGAGAGAATACAAATACATTCTTGTATTTTTAATCAATCAAAAATACCATTTCCCCCCTCAAGCAGTTTATGTTCTAATAGCGGGAGACTACATAATTCAATAGTGGGAAGTGGGAGGGGAAGAAGTATATCTAAAAAGTCTAGTAGAGTCAGATATGAAATTAGAATGGCTTGAGCCCCACATGCAATGGTGATTGAGGCCATGGACTCATCATTCACTAGAATGGAAAGCATTTCCAGGGTAGGAACACTGTTGGGGAGGAAGCAGAGAAGTCTAGAAAGTCAAGAATGGATACATTTGGTACTTGCAAAGTGCCAGGCATTAGTGACACAAATATAATGTCTCACATCTGGAAAATGAGCACTTATATCAAATATCAAGAAATAATTTTCCGAGCCACCTTACAACCTTCTCTCCTTTCTACTAAAGTCCTAGAATGATAAGCCTGTAAGTCATTTAAAAGATCCTAGGACTTAAAACTCATGAATTAGAGATAATCTATTTCATCTCCATCACAATATTTAGCAGCAGGTACACATATGCACATGCCCATGCATGTACACACACACACACACACACACACACACACACACCCTGTGCTTAGCTCCCATTTGCAAGCAGACTACCACAATATCATGATATTTTGCTAACCATATCCTTGTGGAATATTTACTTAGGTAACAATACTTAAAAGACATTAAATGAATTGCACACAGTTATATGGGATTTAGGATTCAGACCCTGTTACTGTGACTCTCAAATAAATGCTCTTCTCACTATAATAGCCATATATAAATTATGGAAACCACATCAGAGGAAAGAACAAAGGCATACTACTGACCCTGAAGAGCTAACGAGAAGGCACAGAGTGATCAGTGTGTACACAATAACATTATGATCCTAAAGGAGTCCAAGGTTTATTATTCCTATTTTACAGATGAGACATAGGGGGTCACCATGATTTGGCCAAGATGAAGAAGCTAGTTAGTTACCAGAGTTAAACTGCAGCTCTTCTTCTTTTCAGATCCAATACAGCAGACCGTGCTGGGTCCTGGCATCCCTAGACCTAAGGCTCAGCATAAGGAGAAATTCTGCCAGTCAGTCAACAAGCAATTATTAAGCACTTACTAACACCACGCACTGTACTAAGGGCTGAGAGAAGAGAGCTAGTAAAAACTCATGAAAATGTTTCCTTTGGTTATGAAGATGCCTAATATACATAGCTTTTTGCCTCTAAAGATAACAATAATAATAATAATAATAATAATAATAATAATAATAATAATAATAATAACGGCAACCATTTATATGGTGGTTTAAGGTTTTCAAAGTGCTTTACATATATTATTTTATCATCACAACAACTCTTTAAGGAAAGTACTATCATCATCCCTATTTTACAGATTTGCCCAAGGTTACCTGCTTAGATAAATATTTGAATTGAAATCTGAACTCAGGTCTTCCTGACTCCAAGGACGGCACTTTTATCTGCTGTGCAACCTGGGCTACCAAGCCAAGTCAAACAATGAAATTTTAAAAAAATAACTCAACTTCAGAGCAAAGCCTGAAGGATGGTTGAAGAAAGGTAACATACTGAGGAGAAAAATTTACCCAGATCATCACTCTTCAAAGAATCACTTGAAAAGTAAGGAATTATTTCTGATCAAAATGGAGTTACTAAAAGTGTATGTCAGAAACTGTACTTGAGTGATTTTCAAATAAAATCTATTATGGATTATTCAAAAAAGTGCCTACTAAATACTCTCCATATGATAATGGTGAAAATTTTCCAAAAGATAGCAATATGTTAAAGTGATATGTTATCCATTATAGATTAAAGTCAGGGTTGCTCTTTTTTCCTCAAAGTAGGTCAGGCAGTTATCATAATTTGAGGTTATTGAAGACCTCGGAGTTTGAAACAGGTCTATTCTGGCACATAAAATGCAAATTGGCCATTGTCCTGGCCCTCTTCCCCATTCATTTTTTCGTTTTTTTAAAAATGGTTTTCAACTTTGCTTTCAGTTGCATACCTGCTACACCTCCAGATCTTGTCTTTAATTAAACAAGGGATCTAAACTGCATGATCTATTCTCCATCTCTTATGTTCTTCATTCTAATAAAAAACAAGCAGATAATAGAGGTTATGAAGGGTTAATTGTCAACGTTCACTAAACTGTTAAACTCTTGGCACTTCTAGCTACTTTGATCAAGAGATGATTGGCCACAAAACTGCATTTCGCTAATTCTGTTATAGCCTTCCAAGTATCCAACCAATGAATACCAAGTAAAAATACTTTTTACAGTGACTTTTCAAAGGTAAAAATTATGAAAAGTGCAGTAAAATGTTTCTGATGCACTACTTCCACTTAACTGCCACCTCTTACCTTGTTCCATTCCTCTGCCCCTCTTTGAACAGTATTATATTGTCCTTTACACTGTATTTCTAAATGAGGTTATTTACCCTGCATGAGCTTAGGCCTTATGTAATAAATTCTCTAGGATCTGCTTGAGCAATCAGTCTCTTCAGCTATTAAAAAATTAACCTTTTGATGGAGAAGGTCCCTTTTTACTGGACACAGTTTTCTTACCTCTGGCATATAGCCATTTTTAAATGTCATAGCAATGTATGGAACTTTTACATGCATGTACAAAAATGTGCAGAGACATAAAATTATATATTGAATTGGGGGTGATGAAGAGTAGTAATTTCTTGAAAACAATTCAAAGATATGTGTGTATACACACACACACACATACACACACACATATATATATAGTTACATAATCATTATCTCTGCTAATGGAGAACGGAAATAGCTTTAATAAGTGGTGTACACAATTACTTTTTAAAAAATCTGATTTTAGCTAATAACTGCAACTTCTTTCTTTCTAAACCATTCACCAGACATAGTAAAGAAATAGATGGATTTAAGCTTCTTATCTTATTTTTATTGCCAGATTCAAAGGGAAATTGTTTCAACAGATAAGGAAATAAAGCAAGGTTTCTGAATACCCAGAAACTGGTACATGCCAGAAGTTATATGTTTACCCCAATTAGACTGTAGGGTCCTTATGGGAATGGATAAAACTTCTCAATTTAGAACCCAATGCAATCAATCAAATATTTATCAAACATTTACTGAGTGGTTCTCTCCTGCTTCTGAGTGTCAGGAATATAGTAGGTGTGTGTTTGTGTATATGTGTATGCACATTATAAATATATACACTCATTTATAAAATATATTAAAATATATTGTATGTCTGTGTGTATACACACATACACACACATACACAATACACACACATTCCTCCCTTGATGATTTTATCAGGTCCTGGGCACATAATGAAATCTCTTGCACTTTACTCCTGGCTTTTAATCAATCTGTAAGTATTTAAGCACCTACTAGGTACTGGGAATACAGTATAAAATTGTGATAGTTTCCACCTTCAAGGAGCTTGATTTCAACAACATTTTCAAAGATGAGTAAATACAGAATATATACACATGAATATAAAGTTCTGGGAGGAGGAAGTACTAAAAACTGGGAAATCCAGTCATGTCAGTCAAACCTTGAAGGAAACTAGAAAGTCCAAAGAGCTGAGGAGGAAGAGAACTCCAAGCACTAGAGATAGCTTGTGTAAAGCCATGGAGCATGGAGATGGAATAACATGAAAGGGAGTTTGTCTGGAGTAGAGATTATCTGAGGAGTATGGGAGGAGCAAGATCCTCTACCCTCATGCAATCTGGTCTAGCTTTTAATTAAAAGGCTACTGAGGGGGGAGGAGCCAAGATGGCGGCGTAAAAGCAGCAAGGTCCCGCAGCTCCCACCCTAAACACCCATAAAATTATGAGCCCAAAGAAAGTCTAGGACTCTCAGACTCACAAAAATACAGAAAACACACCTCTTGCTGAAGGCAGCTCAGCAGCAGGGGCTCAGCGCAGCAGCCAGGAGCAGAGGCTGGCCTACCCTGAAGCCGAGACCGCGGTCATGCCCGGGGCGGGGGGAAGGAGCCAGGCTGAGCTGAGGCAAGCCCCGCAGCAGCCGGTCTGCAGAGGAGAGGATCTACAGCCACCAGCACCTCCACATCTGCCAAGACATAAGCAACGGGGAGGGGAGAGGGGCAGCTCACACTGGAGCAGAGACTGGCCCAGCCCAAAACTGCAGCCACGGCCATGCCAAACCTCAGGGTTGCCAGGAGGAGCCGAGCCTCCCAAGGTGCATCTTGAGTCTACTTCAGAGAAGATCTAAAGCACCTGCCTGAGGGGATCTAAAAATACCCCAAACCAGGGTCAGAGACACTTAGTGAAAGTGAAACTTTGAAAATTAATTTGGGGCAGGAAAAGGAGTTCAGCCAATCTGCCCCAGGGGCAAGGAAGCAGTGGGGGAAGGGAATTGCTGGAACCGGCGGCAGCCCCCACCAGGCTGCTCAAGAGCCCCTGGCCAACAGACTCCGCAGCGGGGGGCTGAATCAATTGATCAGGGCCAAGTGCTCTTGCGTTGAGTGGCCTGGATCC
>CM053593.1:319834177-319889884 GCA_028646575.1 Pseudocheirus occidentalis | reverse complement strand
CTGTTGAGTTCTCTGAGTTCAATGTCTTACCTGTTTTAAGGTTAGTGTGGAAGTACAGCAGGCAAGTTTTATTTATTTTGGGATTACTCTATGCTACGTGTGCTAGGTAAGTAAAATGCATGTCAAAAGTGTTTACAAATTTTACTTTCTCTCTAATGATTTAATATCCAAAATTTTATGGAGAAACTTGTGACTTACCACTGTATTGCAGCACACTCTATGAAGGGTACTGCATTGTGTAGTACTTTCCACTTTCTAGTAGTTCTTACATTTAGGAATATTCTTTGCCTATAACTATGCCTCCAAATTAACACAGAGCAGATTCTTTTTCTCTTTTTTGTGGAATGTTAATTGTATGTTAAAAAGTGTGTACTTAGAGAAGTGAAGAGCAGTTAGGTGGTGCAGTGGATAAAGTACCAAACCTGGATTTAGGCAGACTCCTCTTTGTGAGTTTAAATCTGGCTTCTGACCCTTATTAGTTGCGTGGCCCTGGGCAAGTCACTTAACCCTGTTTGTCTCATCTGTAAAATGATCTGGAGAAAGAAATGGCAAACCATTCCAATCTTTGTCAAGAAAATCCCAAATGGGATCAGGAAGAGTCAGACATGAGTGAAAGGACTGTCCAACAACAAGAGGGAAGTGAACTAAATTATGGATGTTATTTTCAAGAATGTACTTTTATTTTTGGAGGGCAGAAGCAGGACAATTGGGGTTGTGACTTGCCCGAGGCCACACAACTAGTAAGTGTTAAGTATTTGAGGCTGGATTTGAACTCAAGTCCTTCTAACTCCAGGGCTGGTGCTCTGTTCACTGTGCCAGCTAGCCTCCACAGAATGTACTCTTAACTTAAAACAATTAATGTTTTCCTGCACTAATTAAAATGATGAAAATTATTTAGATAGCTTTAAAAGTTTCATTTTAATTCTGAATCATAACTTCCCCATTTGTATCATACCTTAGAAGAAGTTAGGACAACCTCAGGAGCCTTTTTAATTAGACACCATGCAAAGACATGGACTTAATTCCATCTTCTCTAGGAAAGAAAAGTCCTTGCTATGAGATTCTAGTGGTTAGTATGTACTACACAGTTAATGATGATACAAATAGTTCTGTATAGACGGCCTACTTCAAGATATCTGAAGTCAGGATGCCAACATGAAGCTATCTGGTTAAACCATAAGCTTTGAACTGCCTCTCTACTGGTTATCAGTGTGGCTTTCAGTAAATGATTTCACATCTCTGGAACTCAGTAAAATAAAATGGTGAGAGAAGAAGTAGAAGGTTCCTTTCAGCTCTAAATGCGTGATTTCATAAAGTGTCTCATGATGTAAAAAAATTTTTTTTGAGATAAAAATGTATCTAGGACGAAAACACAGGCTGCTAGAGGGATACAAAATGGGTTGAATGATGATACTCAAAGTAATCAGTTGTTTTATTCAACAGATATTTATTAGATAACTCCAAGGCAATGGGGATACAAAAGCAAAATCACATTTTCAGAGTGCTAATACCTTTATACCTGAACCTGGAGAGGGTCTTACTTTTTCTGTTAAGATTATCTTCCATGCCTTTATATAGTTTTAAAAATGCAAGTGCAGAAGATGTTGTAAAATAAAATTATCTTGATGAGAAAATTTAATATGCTTAGTTATGTATCTCCCTAATCTGAGGTATATTTCGCTTTCTAGAAAGAATATGGATAAGTTTTGTCTTCGGCAAAAGTCAAAAGAAATATTTTTCTTTATATCTCTTAAAAATACTTCAAATGCTTAATTATGCTTTAGTAAAGTGTGTTTAAGGGTGTGGGACATTGGGAAGGTTCTTTTCCCCAAAATACTATTTTAACACTATGGTGGTGAAACAAATAGATTAATGAGGGTAGTCAGGGGGATATTTAAGGCTATTTTGAGAATCCTACAGTCTTCTCTGCCCTACTTTAGGGGATATAAGAATTACATTCAGTCTGGTAAACTTGACTTTTTTTTTAAGTGAAATGACTTTATGCCTGAGCCTCAGCTTAAGATGTGGATTTTTTAATCTTTTTTTTTTCTTATTTTCTACCCTCCAACTCAAATGTCAGTCATGCAGCCATTTTTATAATAAATTTCACAAACACATCAGAGAAGGACTGATTCCTTGCATGTTAAGGTAATCCTTTAAAGGTCTTCATCTAACCAATGTGAGCCTCTGAGATAAGGTATTGGGAGGTTGTTTTTTCGCAAATGTGAAGGAATGTTTTGAGAGTAGCCTTTGAAGTTTGAAGTCCTTTCCCTTTTGGTCTCTGACTTGCCGAAACAGACTCTCATTTAAAGTATCTGGGAACATTGATGCCTTGGTTAATTAGTTTGACAAGGAAAAGAGGTTTGAAATTACTGTTATTCAGCAATGTGTAGTGCTTGAACATCACAGTGAAATTTGGGAAGACAGATTTATGTATCATGAAACTTATGGGGTTCAAAGACATTAACATTTTAAAACAGTCTAGTTAAAAGATGAGGGGGAGATATGACATATATTCTGTTATTATTTTAAAATGCTGGCTGTTAGCAATGTTTATGAAGTAAGAGATACTTTGGTTAACTATGGGCCAAGCTATCTCAATTTTAAAACAACACATTATATGCATTGTAAGTATGTATATGTATATAAATGTGTACATTTAGATGTGTATATGTGTGTCTACATATATGTTTATATATGCGTGTTTGTGAAATTTGTATATTTTTAAATGTTTGTGAAATATATATGTATACATATATGTTTATATATGTAGGAGAGAGAGAGAAAGAGATAGAAAGAGAGAAGGGGGAAGCATATAGAATATATCCAGTGATAGAGTATATGTTTATGTATGTTTTTGTATGGGTATAAACTGTAGCAGCAACCACACTAGCATATCCAGGATGGCTGCTAACACAGGTTCTTAGATCTGCTTTACTAGGAAAGATAGCTGTGTACGGAATCAACAATCTTTTTTAATCATATTCACTAGTTCAGGGGAAAAGAAGGCATCCTGAACTAAAGAGAAAATACAATAAAGACCAACAGGCAGATCTCTGACTGCCTGAATCAACTATACACTTTACATACATCCCTGGAGGAGAGAGCCTTTACATCTGAGCAGTCAGGGAGCTCTGAACATATGGCTACTCAGAATCTCGACCAGGAAATCACAAATTCCTTCTCATAAGTGAGCTTGCAAAGCATGATCCCAACTTAGAGTACATACACACTTCTCAGAGCCAGAAGGCATCACAACCCTCCTGACTCAATGCCTAATTAGAAATTAGCAAAAGGTGTGAAAGCCTTCCTACTAGCAAATATATCATACAGTGGGTTTTTTTTCCCCTTCTCTTATCCTGTGGTACAAGATACTGCTAACAAATGATTGACTTCTATAGACAAGCTTGTCAAAAGTCATGAATCTCACAGTGCCTTTGCATTTTTTTTAACTAAGGCTAAAAGAAAGGATGAAATAGAATGCTTAGGTGTAATTTAGCAAGTGATTATTATGGTGTATTGGAAAGAGAACTATATTTGGAATTATAGAAACCTGGATTGAATCCTGACTGCCATTTACTACCTATATGTCCTCTTATAACCTCTCTGGGTCTCAGTTAATTATTTTTCAAAAATGAAGCTAGTACATTAGTTAAATTCTAAGGTATAATCCAAATGTAAATGCTAAGATTCTATGAAATTTACATGTATCAAATTCCCTTCATATTGTTAAAAAATGTTCCTATCTGGCACTCCCCATTCCTCAATCCTTCCAATTTTTTCAGCAATGAGAAGGAACAAATCAATGGACAATTCAAGGTTAATAATTTTATGAAATGATATGAATTGCATATTAGAAATTTAGTTAGGGTTAAATTTCCAGTATTGAACCATTAGTTTATCTTGACCTTTTGAATACGATATAGCTTCCTCATCTTTTAAAGTTATTTTAAGTAATTATTTTTAAATTTCAAAGTGATCTACTTATTTTCCCTTTTTTCTTTAGAACACTTGCAAAAAAATTAGGAGAAAAAGGGGCCATATATACTTTAAAATACACACACACACACACACACACACACACATATATATAGTATATTTATTCAGAATGTAGTGGCTTAAAAATTATTTCATTGGTACTAGTGGAATCTAGAGATTCAACTAGATTCTAGGTTTCTAATTTTTTTTAATCTTTTCTGACCGCTAATGACCAAGTCTTAGTGATTTGATTATTTCTGAAATGGGTTATTTTGGAAAGGGTAACATAACCATGATAGATACTTCCCTTCCATTATCATTTTTCTTGACACAATTTTGGCCTACGTATCCTTGTTACAAAAATGTATAGTGGGAATTTCTCAGTGGTTATTTTCATAATTGCTAAACCTTGCTGAATGAAAAGGGCACGTTCCTTAACATTTCAGGAGTTTCTGTCATTAAACAAAAAATATTCAACTTTAAAGTACTCATGGGTACTAGAAAAGTTAGTATTCAGCATATCAACAGTAGCTGACATTTAGAGGATGCTTTAAGGTTTTCAGTCCATCTCACCTACATTTTTTCATTGGATCATCACAATAAACTCTGTAAGGCAATTCAGTAGATGATATAGTGGGTCAATACTATGATATTATGGTGCTTACTTTATGGATGAGGAAACTGAGGCCCAGGGAGATGTGACAAGATGAAGCAAATGACATGTATATATCGCAAGTGAGCATCTGTTGGGCTACAACAAGCGGATGAGTACAATGAAGAACATGCTTGAGTGTGACTGTTTTATAAATACCCCCCTTTTTGAGGCCAGAAATGTCTTCATTCCATAGCTTGTATTTTGCACTAAGTTAAGGTGTCATCATGAAGCCTCCATTGGACAGTAACAAAGGGGATGTAATCTTCACATCTTGAGACCTAGATTCTCCACATTTCTAACACTGAGAAACCAAAACTGACAACTAAAAGCAAATTAACAAAAAAGAGTAACAGGAAACAAATAGATAAAAGCTACTAAGTTTTGAAATTGGCCCACTGAATTATACTTTAAATTATCCTTTCATAGTGGTATACACACACTAGGAGAACACAGGAATACGTAACTTTTATGCCAATCTTCCACTTAGTGAAAAATAATTGTTAGGTGAACAAATGTTGTTAGTTATGGGCAAGGAAGGTTTCCTGTAAGAGTGCTCACTTAAACCATGAAATGCAGACATATGTGACCAGACCATGGTGGTATTCTCAACATAGTAAGGCTTGTTTTTGGCAGGATTTGGGAGGCAAAAGAAAACCAGAAGTTGACTATTTAACCAAACGAATAACCCCTTGCTCTTTGTAGGTTATGTTCTTTTAAAAAAATTAACATTCTTTTGAAAATTTTCATTTCCAAATTTTCTCCCTCTCCAAAAAGCCCCCTCCCCTTGAGAAGGTAAGCAATGTGATACTCATTTGTATATCAGAAATCATGGAAAATAAAGATAATGAACAATGTATGCTTCAGTCTGCTTTCAGAGTTCATTAGTTCTCTCTCTGGAGGTGGACAGCATTTTTCATCATGAGTCCTTTGGAACTGTCTTGGATCATTGTATTGAATAGAGTACCTAAGTCTTTCACAGGTCATCATCCTTACAGTATTGCTGTTACTGTGTACAATGATCTCCTGGTTCTGTTCACATCACTCTGCATCAGTTTATAAAGGTCTTCCCAGGTTTTTCTCAAACCATCTTGTTCACATTTCTCCCAGCACAATAGTACTCCATAATAGTCACATACTGCAACTTGTTCAACCATTCCTCAGTTGACGGAATTGATTTAAAATTCTCTCCCATCACACAAAAAAAGAGCTGCTATAAATTTTTTTGTACAAATAGGCTTTTTTTCCTTTATCTTTGATCTCTTTGGGATATAGATCTAGTAATGGTATTTCTGGGTCAAATGATATACATGATTTTATGCATAGTTCCATATTGTGCATATTGTTCCATGTTGTTCTCCAGACTGATTGAATGAGTTCACAACTCCACCAAGAGTGCATTAGTGTCCCAATTTTTCCTTATTCCCTCCAGCATTTGTCATTTTCCTTTTCTGTCATATTAACCAGTTTGATAGGTGTTAGGTGGTATTTGAAGACTTATATGAACTCATGCAAATTGAAATGAGCAGAACCAGGAGATCATTGTAAACAGTTAACAGCAATATTGCAAGGCTGATAAACTATGAAAGACTGTTCTCTGATCAATACAATGATTTAACGTAATTCCATGACAAAAGATTCTATCCACCTATGATAAAAGATGCTATCCACCTCCAGAAAAAGAACTGATATACTTTTAGTGCAGAGTAAAGTGTAGTTTTTTTTACTTTTTTTACTTTTTGTTTTCTTTCATATGATGACCAATATAGAAATATGTTTCACATAACTTCACATGTTTTTGTTTCTCAGTCATTCAGTCACGTATGAGTCTTTGTGAGTCTGGACCATAGCACACCAATACTTTCCATGGGGTTTTCTTGGCAAAAATACTGAAGTGTTTGCCATTCCTTTCATATGTATAATTGACATTAAATTGTTTGCCTTTTCAAAGAGGGGTCAGGAGGAGAATGGAGGGGGAGATCAAAGAAAAAGCTAACAATTTCAAAAAAGTTAAAATTTTGTTTTACATATAATTGGGAAATATGTAATGAAGCAAAAGTTTTTTTTAAGTAATAAGTTCATCATCACTGGAAGTAGATGGTGAACCTAGTTAGAGGCTGGGCTAGGTGATTACTTGCTACAAATGTTGGCTGTCATAGAAGGGATTCTTAATTAGATATAGGTTGGCCTAGATGACCTTTAAGGTCCCTTTCAACTCTGAGATTCTGTAAACTGTGTCCTCTTCCTTTGTGCCTGAATTGTTTTATCCCTTCAAAGGTTAAATAGGTATTTTAAGCAGAATGTATTTCTAAACTGATTTAATGGTAATACAAATACATTGATGTTACTGTTATTTTAAAATAATTTTTATTTTGAATTAATGTACCTTTTTCCATCTTAATTTTTCTGAAATTATTTTCTTGAATGCATGTAGTTAAAAAAATTTATGCTCCTGAATTTTGATTTTTCTTTAATAGTTCAGACCCTAAGCAGAATAAAAATTATTATGTAAATTATTGAGAGAAGAAAACAATGCTGAAGTGAGGATATGTTTTGAAGGAAATTCTTCTCTGTGGGACCAACCTGTTGATTAGCTAATAGATTAAAAAACTTGCTCTATTTAGAGTTCATCAATTATCCATAAATCATCTCTTTACATATTATTGTTTCCTTTCAGAATCTTGCAAAATTTATTTGGCAAAATGTTTTTGGACCTTTTGCTGTTCGACATTGATCACCCAGACTATAGTGTATGAGTGATTCATAGTTGAAGGTGTATGAATTGCCCAGAAACTCCTTTTCATGATTCATGTAAATACTTTCCTTGTTATCAGAGTGGAACTGTAGCAGCCAGCTTGGGTAATCTGACCCTTATTTGTTACTAGCTCTTCAGCTGTTTCCCCTTGAATTTTATATTTAATGGCCTTGGAGGTTTGATTTGATATCAAGCTTCAGTTATTCACACGGATTGGAACTATGAGAGCAAATAGAAATGTTGACACACTAATACTATAATTTTCCCCCTTATTTTCTTTAATGGAAAAACTCAAATATAATTTGAAGCAACTATCAAATCAATGCACACCATAACTGCCTCACTGCTGCCAGGCAGGTTAGATTTTGAACAAAAAAGAAATCATTAAAAAACATGGTAGACATTTTTTTATTCTGTCCCCAATCTCCCCTTTTCCTCCATCAAGTGTTCTAAGAACAGAGCTAACGTATATAGTAAAAATTTTAACATCTCAAATTGACAGATGTTTACCAGCGCTAGTTTCATCAGTGTTTGAACGGCATTTCTGCCCAGCTAATAAGATGGATTGTCTTATTTTATAGAAAACATCAAAGGTGCTGGATGAGATGCCAGAGTTTCTGATGAGTATATTTCATTTACAATGAAAAACTCTTTTAAAGCATTGGGACTTTTTTTCTTCTTATAATTTTTACTAGAGCTTGAAGCTGTCAAACCATTATATGTAAAAAGTTATCATCAATTTTTTTTTCACAAATGCCAGTTTCTCTTCATTATTATTTTATAATCAGTAAAGTGGCATATGTTGAGCATGGATAAACTAAAGTTGCAAAAGCACTATTGTCAGCAACTTCAGGTGAAAGCAGTAAATTAATGTTTATTTTGTGTTTCTGACATAAATGAAGAAGACTAAATAATATTTGAGGAGCATGGTAGAATTGAACTATTTTTGAGGAGCCTCCTGAGATTTAATACCTTCCTCAATCTGGCAACGGTGCTCTGCCTTCCCGCCAATTAATATGACTTTCCTCCACAAATTCTAATCTCCAAACTAGACAATACTTTATTCAAACACACACGGTGTTTTCCTACAACCTTACCCTTCCTCACAATATTTCTTGTGCCCAGAATGCTTCCCTTCCTCCCCTTTGTCCACTGAATGTATGTCCACCCTTTCAAAACCCAAATCAAATGTCATCTCCTCTAATAAAGTTTTCAATGACTTCCCCTTAGCTTTATCTTATCAGACATTACCTTCCCCATAAAATTTCAAAGGGCAGTTTGCTTTTTACCTCTCTAGTGCATCTATCCTGTATAATTAATATCTAAATATTAGATATTAAATCTAATTATTCTAGATATTATATTAGATATAAATATCTAAATATCTATATCCCCCCCTTTCTCTTTCCTTCTCTCTCTCTCTCTCTCTCTCTCCATACACACACACACACACGCACACACACACACACACACACACATACATGAGGATTATAACCTCCTTGATAGTTAACAGGGAAATTGCAGTATCTAAAACGAATATTTCCTCTAGTGCTTAGCACACTATATTGTATACAGTAGGCAATTAACATGCTAAATAATTTACTGAATTTAAAATTTTTCACTTGTTTCTTTTAGTTTATTACCATTATGAAAGATTTCTGATTTTCAAAAAAGTCCTTGGTTGCAATGTGTAAAGTAAAAAGGTCACTGGTCCTAGTTTCAGATCCTGATTTTAATTTTAATAACAGTGACAAAGTCAATGAGGAGGACTATGATGAAGATGATGATGATCACAAATACCGTTTATATAGCACTTTAAGGTTTTCAAAGTACTTTGTAAATATTATCTGACTTGATCCCTATATTAATCCTGAGAGATAGGACTACTGTCATCCTCCATTATACTGATGAGGAAATTGGAACAGAGTTTGAGTGGTTTGTTTAGGGTCACACCATTGGTATCTTATGCTAGATTTGAACTCATGTCTTTCTGACTCCAAAACCGGCACAACTTTGCTGCCGCCAGTTTACAAAACACTTTAAATATATTATTTCATTGGATCCTCACAACAGTCCTGAGATTAAGGTCCTATTGTTAGTATTCCCATTTTACAGATGAGGAAGCTGAGGTTGAGAGGTTCCATAACATGCCCATGGTTACATAACTCAGATCTTCCAAATTCCAAGTCCAGAGTTCTCACCTACTGGGCCACCTTCAACTTTTATTAGCTATGTGAGCCTGGCTTAGTTGTTTAACATCTCTTTCCCTCAATTACCCCACCTGTAAAATGGAGATGTAATGATACTTTACTTATTTACCTTTTAGGGGCATTTTGAAGAGAGTACTTTGTAAACCTTTAAGGGCAATAAAAATTTGAACTATGATAATTGGCTTTTGGAGGAAACAAGTGATTTTCAGAGCAGGTAATTTTGTTTTTATTTTCTAGTTTAAATTTTTGGGTTATTTTTTCATTTTACAAGCATTTTTAGATTAATATGTTCCTTCATACGGAAAACAATTTTAATTAAATAAATGAATGGATATGTGTTATCAATAAATAGAATAAAGCCCTTAATACATAACTACATAGTCCAGCAAAACACATTGCCACATTAGCCATGTCTGAATATAAATACATTTGTATGTTTTATTTGTACATTTTAAATTCTTCACTTCTCTATCAAGAGATCAATGGCATATTTCATTTTCATTCTTTTGGACTTATGATTTATCATTTTGTTGATCAGAGTTCTAAAGTTTTTCAACTTTCAAAATTGTTTTTCTCTATGTTATTATTATTATATAGATTATTCTTGTTCTGCTCACTTTCCTTTGCTTCAGTTCATAGAGTTTTCCCCAGATTCCTAAGAAATTTTTTCAAGGAAAACTAGCACCTCTGGTTTTGGTGTTTGCTGAGCCCTTTTCAGGGTTGCTCTTCTGCGTCTGGCATCCACCTGGTTCACCCAACTCTCACCTGTGACTCCAAGAAATTGGAGCATACCCAGTAGCCACATAGCTATAAAACCATCTTGCAGAAAGTCTAAACTAGGTGGAGAGTAACCAACAGGCCTCAAATCAATCAGTGAGGTAGGGGGATCACTATCCCAAGTACGTGAAGTCATCTTGACTTTTGTCTGGCTAGTGAACTTTGATGACTCTGGAAGAGAGAAGAAGGCTAATGACTTTTTGCAACTCTGCCTCATTTAAATCCAGTCCAGTGCAAGTCAAGACATCACCCCATGATTTCATTGGTCCTCTTAAAAATGAAGGAAAAACAACAATGCACAATAATATTACATTACATTCATATGCAACAATTTGTTTAGCCATTCTCCAAAAGGAGAGAAATCCCCTTCATTTCCAATTCTTATTGTCATGAGAAGAGTATTATAAATAGTTTTGTAGATATAGATCCTTTCCCCTTTTTAAAAAATTTGAAATAAGTAAATTATACATACACACACATATATGTATTATATCTAGGTCATGCTAAACATGTACAGTTTGATAATTTTGTGTGCATAGTTCTAAGTTGTTTACTAGAAATGCTAGACCAGTTCACAGTTCCACTAACAGTGTACAAGTGTGCCTGTTTGCCACAGTCCCTGCAAAATTCATAATTTTTCTCTTTTGTGTCCTTTGTCAATCTATTAGATGTTAAATGGGATCTCAAAGTGATTTTAATTTTCATTTCTCTAATTATCAATGATTCAGAGCATGTTTTATATGATTATTGATTGAATTTCTTTCTTTGAAAACTGCTTAGAACAAGTCATTTTTGAACACTGAAGAAAATAAAATATATATGATTATGGTTTGAATAGTGAACAAGAATCAATCATTGAAGGAATATATCACTGTAAAAAGATTTCAGTTTATTTTCCTGTTCTGAGGGAAAACCTTTACCCTCATTCTTTTCTTCGCCTCATTTACTTTAGTTAATCAGGTTTGGGGTTTGTTTTTATTTGTTTATTATTTAAGGAGATATTAAAATGTAGACTTTAAAGGGAAATGAAAGGAACAATTTTATAAGCTATAATTATTATAATTTTATAACAACTTTAGGAAGTTTCAAGAATACTTTTTAAGAACCTGATCAGCAACCCAGGAAAAATATATCATGGATCGAAAAGACCAGGCACTCAAATTTTTAAAATAAATTTAGAATGTCATGTGTGTAGGGAGCTCACAGTGAGGCATGCCATCTACCAAAGCAGATGGAGACTTCCTCCTGGAACCTATAGCTTTATGTAATTGCCTGGGATACTGAGAATTTCTATTAGGGCTACTAACTGTAGGAGTTGGAATGAAAGCTCCCTGAATCCTGGGGAATTTTAAAATGAGAAGCTTTGATCAGTTTCTCTTATCCATTTCCATTCCTACATTTGACAGCACATACCTCTCCAAATGAGTGTTTCTTTTTGTGGTAAACCTGCATCTTCACTGGAAAGGTGAAAAGGAAATGCATGAACAAGATTTAAGTATCCAAAGTAGATTTGACAGTTAAAGGATTTTTTTCAAATAGCTGGCTAGGGAGAGAAGTGGGCTCTTTTATCTATGAATACTTTATCTGTGAAGATGTTTTGTCTATGAAGTTATAAAGAAAACAGGGGGAGACCTTCTCCACTGATTTTAGAAGTAAAAGGAAAAAAGCAACAAGTAAGCATCATTTAATGCCTACAGTATAAATGTCAATTGTCTGGTATGTGTCAGGATGACTTTAGGGGTTACTCTTTTAAGTAAAGAGTAAAAGAGGTATAGAAGTATTTATCTCTCCCTTCCTCCCCCTTAGGATTCTATTTATGAAATGATTTATATTTATATTTTATATTTATATTCCATATAAATGGAATTTATATTCCATATAAATTCTGAGGAATCTCTCCCCCTGGAGGGTGCGAGGGCGGGGGAAGGGCAGAGATATGCTTCTGATATACAAAAATCCTAACAAAGGGATAAAAGTTTTAAATTATAATTGTATAAATGTGTATGCATGTGTATGCATAGTAAATAATATAATTGCATGTATTCTATAGTAAACAATATAATATTAATTCAGTTACATTCCCCATAGTTGACAGAGAACTAAATGTCTATCTTCCTGCGTCTATGTAGCAGGTGGAGGTCAGCTTTCTCTCTACAGTACTATGCTTCCTCTCCACTCAAATAGATATATAAATAAAATGTTGTATTAGACTCAAATACCTCAGTACGTCTATGATTTTATCAAGTGGAGAGTTCCCTCCAATAATGCAAATTGCAATCTATCTGTGTTACCATATGTGACTCTTATCCAAGTTCTCATAAGAGTTCACCACTGGGAGTTCAACCAATATGGTAGCCTTCCTGGATTTCTCTTGACATTAGTTCATTATCAGCCCGTTTTTTTTTTCTTGCCATACAGTTCTTTGATTACATCTTTACTCATATTCTCAGAGTTCCTAACTGAAGTTAGGGCTACTAACTGTAGGAGTCGGAATGAAAGCTCCCTGAATCCTGGGGAATTTTAAAATGAGAAGTTTTGATCAGTTTCTCTTATCAATTTCTATTCCTACATGTGACAGCACATGCCTCTCCAAATGAGTGTTTCTTTTTGTGGTAAACTTGCATCTTCACTGGAAAGGGGAAAAGGAAACGCATATACTTGCCATACAATTCCAACTGTATGTTGTAGACCAGTCACACCCTAAATTCACCTTTTAAGTAGTGTCCTCATGTTTTCATATTTAAATTCATTAAGACAAAAGTGTTCTAGGTCTTAATGATGTGCAGAAATGACAGTAAAATATTTGTGTTGAATAGATGAGTCTTTGCAATTATGATACATTTAGGGTCTGGGTAAGTACTTTGCAGTCTAACCAAAGCAATCAAGTCTACTATCCTCCTTTTTAATTCTGAATCTAGCTTATTTTATTGTCTGTATTGTCATCTCTATCATTTGTTCTGGGCCTACACCCTTGTGGACAAATTCCCTTTCACAGGGGTCACAAGAGTTGCCTAAAACCATTGGAAAACACGTATTTCCAATGGTCTTAGAAACCGAGACACGGCTCCTCTATCTGTCTCCAGGCGAGTCTGCCCACATGCAGATATGCCCACATATGAGTATTAAAGGGTCATGGCATTAGGAAGGTTGAGAACCACTGTGAGGGAAGACTGTAGTTTGAAAGGGGGTTTGAAAAGGTTTCCTGGAGAAGATGGAATGTTTTGCATATACAATATGTTTCTCTGGCAACTTGCCATTACTGCTCCTGGCTGGAGGTTAAGGGAGAGAAATTTCCTTTCCTTCCCCTTTGCTGCAAAGTAAAAGAGCACATGGGTCCTTATCCTCAATTCTCTGCTACTCTCTGGTGACTTGCTGGGGATCCCACCATTTACTAGGCACAGTTCTCTGTCCCAGACATGTACAGAAATCTTAACAAAGTCATTGACATACAGGTCGTAGACACCTCCACATTTACCATTCTGTGAAGGCTCAGATCTTTTGGACAGTTCTTACTCAGGAAGTTTTACACGTACCTTTTGCAAGTACTTTGATATATATAGTCCATGACTAAAGATAGTAAAAAGACCTCTGCCTCACTGGTATTTGGTTCATTTCAAAGTGGAAACCTATACACTATTTATTTCATCAGGTTAGGGAACTCTTGGTGAGGAATTCCCTTTTCCAATGCAAGGCAGCACATTTTTTGAAACAAATCTTCTGAAAGAGTTGCCTGGGGACACTGGGAGTTTAGTGACCCTAGAGTTAGAATTAGATCCTCATGGATTGGTTTGTTTGTTGTTGTTTTCCTGTTGTTACTAAGGCCATGGCTTAATCAATAAGCAGTAAACATAATAGGGTCTTAAATTCTCTACATTTTCTGAACAGTAGTGAGAACTGTGGCAGATAGGGTTAAGTGACTTGCCCAGGGTCATACAGCTAGTAAGTATCTGAGATCAAATTTGAACTCAGATGATTCTTCCTGACTCTTGGCCTGGCACTCTGTCCATTGCTCTACTTAGCTGTCAGAGGAATCAAATACAGGGCATCTATATTCAAATACAGGGCATCTATATGCCTCTATTTTTTAAAAAATGTATTTGTTTTGGTGGGGAGAGAATAGGCAGTATTCAGACATGTGGTTCCATAATAAAACAAATGAACACAAATTGACTTGCAGCGTTAGCTACAATCCAGGAAGAAAAATTAGGTAGAATTGGATACTATTTCCAGGACACCCAGCACAAAAGAATATCATCATTCTGGACATTATTTAGAAAGATACTGGACTCCAGTCAAAAAGAGTTAATTAGCAATGAAAACTTAGGTTCATATATTGCTTTATAGTTTAATTTCTTTCCAAAAGTCCTGTGAGATCATCCAAGTATTATTGTCTCCATTTTGCAAATGAGAAAACTTAGGATCAGAGTAGATAAGTGACTTCCACAAGGTCACATAGTCACTCAATGTTTGAGCCAAATTTTAATTCCAGGTCTTTTGATTTAAAGTCCATGACTTTCCTGAACTTGAAGCACAGCAGTACAGTGGGATGCATGTCCTGGGAATAGTGTAAGTCCACCTAATTTCTTTTCCTGGACTATATGTTAGCACTGCCAGCTATCCTTAATTTGGTTTATTATGAAATCATATGTTTGAATATTACCCATCCTCACCCCACCAAGACAAACAATAATGAAATAAGAAAATACAGACATAGTATAAGAACATTAGATTTAGCTATCTGCGTTTGAATCTTGATTCTAACAGATGATATGGTCTCTGACATTGCACTCTGGGTCAAAATAGTGCTCAGGAAATAATAGATTTTCCAGTGCTTAAGAAATATAATTCTTTCTCTCTTAAAGAAAAGACAGTGGCATTGGAGAAGGTCCAGAAAAGGTTAATTATAATGATCAGGAAGATGGAGGAATTTCCTTATGAGCACAAAATGAAAAGACTAGCACAATTCAATCAAGAAAGAGGAAAAAAAAAGCCTATAATGGGAAGTACAGCTTTATTTATGGGTAGTTAACTTAGGGGAAATGTTACCTGCCCTAAAGGGAGATGCAGATTGAACATACAAATAGAGAGGTTTGGGTAAATTGGGTAAATTTGAGATTAATGTCATGTGGTATAGCTTTTTCCTGCCACAAATGCTCCTTGGCACTGCTGTCAAGGAGAAAATATTAGATTGGATGGATCATTCATGGACCATCTGAGCTACCATGACATTCCTTCTGTTGCATCCATCCCTTTTTTTTCCCCTCTCTCATGTTTATAATTGCTTTTTTTATTCATTTGGGATTTTTTTGGTTTACAACCTAATTAGAATAATACAGTCCAGCTGACCAGCCCTAATTCCTTACAAGTAAAATACCAGTTTGTTAATGTAGAAAGAAGTTATTTATGAAAGTTGAATTGTGTTTTATAATTGGCTTTTCTATTTGTGTCATTCAGGATCCTCATAATGTATATCTTAGTTTTGTACAGCTATTTTCCTGATTTTTTTTAAATTGGATGCCTAAGTAAGAATCTCTTTCTAGTTTATGTATTTTATCTCCCTATCTCTTCTCCTCAGTCTCCTGCTACAGTAATATTTGTGTTCAATTACATTTGGAATTTTAATAACCACATTGAAAAAGTGCTTATAAAAAGGGCATATATTATTTTTCAAAGTATTTTCTTACTTTTCCCATAAATGAAATATACATGAAGAAACATATAGAATAAAATTATACTTTGTATAGGTTAGAAATTATATTAAGAATATAATTAAAGCTATCATTTTAAAAATATTCTATCCACAATGCATAGTATCTTTTTTTTTGACAATGATAACTCTCTGTCATTTTACCATTTTTTGTGGCTAAATTAGCACATGGAATATGTGTAGGTAACTAATTCAAAAGGCGCATTCAGCCATCAAGAAATTAAATCTTGAACAGGATTTAAAAGTCTTGTAATTTATAGATATAGCAGAATAAATAACATGTTTGATATTCACTAGAAAAGTGAGATAAGACAGTAGCAGATATCTGTGAAAAATAATATGACCCTAGAGAATACATAGTTTTATTTAGCTGGCTTCAATAAGGGACAGTTAACACATCAAAATCAGCTTTGTTGAGTCTGACAAAGTGGCAAATAAGCCTTGTGCTTAAACTGTTCCCTCAAGATTAATTAGTCAGTTTATAAAACATCCCATCCTCATAAACAAAGGGCTCAAGATTATGTTTAAAAACAAACAAATAGATTGAAGTTAGAAGTGCCAATGCAGTAAGACAAGATGGACTAAATTACTGATGGCTGATAGACAGTGGTCCTGGCATTTATAATGCAGCATCCAGCAATGACAGAAAGTCATCTGGAGATGCTGAACCATACCAGATGTAATGAAGTGCTGTGATGGAATTAAACAGAAGCAACATGGTGATTTATAGCCAATGTTGTAATGGAACCACACCATACTTTTGTACATTAGGTAATTGAAAAGCACATTGTGAATAGTACAGCTAATGTATTTTTCCACCCTTCTGTTTAACAATATAAGTTGTCCTTCCTTTCTATAGACTACTCATAGTCCCTTTCTTGGTGCAATATATTAACAACAAATACATTTTGTGCTTCTGGCCCAAGTGACGATTTTAATCAGTGATGTCATTCATTAAGAGTTAGAAGCTCTCCACTGACCGTGGTGATTATAATTTTCCACGAGTCAATCAAACTGATTTAATTCTACTCTAATATTATTAACTTTTTTGATAGTCAAACCACTATCTGCATTACTCTTATTACAATTGGAAACAATATATTACCAACTATAATCTATCTTGTGAGGATGATATCTGCCTTCTTCCTCAGCTGAGAATGGCACACAAGTGGATGATGAAGCATAGCAAAAAGCACATGGATTAATGCAGGGTAGGATCTATACAGGAAATACAGTTGAAGAGATTGAATCTTGTATACTTAGAATGCTGGGTGGAGAAAATGGGTGCAAGCAATTAATAATGAAGAACATAGACACCTTATTATACTGCTTAGACCTCATTAGCCATTCTAGGAAGCAGTTATTAAACATGATCAGTGGTTACCTTTTGAGTAGTTTTGTAGTTTTACCTCAGTTTTCCCTTCTTTGAATCTTATCCTTTCTATTCTTTCAGTTTGTTAGCACTGACCTTACTCTGCCATTTCCCCATCCAAACACCTAGATGCAGGAGAGAAAAGAGATTGGTTAAATGCCTACTAACTAGTTTTGTTACTATAATGCCAAGGGAAGGCAACTTCCAAGGTTCAGAATACTGCCATAGCAAATTCCATTTATTCAGTGACAGATTAAGGCAAAACATTCATAGAACAGAGAAAATCAAAATACAGTGTAACTCATTCATTTAGCAAGTAATTTCTCAATTCAATCCAAGTACTACTCCACCCCTGGACAGTACTTTCATTTAGTCAGTCAAAGTCTCTTTTCTCAAATGGAGATTAGTTTCCAATCATAAACAAAGTACCTTCATTTGATCAGTCAAAGAGCACAAAAAGTCAAAAGTTTCCCACCACTGGATCACAACTCAATTACAATACCATTCATTAATGCCAAACACTTTCTCAAAAGGGGCAAGAGAGCAAAAAGGCCATCTACCCTTAAGCTAAAACAAGGTTAAGATATCGTCACAACATTGAAAACCCAAGAAAAGGCCCTTCCTTCATCTTGACATCTGTTCCTAGGGACACAAAGCTTAACAAAGCCACAACATACATTGCCAGTGTCCTCATTAATTCACCCTCTGCCAGCAGAACAGTCCCAGAACCCCTGAAAACATTAACAAGACCCTCTTCCAGGATTTCTGTAAACATACAACAAGAAAATCCTCCTTCAAGGCTTCTGATCCAACAGCAAGTTTCCAGGACCTCTGCAACTGCAGCACTGTCTTTCACCAGCAGACGAATCTGGCAAAACAATATCAAAACAGATAGACAAAATACAAAATATAGGCTCCTCAGTTCTTGGCAGCTCTGGGTGGCAGTTCTCAAAAGTCCTGGGCAGCTCCAACTGGCCCTCAGCAGTTTTTCTCTCAGCAACTCTGGCCCCCAGCAATTCTTCTCTCTGCCTCCATAATACTGCACTCCAAAAGTCCTTCTTGCTTCCTCTGCTTTGACCTTCTCTCTGCTTGGTCTTCTCTCTGCTTGGGCTTTTCTCTAAATCCACAGCACCAGCTCTTCCCAGTTCAGCCCTCTCTCTTCATGTCAACAAGTTCATCCCACAAGTGGGATTCATGAGCTCTAGGGTTTAACATTCAACCCCCAAACCACGCCAATACAGGGGGATCTTTAAATTCTATTACCCTTAAAGTTATTTATTAGCAGTATTAGTGGAGAGTTTTGTCAGAAAAGGTTAACAGGGTTAGCTAAAATGGGATTTTGGAATTATCTATGGAACTTGTTCTATCTTTGCCCCCCATTGCTATAGACAATTAAGAGTCAACTGTACTTGCTATAATATTTATTATTCATAAAAATGGGGCCAAATTAAAAGCCAGGATTCTGTAAGCATTAAAAGCTGACTTTTAATTAAATTGTCAGTTCTGGGGTACCTAATTGATGAAATGCTATTGTTGCTTAAAAGCACCAAAATTGTTGCTATGAGCTTTTGGTGAAGTTTATTGAGGACAAAAGAGTTAGGGAAACCTCCCACAAAAGTTAATATAATAAAAATGAAATATAGTATTTTAAATTACAAAAAAGTTTAATTTTGTTCATTCTCTAGGGGAAAAAAGGAAAACATTTTTAGCTTGAAGTTCAGCTTGCTGTGTTGACCCTCCATCTATTATCTACTTAAGGTTTAAATTATGCCATCATAGTACTATTTTAAATTTGAGAAAACGAAGTGCACACTTTTAGGATTTGAAATTAAATCTAAAAAGGAGGAGGCTAATTCCTAATTGCTAGAATTACAATACTCCCCTGTGTTGGGGTTTGTTTTTTTTTAAATCCATCTTGAGGCAAGACTAATTTTGGAAAAGCAATAAAAAAGAAAATAATTAGACATTCATGAGAAAAAAAATTCACAGTAATATAACTTTTATACCATGCCGTCTACAAATTATTAAATGTAGAAACATTAATCCCTGTACTTCATCTTTGAGGTTAATGCTGTTCTCATTTCCACATATTGTTATGAGAAATAATATCAATCTCACTTCCCCCATCATGTTAAACTTTATATATGTAGATGATTCCCTGCCTTACTATCAATAGGGAATGTACTCTGAGTCTGTTTTCCATAAATGGAATTTGTTTTATTCTGATTTGCCTACTCATTTACTACCAGCTGCTTCTTTGTGACACCTTCTTGCTAGGATCAGACTCTGAATACTTGTGAAGGCTAACCATTTTTGTTGCTGTATGGTCATCATTGGCAGTCTGTTGTTTTTGATATAGCCTTCTGTCTCACAGGCTACCTAAGAACTTTGTTCAGAATGGCAAAATTATACCGTTTTTCAAAAAAGCTATTTTTACAAATCCATTCCAGTTGTATGTTACCACAAGCATTAATACATGGTCAGCAGGCTGGGAACCAGAGCTGATGTTTTTAATTAATAGATTGTTAATGTTTTATCATTCTGACTTTTTACCTAATACTGATTTGCTGTTGTCCTTCATTCTTGAAGAGGACCATAGTGATGTCACTATGTTGGGGTCGAGGTACAGTGTGTCTGACTGCGGCTGATCAGACTAATACAAGTTTAGAAGGATCTATCACAGAACAATATCAATAACATTTAAAACTATATTAATACAATATATAATATGTAAATAATATCAGTATCACTTAATATTGTAGTAGGCTCAAGGGCAGTGTCCCGTGTGACCCAGAGGGTAGAAGCACAGACAATGAGAAGTTGACTTTGACGTGATATAAAGGAAAATTTCCTAACAGTAAAAGTTATTCACAAGTGAAAAAGTGTTGTTTCAAGATGTAGTTTCCCATCACTGGAAGTCTTTATAAGTAGAAGTTAGATGGATACAGGTAGAGTTTATTAGTGAATGAGTTTCACAATTGGGTAGGAGAACTGGAAGGTCTCCAGATTTCTTTCTACCACTGAGAATCTGTAACTAGTATTAAGGGTTCAGTTACTTTCCATTTGTATTTGTCTCAAGCCTGAATCAAATCCTCCCTTTCATTGCAACAGTCACAAGAAATTGAGTAAATGCCCATAGCCCTAAAATATTTACAGGCAGAAGCATGATATAAACAGATGTATTTGGAAACATATTGCCCTTGGTACAGTATACGCAACTCAGGCCAGAAAATTTCAGTTGACTTCTTTCTGATGGATTGTTCAGCTATGCAATAATCATAAATAAAAGAAGTAATGAAACAGAGAAGGCTGGACTGTTTGAAATCCTAGTATAAGTATGTCACCTTAGAAGAATATATTAATTTGGTCAGTTGTTCCAAGCCTAGAAGCTATCTCATATGATTTAGAGTGGATTATTACAAAGAAATGGAAATTAGGAGATACAAGGCCTTCTGAAAACCTAAAGAAATTAAGAACTGAATTGGTGTGACAAGAGGACATTAACAAAAGACCATGGTCTCTACTCTTATGTCTGAAAAGAAACAAAATACTTTTTTCTTCCTTCTCTTGCCTGCTTTCTACAATCATAGAATTATCTGAAAGTGGGAAAAAGCAGATAAAGAGGTGGCAGAAATACATTTCCAATGTGAATATCCTGTTAAAACTAAAATATTGATGGTAAGAAGAAAGAGGAACACATGGTATTAATCCCATCTTTATTTCATAGATGCTAGAAGTATTAACATTGGCAACAGCTGTCGTCCTCTCCTATGGTAATGAAGTTATAGAAGTTGAAACCTGACATGGAAAAACAGAGAATAATGACAATATCTGCAAATAATGAAAATTTGTTCATGGTAACAAGTTAAACCCTTGCCTATAAATACTCCTCACCAGCATAATGTTTGAAACTGAACTCTCATAAAAAAGAGCCTCTAAATCCATTGATATTCCCCTCCTCAGTAATGAGCCAAAATTAGTTTTTGTTTAGAAGTTGTGAAGAACTTTGCATTTATAAAATTTTTTGCAATTATTTTATTGACTCTTCATTCTGAACTACAAGACATTAGAAATTATTATTTCTGTCTTATAGATGATTACAACAAGACAGTACAGTGGACTTCATCAGTCTGAAAGATTTTCAAAGGATCCTGGGTGGTTGTCATTTATTATTAGAAAGTATTTTGAATTTACCACTCCCTGTACCTTGGAATCATAGATTTGGAGATGGAAGGAAAATTAGAGGCCATCTTGTCTGACCTCCACAGTTTACAGATGAGGAAATTGAGTCTGAAGAAGGTTCAGTGATTTGCCCAGGATCACACTGCTTATAAATTTCAGAAATAGAATTTGAACACAGGTCTTTCTAATTCTACTATGTTCTGTCCTTTACACAATATATCCTTCCATCTGAAAAAATCTTCATTTCAACCAGAACAACAAATTACATTTTATCCTTCCTTCTCTCCACTGTTATTTTTCACCTCGCAAATCTTTGCTCAGAATGATATGCACAATTGTAAAGTATTCTGTTTTGCTATTTTACTAAGAAAAATTAAGTCCTTCTGTTATGAGCTCACTCATTTTCCTTCCCCTACACCTTAAAAACCCTTAACTTCTTCACCTCTTCACTCCTCCTCTGATCTAATATCTGAGCAAGAAGTGCCCCTTCTTGCCAACATCAACTCCCATATTTATACACTTGACCAATTCCCTGTTATTATTTCTTGATGCTTATCCTATTCACATTTCCTTATTCCCTCTCATACTCAGTCTTTTTTACCCCTCTGCTGCTTCCTCCTACTGCCCACAGATATAAACAGGCATCTCTCATTTGGAAAAAACAAAAATCTTCCCTTGACCCTGCAATCAATCCCCTCAAGCTATTATCCTTTAGCTTTCTTTCCAATTCCATTTGTTGCCAGGTTCCTTAAAAGAATGTTCAATTCTCAAGGCATCTATTTCTTCTCAAGGAACACTTGCTTTTCAACAATTTTAATCTTGCTTATACCTTTATTTACTACCTTATCAAAGTTTACCAATGATTTCTTCTTATCTGCCTCATCTTTGGGATGGCTGTGTCACAGAGTCCTTTCACAGGCTCTATGCATTCCATTGACATTCTTATCTCCCTTCCTCAAGGTTTTGGTGGAATTATTCCACCAAGAAACTGTCTCTCTCTACTCTCTACCCTCCATGCACCTCCCCCTTGGTTGAACTTCAGTTATACTTGGTTTTAATATTGAGCAATTTAGCACTTTCATTCAGCTCTTTGTTTTTTGATTGTTTCCTCTGTGCTAGTGTTCTCTCCCCAAACAGATTGTAAGCATTTTTTTTGTACTCCCCAAATTGTGCAGCTTAGTGCTGGACCCAAAGGTCTTGACTGATAGATTCTCCAAGGGATTCAAGACCACTTAATGTTTCTAATAATCATCAATGGTTTTTATTTACTGAATCCATTTAAGATCAACAGAAAACTATCTACTGTGCAGCATCTCTGGCCAAGTTTGTTTTCAGTGAATTAGTTTACATTAGTAGCTGCGACAAGCTTGAAGATCTGCCAATATTAATCTTAATCAAGAAAGGAAGGAGTGCTATTTCAGAGCTCCTCACTAAAAATACAATAGATATTTCTTTTTCTTACCACCTCTCCTCTTTGTGGTTTTGTACGTGACAGAGAACCTGTATCCCTCTGCAAAAAAAAAAAAATGTAAGGGGAATTAGGAAACATAAAGGAAGAATGAGGTAAAGTACAACGATGCCAGTGCATATTTCCATGGTACTATAAGGTCTAGAAAGCAAATTTCTCACAATAACCTCATGAGGCAGGTAAATAAAATATTATTCCTATTTTATAGATAGGGTAACTGGCTCATAGAAAGGTTAAATGACTTAAACATGGCCAGTACATGTCAGAGCTTAGACCAAAATGAGTCATGTCAGTAACAACAGAATTACTTCAATACACAGATATTGCACATGCACCATGGGATGGATAGAGAGCTTCTCTCAGAGCCAAGAAGACCTTGGTCTAAGTCCTGCCTCCAATCACTGAGGACTGGGAGATGCTGGGCAGGTTACTGTACCAATCAGTTCTGTAGGCAGTCTGCTGTATCTGTGTCTCTCTCTGTCTGTCTCTCTGTCTCTGTCTCTGTCTCTCTGTCTTTCTCTGTCTCTGTCTCTCTCTCACATCAATGGGGTGAAGTGACTTGCCCAGGGTCTCACAAATACTAAGTGTCCAAGTCCAGATTTGAACTCAGGTTTTCCTGATTCAGTGCAGCTATGTAGTGGATATAGTTCCTGGCCTGGAGTGAGGAAGAATCATCTTCCTCATCACAAATATGAACTCAAACAAAACACTTACTGGTTCTATGGCCCTTGACATATCACTTTTTTGCCTCAGTTTCTTCACCTATAAAATGAGCTGGAGAAGGAAATGATAAACTATGCCAGTATCTTTGCCAAGAAAATCCCAAATTGGGTCATAAAGAGTTGGATGCAACTGAAAAATGAATGAACTATAAAAGTACAACTTCCTACCTCCAGGCCTGGCACTTTATCTACTGGGCCATCTAGCACTTTGATATATATTATTTCATTTTATGACTTGTCAATTCAGTTATTTCTGTTTTGATATTTCTATAGCATTCGTGTTTTATAGCATTGTTACCTGGGATGTTTTTGGTGAAAAATTATAAATTTTACTCATCTATATTATTTCCAAAATCATGTCCATCCAAAAAAATATTTATACTAGAAATTAGGACTCTAGTACCCAAAGACAAAAGCAGAACAGTATCTGACCTCAAGAAACTATCATTGTACTGGGGGGAAAGAGAGCCTATAACATGATGGCTCACTAAGTAGAAACTGACTCATAAAAGCAAGGCAAATTTGGGACCTTCTGGTTCTTGAAGTCTATGCAGATAATTTGAGATTGCACATAGAAGACCATATGTTTCTATGCAAATGTGACGTGGATCTAATATTAGGAGCTTTTCCAGAAACTGCTCTGCAATATGTTTTTCAGGGGGAATAAAACAACAAAAAACAGTTCATCTTGGTGTGCTACTTCAGCATAGCTGTAGGCAGCAGTTTGTGGGCTGTGTACATACAGGGATGGTACCTCGATACCAACTTTCCATTTATACCCTTCTTTGATTTTTGAGAGAGCAACAGATGGAGGAGCTAGCACAATACATGCCTAGAGTAGTGCTTGGGGTCATGTTTTTTCCTTAAGATGCCAGGAGTGTGACTGACTGTAAGACCCAAACCCTAATACTTTGTATATTGTGTCCCTTTTGTCCTTCTAATGCCCTATTTATGGATGTGATTCCTGTAATACCTCTCCAAAGACAAGTCAGTAAGGAACAGTGTTGGCTACCTTGCTTTTAGTAGCTGAATTGCATCAATGCTACAAATTCTCTCTAAGAAGTAATTTAGGCCTGCCTTAAAACGTTCATCCAGCTTTTAAATTGTATACGTGTTGCAAACATTATTGCGTTTCTCATGCATTCTTTCTTTATCCTATACACATATAACCCACACTTAAAAATGGGTGCTTCCAAGATTTTTCATATAACTACATGAAGTTCATATGCATGCCAGGCTTATTTTCTCCAGACACATTTATGTAACTCCACTTCCAAAATATGTACTTGGGGTCTCAATTGCTTCTTTTGGCACAACACTTTTTGTCCCATCTTAATAGAGATGCAGCTATATTCCCCGGAAATTTCACTTAGTTACCTATGCTTCTTAACTATATCCACAATCTGTATTGCAGAGTGGACTAGAAATGCTTCCCTATCCCTTCCTTGCCATGATTTTCCATCATGGCCTTTCTCTTCCATTTAGCAATGATAAAGTATGTCTAGCGTCATTTTCTTTCATAGTAGAAAACTCCAGTTTTCTGGTTTCACTAGTAGAACAGCTTTAGCACTTTGGTCATGTGGTGACCTGACATTAAGTAGACTGTTGTGGCAGCAAGAATCTTTGGCCCAAATGAAGAACAGGGCATGAGAATTTACTTTTCCCTAAAGACACCTATTTATTTAAGAATTCTGTTCTGCAAGAACTGAAGGATCTTTTCATTGAATCTCAAAAAATAAAACTAGCAAGTGATTTTTTCTGAAATTTTAAAGCTTTTTTTGTGATCACATGACAACTTGCAAAGAAAATTTTCATGAAAGTATATTGTTTTGCTCCCGACAATGTAAGTTAAATTACTGTTTGGGTAAAAATACAATTAGCTTTCAGTTGAATTTAGAAACAATGGAAAAGTTTCAGCCATAAGGCATCAAATTTATAGTTGGATCAATACTTTGTGGAAGGTCCTAAGATTTGAGATACAAGTATGAGCTTAAAGGATTTTCAGTTTTTGACTATATCAGCTTAGCCTTTAGTGGCTGGGTGGATAGAGGGGAAAGAATGCCTTGACCTCACCACTTTACTTTATCTTTGACCATTTCCTGACCTTTCTTCTGCTTGGGAAAGTGGAAGGGACTTGGAGTTGAAAAGTAACTGAGGAACCCCAAACTCTAGAGCTTGGTAGCTTGGTTTTGTGTAATGAGTAATGTTAAATGAGTAATAACTAGGTATAGCATAGCCTTTGGAGATTAAAGTGGGTTGTTTATATACAACATTCACCATTTTTGAGATTAAGGTCTCTTTAATTGGGATTTAAAACCCCAGGGCAGGAAGTTTATTCCCAAGAAAAGATAGGTTTATCCCTTAACTACTTAGCTAGGAATGTCTCTGTTCTTTGTCTTGGAGTGGTAAGCATCTGGGACTTAAATCTCATTCTGGAGGTATGTACTCCAGGACCTAGGATCTCAAAGGAATATGAATGGCCACTTTAAAAGGAAAAACCGAAGAAAACAAATATTTTCCTTCCACCTTCCCACCTTTGTTTTTTTCCCTCTTAAGGAAGGGAAGGTTTTTGCTAATTCATGATTGTAGGGATTACTTTTCTAATTTTTATTTGTTTGTTTAAGCCTCTAGTTTGAGAGCTCTAAAAAAATTGCACATTCCTCTCTTCTCATGAGGAAGAGATAGCTGAGCACTTTAACAGAAACCAAAATCCAGAAGTAGAGGAAAGCTCACCAGCCATGCAAGTGCTCATTGGGACTCTGCTTGGTGAACCAGTGTCTAATGGGGACTGCTTATCCATTCAAGCAGGGCAGGTCTAAGTAGAAAAATGCTTGAAAGACAGCAACCTGGTGGAAACTTTATGCTCAATGAGCAGAGGAAGGGCATTCCACATTTGGTAGGGAGCAAGTATAGTAGGAGTAGTTTGATAGCATTGAAGAGGAGCCCAAAGAGGGTTAGAGCTGCCTGAGACCCCAGAATACCAACATGCCGGGTCCTGCTGAAAGAATTCCATTCAAGTCTTCTCAGCCAAGGAAAAAAGTAAAGTTTATTTAAAGTTCAAGTTTACCACGTAGGGTGCTAGGCCATTTCACGGGTCTCTCACATAGCAAGTCTGTGTGCTAGGGCATTCTATGGCGCAACTCACAGAGTAAGTCTGTGCTAAGCTATCCCATGGTGCTCTCACACCACGTGGAGGGAAGATGGGATTCTATATACAGAAAGGTTGTGGGAGGAATCTAGGGGTGGTCCAGAGGAGGAGATTGGGGAGGGTCTTCAGGAGTCAAGATGAAGTCAGACTCTAGTAATGAGTGATTAAGGGTGGGAAGTTGCTGGAGGCTACCTGGAGACCATAGACAGTGGTGGGCCAGGCCAGTTCAAAGGTGGGAAACTATTGGAACAAAGGAGGCTAAAGACTTGGGCAGAGCCACAACTTAAGGCTCAGAACCTCAGGCAAATGCCTTCCCTGGGAAGGTTTACTTTCCCAGAGTCTGTACCTCAAAGAATCACCATTGGAACAAAGGGGGACTAAAAATTTGGGCAGAGCCACAACTCAAGGCTCATGACCTCAGGCAAATGTCTTCCCTGGGAAGGTTTACCTTCCCAGAGCCTGTACCTCAAAGATTCAAGGAGCTCAAAAAGAGGGGGCGGGATGGAGTCCCAGAGCCTATACCTCATCAGCATCACCAGAAGACTGAGTTAAAAGATTGGGTTAAAAGATTGAGTTTAAGATCTTGTAATAGAGACACATTTTCTTTGTGACTTTGTACAATTCATTTAACTTTCCTAGACTAATATGATGGAAGGAAAGAAACTAATATTTATTAAGTACCTGCTATGTGGCAGGTATTCTTACAACCACCCTGGGAAGCAGGTGCTATTATTTTTAGTTTTTAAAAAAAATCTAAACATTAATATTATATTACATAAAATTTTACATATAAACAAAATATTCATATTGAAGAGGGTGCCCAATGAGGGTTAGGCCTGCCTGAGACCCCAAAATACCAACATGCCGGGTCCTGCGGAAATAATTCCACTCCAGTCTTCTTAGCCAAGGAAAAAGTAAAGTTTATTCTAAGTTCAAGTTCGCCACGCGGGGTCTATCACACAGAGTAAGTCTGTGCTAAGCTATTGCAAGGCACTTTCACACCCTGTGGAGGGAAGATGGGGTCTTATATCAGAGGAATCTAGGGGTGGTTCAGAGGACGAGCCTGAGGAGGGTCTTCAGGAGGAGTTAATGAGGTCAATGCAAGAGTGGATTGATATTTTGATAGGCTCAAGGGTGGGAAGCAGATGGACAATGGAGGGCCAGGCCAGTAACAGGTTTGGGCCCAGCCACAATGAAATACTTATGGCCTCTGCAAATGCCTCCTGAAGATTCAATCAGACTTCAAGAGGTTTCCCAGAGTATGTACCTCAAAGATTCAAGGAGAGCTCAAAAGGCGGGGGAGTCCCAGAGCCTACACCTCATCATTTCCCCCCTCAAACAAATGGGACCCAAATTCCTTTGGGGTAAAGGGTGAAGGTCTCAGCTTCTGAAAGTGCTTCCTGCTGGCAAGGAATGTAGAGCTGTCCCTGCCTCTCTGGGTCCTGTTCGAGGGGGTCAGCCTTCACATCCAAGAGGTCAGATTCTGGAACACGCCTGATGCCAGGTCCAGTGGGCTGGAGAACTTGGGGCTTAAACCCTGGAGAAGACAAATCTGGCAAAGAAGTTAAGCAAACAGACCAAAACAGGCACAAGACAAACAACAGATCATCAAATGGAGGGGGGGGGTATGTCTCATGACATCCCTTAGTTTTCCCTTCGATGCCCATGACCCGATGGGTTGAGGGCCGAGTAGGGCCAGAGTAATTAACCAAAACAGAGAATGTAGCTCCCATATTGATCAGAAATCGGGTAACCTTACCTGCGACCTCAATGCTTGCCCAGGGCTCAGCAAGGGAAAAGGAGAAGGTGGGAGCATTGCCAGGCCTCAGGCTTCCCTGTCATTCTGAGTCCTGAGAAGACTCGTGGGCAGGGTACTGGGAGGTGGCTCTACCACTTTTCCCTCGGTGACCATCCTTCCTCCAATGTTCCTTCTGGTCAGATGGGCATGGTTCTAGAGACATTAGTTCCTGGGGCTCCCTCTGGGGGGGGGCCCTGGAGGGGCACTCCTTGGACCAGTGACCCTCCTTGTGGCATCAAAAGCAGGTTTTCCCTCTGCCCAAGTGACTGGGCTTCCTCTAACGGAATTCCCTGGGGGGGCTTTTCCTGGCCAGGGCAGCAGCCAAGAATCAAGCATGTTCTCTGTCTCTGGTTCGTTCCCTGCGTTCTTTCTCCTCTACTGCAACCAGGTCTCTGTTATTAAAGACTCCAAAGGCTATCTCCAGTAATTGGGCCTGAGGTGTTTGGGATCCCATCGCCAATTTCTGCAGTTTCCTCCTAATATCTGGGGCAGACTGAGTAATGAAATACACGTTAAGAATTGCTGCCCCTTCTGTAGAATCAGGATCTAAATTTGTATATCTTTTTATAGTTTCTACCAGTCTATCTAGGGAAAGGGCAGGGTTTTCTTCATTTGTCTGGGATATTTCTTTAATCTTCTGAAAATTTACCTGCTTCTGAAAGGCATTTTTGAGGCCTCCCAGTAGGCAAAGTACCATTTAGTCTCTCTTCTCTCTATCCTCTTGGGTCTGATAATCCCATCCTGGGTCACCAGTGGGAACAGCAGCTGTTCCTGGGGGGTATTTTCTGGGGTCATTGCTTGCCAAACGATCCCCAAATTTTGGGGCTTGTTCCCAGATTCTTCTCCTCTCCTCAGTGGAACAACAAGTAGAGAAGAGGATATGCAAATCACACCAAGAAAACTCAAATTGTAGGGTTAAATCCCGAAAGCCTTCAGTAAACTTTGTGGGGTTTTCAGAGAACTTACCCAGCTTCTCTTTAATTTGGTTGAGATCAGAAATGGAGAATGGGACATGCACTCTAGTTGTCCCTCCACCAGAGAGAGTAGCTTCCCTTAAGGGAAAAAGTCCTGAAGGTGCTGTGGGAACGGAGGCTTGGGAAGGGAGATTGGAAGTCCCACTTCCTGTAAGAGAGTGACCTGGGGGTGCTGGCTGGACCGAATCAGCTGGCTGACAAGGGGGAGGTCAGCTGGCACCTGAGGAGGGGAAGGGGTCAGAAGAGAAGATACCCCTGGTGTTGCCATGGGGGTAGGACCTGAGGCATGAGTGGGTGTTGCCTCAGGGGGAAGGGCTACTGAAGGGAGGCACTTCAGCAAGGCCAGTGGCAGGGGTCCCTGAGGGGGGAGGGGCCATGCTGGGAGATGCAGGGTAGGAGATAAGGATGGTGTAGGGGGCAGGAAATGAGGGGTATTGGGCTAGAGGAAAAGGGAAGGGAACCCAGGGGGAAGAGGGTTGGGATCCAGCATGAGGGGCATGGGCAGCTGCCTTGGTGGGACCAGTGATTGGGACCTGAGCAGGAGTTCTTGAAGGGGGAGGGGCTGGGGCCGAAGCCATAGGAAGGGGGTCTTTTAATTGGTTCCCTTTGCCCCTTTGTGGAGAAGCTCTAGCTTCAAGCATCTCACACCCTTTCCTGAGAACTGTGTTCCGAGGCAGTTCAATGAAGGCCAGCAAATAGGCAGCTTCTACCCATTTTTCCTCTCTTTGACAGTATGATTCTAACTGCAAGAGAGTATTCTCTTTTAAAGTCCCCAAAACAGGCCACCATTCATGGTTCTCTAGGAGACAGCTAGGCCAAATAGTGTTGCAAAAAAACACTAGCCTTTCCTTTTTAAGGTCTCTAGAGAAACTAAATTTTTCCCAGTGTTTTAGAAGACAAACCAAAGGCGAACTTTTGGGAGCCACAGGTATAAGGGCCTCTCTTTCTCCATAAAGGAAGGTTTGAGAATAAGCCTCGAAAAACAGACAAAACAAAACAAGACAAAAAACCTACAAAAAATACCTTGAGTTTTCCCAGTTCCCTAGGGCTGAGAGAATTGAAAGTATCTACTCACATTTCCAGATGAGGTGTCTGTCTTTGTCCTCCATTCTTCAGAAACTGTGCACGTGTTCTCCATGTTCTCCGCCACAACCAAACAGGACCAAAAACCTGAGATCAGGCTGAGTACCTAACTGTCTGACCTAATGGGACCTAAGAGGTCAGGCCCACAAAAACAAAATACAACAACAACAACAACAACAAAAACACGCAAAAAAAATGCACCAAAAAAAACAAAAATACACACCTCCAAGCTAATTGAAGGACAAGAAATCAATAGGGAAAAAGAGAGGCTTACATACCTTCCAGTGCCGTCTGGAGAAGAGCTTGAGATTAGCAGTGCTTCCCAGTGTCAGGGAACCATAAAAATGAAGAGGGTGCCCAAAGAGGGTTAGCGCTGCCTGAGACCCCAAAATACCAGCATGCCGGGTCCTGCGGAAAGAATTCCACTCAAGTCTTCTCAGCCAAAGAAAAAGTAAAGTTTATTGAAAGTTCAAGTTTGCCACAAGGGGTCTCTCACACAGAGTAAGTCTGTGCTAAGCTATTCCAAGGCACTTTCACACCCAGTGGAAGGAAGATGGGGTCTTATATACAGAGGAATCTAGGGGTGGTTCAGAGGAGGAGCCTAGGGAGGGTCTTCATAAATATATTATTTATATTTTTATTTATTTTTACAGTTGAAACTGAGGATAGAGGTTTTATGACCCTCTGATTCTACAGCACCAGCAACTTTCCTATATTGAAAGAGTGAGTCAATTTAGCCACATATGTTCCTGACATGTATGTCTCTTCATGTCTGTTCTTTGAACTGATGGTATATGTAATTGTAGTTAAAGATACCCCAAATTTGTAGGGTAGAATGATTTCTTTTTCTTTTTCATTTAAAAATTTTTTTAATTAAATTTTTTTTTTTTTTACTGTGCCATCATATTTAATGTCTTTTCTTTGAACTAATTTTTTTCCCTGGCTGATTCTTAAAGGTAACCATGTCAGTTGGTGCTTATCAGTGAGTGAGAAAAGTGAAAACTTCTCAGACTATACTCTAAAATCTAGTAAGGCTTTTTGTGGGAAACAGGCCCAAGTTTCCCTTCACCAGAAATCACATGATTTACAAGGACTCAAAACTCAGAGTGGTAGAGAGTCACCCCTCTCCTCAGTGACACCTAAGCATAAGATATGCCAAGTAAGGACAGAAGTGCTTTCTCAAATGTACTTTGGGTGGTCTACTGTTTCCTTGTTCTGGTACTTGATGTAGATTGCTGAGCTTAGATTGTACACCTGCCTTCCAGGAAATGGAAGAAAAGGGTCACGAGTGGCGTGGGGGAGAATTCGTGTTAGGTAGGGCTTTGTAACTTCACTATTTCCTTTTGTAAATTGTTTCTCTTCCCTGACCATTTGTCAGGAGGGTGGCCCTTTCTTGAATCCTAATAAACCATTATTTTGTGCTTCCTACCATGAGAAACCTCTGAGTATTATTTGGGAAAGGATTTCTGTTGCAGACAGTTTTGGGGTGCCCACATGAGCTATAATTTTAGCAGATAAAACCTATGGACCATGTCATAACTTTGGTAGCCTTATTCAGGGAACTCAGGCACTAGAAGAATATCACTTAATTTTCTAGTGGACTAGGTTTTATTTTGGAAGAATTCTTTCCCTCCCCCCTCCCCTCTTCTCCCTCATTTCAGATCTTGCAACATTGGTTTATTTTTGTAATCATCCTCAAGACGCTTGTCTTCCACAGCAGAGTGGCACCATATAGGAGCTGTTTAGCCTGAAATTATTTTAAAGGGTCGAATTTTAAAAGAATTAGACAAAGTTGATGCAGGAAGAACACAAAGCATGGAATGGCAGCATCACAAAATGAGAAGACTTTATTGCATTTTCCATGTAAACTATTTTATCTTGATGAAAATGACTTTAAAAATTATTCCTCAGCTTTTCTCTTTCCTACCAAGTTTTTAAGCACTTTAGGGAAATCTATGTCCAGTTGATCTGATCATTACAAATTATTCTTAAATATTCATAAAAACAGTTTGCCAAAGGGCTTCAATTAGGCAACGTTTTGTTAAGGTTGTTTGAGTTACTTTATACACTAGACTAGTCATGAAAGAATATTTCTTTAAAAATATTCTTCAATCCTGGTTCAATTAAGATAATCTCCTAAGTCCTATTTTCAGTTCCTTTTGGTAATTTTTCCACGGCGTTCTTCCATTTCCTTTGTATCTTTCTATTATCTAGGGCCAATTACCAGTTTGTTTTTCCTCGACACAAGTGTCACAACAGGCAGTATGAGGCCAGCACGTAATGATGATGGATCAAGCCCTGCTGATATTGCAGCTGCCAGTGAGACAAGGATTCTCTGTGTTGCTCATTCTCTCCAAGAGTGTTAGATACAGTTATTTACCCTTTCTTTTTGTCCCTCTTCCTCTTTATCCCTTATATATTTACTTATGACTTACTGTTGGAAAATAGCTTGGGCTGTTTGTTGTGTGTCAGGATGGAATTGCATATAGCAAATATTCCTAAACTCAGTTCAGTTAACATTTATTAAGTGCCTACTGTGTGCTAAGCATGGGCCAATTCATTGACCCTTCTTTAAGAAGTCTTTAAGAAGTCAGCTAGCAGCCCTGAACTCAGGAGGACAAAGGTTCAAATTTGACCTCAGATATTTAGTAGTAAGTCACTTAACATTGTTTTCTTGCTTCAGTTCTTTATCTGTAAAATGAGATGGAGAAGTAAATGACAAACCACTCCAGTATCTTTGCCAAGAAAACCCCAAATGGGGTCATGGGGACTTGACAGAAAGCGGCTGAACAATAAAGACAAGTTGCTACACTGAAAGATGTGATTCACTAATGGAGTAAAGGGCCCAAAATACACATTCTGTGTAAGTTTTTGAATATTTTAAATATTCTTGACTTTGAGTATTAATTCCTGGTTTGTCACCAAGTCCTATAAGTAACAAAGCAGTTAAAATGAGATTTGTTGACTTTTACCTGTGGGCTATCTGAGGGGAAAAATTGGGAGCTTTGCTAAGTAAATAATGGCATAAACAAGATTAAAAGGTTTTGTTGTGAGAGAATAAGTGCTCTGAAGTAGTTTTGAAGTGTCTTTCAATAAGACCAATTGACATTCATATCCTAATTACAAATCACTCTTGCTTATTCATGAAAGTAATTCCCCAAAGATCCAAAGAGGATCATACTTTTTTAGGCAAATTAAAGTAATAGTACTACTTGAACATAACAGAATTGTATTGCATAAAATCATGAATTTTGGAATTGAAAAAGACCTTAGAAAGCATATTGTTCAACCTTCATTTTACCAATGAAATTAAGCCCCGCAGAGATAAACTGTCTTGTCTGAGGTCTAGTTAATTAGGGGCAGAGCAGTGACCCAAACCTGTCTGTGTCCTCCTACCTAGAGATGAGTGATATTACCAAAGATCCACATTTATTATTTAAAATTTTTGCATTCACAAATTCAAACTGTTTTACCAAGTGAATCTGAATTCAATAAAACATGGCATAGAGCAAAAAGTTTTTTTTAATTAAAAAATTGTATTTTTTTAAAAATTGTATTTTGTTTGAAGTATATATGTATATATTACATATTCAATATAATCAATTTCCTTTGAATCCTCTGTATTTCATTTTATGCTTTTAAAAATATTATTCTTACAAGGAGTCCATAAGCCTTCATTACAGGGCCAAAGTCCACCCTAGTGACCCAAAGAACGTTAAGAAACCCTCATAACAAGACAAAGAACAATGGGCTCTAAGATAATGAACTAGACTCTAGTCTTATTTTCTCTACTATGTTACCTTGGGTCTATAATTTAATCCCTTTAATCCATTTGTAAAATGAGGGTATTAAGGTTCCTTCTTACTAAAATGTTGTTATTCAGTGATTTTCCTACATTAAAAGTATTTAATATTTTATATGTTTTTATTCCTTACACTCTTATGATTAGGTTATGTCCTTACCAATTATTTTTCATATTTCCCAAATAAATGTTCTCCCATACTACTCTGATTATCTCACTCTTGTGCTCAGAAACTTTGAAATGATCAGATTTAGAACTAGAAGGCACCTTCAGTCTAAGAAACTAATTTTAGAGATGAGCAAACTGACAATCCTAAGGTAGTGTTAGTTAAGTAAAGGAGCTGGGATTTGAATCCAAGTCTTTGTCCTCTAAGTTCAGTATTCATCCTATTACACATCATGGGCTTCCCATTGTCTACCAGATGAAATATACACTCCTGATCCTGGAATTTAAGGACTTCTGCCTGGTGCAGAGGAAAGAGAACTGACTCATAAGGGAGGACCAGAGTTCAAATTTGGGCTTTGACTCATCCTGTATGTGTGACCTGGGGAAAGTCACTTAACTTTGATTGGCCTTAATTAACCTCATTTTAAAAATGAAAGACTTGGATCATAGTGTTAAAGGTCCATTCTAACTCTAGATTTATTATCCTGTAACCTTCTACATTTTTAGACTCATCTCAAACTATTCCCTTTACAGCTCTCTGCGCTCTGGTCAAACTTGACTACCCTCTATTCTCTGTGTTTGTTTTGTCTTTTTACATCCCTACATCTTTTCTCTTAGCATCTCTCTTGCCTCAGAAGGACTCCTTTCCCCCAAATCCATCTCTATCTATGGAAGTCCTTCTTTCCCTTCCTTGAACTCTCTTATTCCCTGATCCTTCCCCAGAGTGATCTTTTCCTCTTTAAATTTCTCATAAACCTTTGCCTAGACCTGTCCTTGCCACTTATCTTGCCTTTCTGAGCCAAAGATCTTTATGCATATTCTCCACCTTGCCTATAAAATTGTGAGTTCTTTGGGAATTGTTTGTGACAAATACAGCTCAACCATTCCTTACTTATTCATTCCTGCATTGCTTGTACTTTGTTCTTGAAGAGGACCATGACATCCAAGTGAATTGGATTTAAATGAGGGAGGGCTGTGCAAAGTCACCAGCCTCACTCACTCCTATGGAGTCATCTGGTCTAGTGGCAAGATATAATTCAGGACACCTGGAGATAGCCCCCAGATAGTTTGATAGATACATACATACTATCATCATCATCACTTGCATTTATATAGTGCCTACTGTGTGCCAGGCATTTTGCTAAACATTTTGCATACATTTATCTATGTAACTATATATCTAGCTACACATATGTGCATACATACATATGTATATTTTCAAAGGTAGCAGTTACTAAAAATTGTGAAACACTATTTGTTTAGGTGAGTAATTACAAGTTTTAGTATCTTGCCTCGCTTTTCATTTATTCAACAAAGATTGAGTTCTTGTGTGCATGTATTCTTATTGCCTAGCATAGAATTTATACATAGAACCTTAAGTAGTGGTAACTATTACTAAATCTATATTTTAACTGTTCTTCTTGAACCATTTTGATTTAATCAGTATAAAGAGCTCTCAGTGAGACATGTGCTGATACAGATATTCACCTTTTCTGCAATTTGTAGACATATACAGTTAGTTGAAACTTCAAGAGGTTACATGGGTTGCCCAAGATAATATAGATGTGTGCTTGTATTTGTTTAAATGTCTGACTCTCAAAAAAAATTGTGTAAGATTCACCTTTAAGTTTAACCCATAAATTAACATTAAAAAAAATCATATTATGATTGGATAATCAACAAAACAATAAATCGAGCTTTGGTTTATAGCATTAACGAATTTCTGTTGTATAAACAGACATTAAAAGATTTTATCAATCATCTCCCACAAGTTGCTATGAGTTGGCTGCAGTACACAACCAGTTTGAATCAAAGGCAGAACTTGAAACCAGTTCTTCTAAATTGAGGCTGGCTCTCTGTCTACGACAAGCCTCTTCAACAAAATTGTTAACTTGTACATAACCAGTTTATATGAACATTAAGTTTAAATCATATAAATGTACAAAGTATAACACAAGAATTGAGTAAGGGTAATTTTAATCACTGGAAAGTCATCTTTAAGTTTATCCTTATATTTGTACTCTGTTCACTAAACCAGCTAAGCACAATTCCATTATATGACCTTTAGGTGATTTTAAGGAGCAATAGCACTAATACAACCACCTTCAAAAATATTCTCCAAAGTCAAGTTTATCTGACCTCAAAAGAGCTGCATTGATATCCAGGTTCTGTCATTTACTAGCTCTATTACTACTGGCAAATTCCTCATCTGTAAAATGAGGCTTGGGAATTTTATAATCACTATGGTCTCTTCTAGAACTCATAGTCTGTTTATATGACCCCTTCTAATACAGTGGAACTCTACTCACTCCATTGATGTTTTTTCCATTGTTCAAGGCAACTCATAACAGCTGTCAGTTTTCAGGATTGATTCCAACTTGGTCAACTGGTGTCTAGTGTTGGTAATCCTGATGTGAACTTGTTCACACACACACACACACACAGAGCTTTTAAACACTCTATAGAAATCTTATTTTGGAACAGAGATCTAGTTGATAATATTTTAGATGAATCTTTCTCCCACAAATTCTGAAACAATTTTGCTCCTTTAGGGTTTTCTAGGCAGAGTCTCATACATAGAAAACAGAGATTGATTCGTTTTGCCTTTGATTAAAAACTGTTGTTTGCTAGGTAGGCAATTAGGAACACCTGCCAATGCCTATAGATCTCCCTGTCCCTGTCCCTGTCCCTGTCCCTGTCCCTCTCCCTCTCCATTGGCATTGTTTGAAGTTATCAGTTGAAATTAAGTGTCAGAGACACTCTTGATGAGGTGGCAGACATCAATCACTTTCAGATTTTTTTTTTGACATGTACTTTCCATTCCTTTTTTTTTTCCTGTGGGAATAATAAGAGAATTAGCATTATGTTATGAATCTTTATCAATTCAAAGCTTAACAGTTGGCATAGTCTTGAGCACCAGATGGGTAGTTTCAACTTTTAAAACTGTAAAGACTGTTTGAATACAGTACTCTGCATTACATAAACATTTCAGTGAGGCATCCGGAGGTAGATGATGTAATGCTACTGAGAAACATATACTGAAAAATTGGTAATAGCAATAAAAAAAAGTTGAAGCAAAAATATCTACAGAAGGAATGAACCAAACATTTTATGCTTTTGAGGTGATAGCCAAAATATATCTTCTACTCAATTACTTGAAAATAATTAGCTTTAGGAGCAGGAGAAAGTTCAAACATTGGTTTACTAAGAATGCTACCTACTCAGTCACTGCAAACCCTTCCTGTGGCAACTTGGGTATATTACAGATAGTACAACCCACCCAATGCTGATGTTACCTGGCTTTACTGAGCTTGTGGGAGCAGGCTAGCTATAGGAAGAATGAGAACACTTGACTTTGGGAAAGCCCAGAGGTATCAAATGAGCTTTGACTTTTAGTTCTAGACTAATATTTTCTACAAATACACCTGTACAGAAGTCACCCTCACGTCAAATCTGTCTTAATTCTACAGAAGGTAGTCGTTTTCACATATATTGTGATTTAAGAGGCATCAGGAAGGACCCTCCAGCCCTGAATCCTCTCTCACATACCTGACACACTACTGAAAATTCCATTATTAAAGATTCATTACTTTTAGTTAGCAACATAGAAAACATCATATTGAAAATCATGTAGCCTAGCCTTTTTATTTTACAGAAGAGGAAGCTGAGCCTTAGCTTCAGCCTGAGCTCACATGAATTCTAAACCACTTCACTATTACCACTCTCTCTTGGTTTTTCTCCTACTTACCTGACTACTCCTTCTCTGTCTCCTTTGCTGGATCTTCTTTATCCACATCATGGCCCATTGGAGTCCACAGGTTTCTGTTCTGGACTCTTTTCATTTGAGCATGGAGGAGAATTAGCTCTGGCAAAAAGAGGGCCACCTCATTATGTGAGACTAGAGTGAAGGGGAGAGAATGGATAAGTCATCTGAGATTATTGTTGGTCACTTATTTTAGTTGTGTCCAGTTTTTAGGATATTTTTAAAAGGTACATAACACTCACATGGGTATAGCTTGTGTCTATGTACTTTTTTTTGTTTCCTTACTCTCATATTTTGGGGTTCTCCCTTTTTCTGCTCTCTACTCTTCACCAAAGCATTGTTGTGGATAAGAATATGGAGGGAAGTTGAAATGAAAATGTAAATTTTATAAAAGGTGGCATATATAAATATGAGGTAGAGCACTTTATACCTAAAGCAAATAGTCTTTTAGAAAAACTTAATAACCTCTTTGGATAAGAAAATTCATTCATAATCCTCATTTTCTTATTTCACCCTGCCATTAAGAAGGTATGAATTGAGATTATTTCATGTTCTTTTATGGAGTTTTGTATGAAATAAAACTTATCTTTTAAGTTTTCAGTGGATCCATAATTATAAGATAACATATACTCTTTCTCTCCTGTGATGCTGATCATAACCTATCTTTGCCTTTTCACCTAATTTAATTCATAGTCCATGTTCTTCCATAGACTTTCCTCTAAATCTTATGATATTCCTTGGTTACTGTTACCAAAGTCAAGCTGTCCACTTATCATTTCTTACTCTTATCTGACCAATCTATTTTTTTTCTAATCAATCAATTAATCAAAAATAAGCATTTATTAAGTTTTTGTCATTCTAGCTGTGTCAGATGCTGGTAATACAAAGGTAAATATGAAATAATTTCTGCCTTCTAGGAACTCAATCTAGGTTGATGACACATACTTGTAAAAGGACAGGACTGGACCTATGAGTTCCTCGATAAAGGGAATTCAAAAATGAACTCCTCAAAGTCACAAAGTCTTGTTGTTTCTCATACATATATGTACATCTGAAACATACAAAATATATACAGGGGCATTTATAGAACATGGTGGGTGAGCTGATTGTAGAAGAAAACTGGAATCTATGAGATTGGTGGAAGGGGGGAGAAATGAAGAAGTAATTGTGAACAAGAAATTGTAAATTCCCTGAGGGCAGATAACATTGCTTTTGTATCTATATCCCAGTGTTAACTACTGTTCTCATAATTGATACCTAAAAATTCTTGCTAGTTATATTTTATATCATTTCTTCCATTTAAGTAATCATTGCTATCATGGTACTTGTTGTGTTCACCCTATGCCTCTGCGTCACTTTTTGGGTCCCTTACACTATTGATAGGGAAGCATAGGGAAGCACAGTTTCTCAGACATAATTCATCTGATTCATTTCCTTCAACAGAGTCTGAACACAATCCACTATCTGCAGTGCCTTTCCAACATGTATATACTTATGGTCCAGTTCATTGTGCTTATACATCCAGTTGTATATGTCTTAACATTTAACTTTTTTCTTCCACTTGTTTTTCCTAGCATTATGTTATTAAGCTAAACTCTTTTGAATTATATGTCTGAACCAAGAAGCTCTCTACTATTCTAGAGCATATTGTAACCAGTGCAAATTAATTGTATTTTATTTAAAATAAAATACACCTAAAAATTAACCAGTGATCCTTCTATAATAAATGTAATTTAAATTCTGCAGTTCTTATTGGAAAAAAGTCAGTGTACATTAAAGTTAACATTAAAATGAACAAAAGCATGGTTAAAAAACTGAAATGCTTAAGCAATTAATTTAATAAAATATGGAAAATTAAAATTATTCCATTTTTCAAAAACTTTGCATTGTAAAAGGTTGAAAAAGAAAGATCTTATAGTATGAAATTAAGTGACTGATGAAACAAGTAATACTAAGTGAATGGTAAATTACTCTAGACAGAATATAACTCAAAACTTGTATATTTTTCTCTTCTGATTAATATTTATTCAGTATATAAATGGACTTAATTTCCCATGATCAGAGAGGGAAAAGGAGATGGAAACAATGTATATAAAGGTTAGAATAGAAGGTCAGTGCTTCATTTTAGATGTTTATAATATAAAATCCACTAGCTGGGTGTAATATAAAATGACAAGAACCTTTAAATAAAAGAGAAATTGTTTATAGTACCATATTACTTTCATTTAAGAGGGGGAGTATGAAAATCACCAGAAGGAACATTTTGTCAAGAAATTATTTCTAGGAAAGGTGCTGTCAAGTTTATCCTTGGCATTTCTTGATGGATCTCACTCTGGCATTGTCATAATGACATGGAAATACATTTGCTAAAAAGTCTGTCACATCAGTTATTTTTCATGATGTAGACAAAACCAGTTCCTTGTGTGCACTCAATTGTATGTTCTTCCCCCTTGAGTTGAGACACATCAGTTTATGTGCACCTAACAATAATCCTTTTTATTTATGCATTATTTTCTGTAAAAAAAACAAACAAACCTTGTGTTGAGAAGATTTGTCAAATGTGCGCAATAATGAAGCATTTCCCAAGTGCCTTTTTGCTTTCTCTGTTTTTTTGCAAGCTTGTCTCAGTTTGGGTATGTGAGTATAGAGGGAAGTTTTGCTAAGAAATGTATTTTTAGTCTCTTGAAGTTTTAGAGCTTGAGACCTCAGGCAAAAGCAATTCTCAGTAGTTATCTCAGAGGTGGTTTTATATGTGATTGTAGCTCATCTAAAATATTTGCATAATGTTAGAGGTTCATAATTTTGTCATACTCATTGATATTTTCCATCCTCAGGCATTTGATAAAAGCAGAAACATATTGCTTTAGGATAAGCCTTTAGGTGATCATTCTTGATATAAAAACATAACCTTAAGTAATCTTGGCACTTAATTTTATTTGACTTGTGATTCCTGATCACATTATTATTTCTTTCAGATTTCTGTCTATAGTAAACCATTGTTTTGCAGTCTTTTTTCTTTAACTGTTGAGTTAGAAACAATTATTATGTAGAAACAAATATCAGAATGAGAAACAAATTGTTGTGCACCAATATAATGGAAAAACATTGTGCCATATGAAATGATAAATTTTAAAAGTTCAGAGAAACATGGGAAGATTTATGAACTGATGCAGAGTGAAGTTAGAAGAATCAAGGATAATATATACATGACTACAACAGTGCATACATAAAAAAATCCAAACAGCAACCCAAAACAAAATTGAGTATTATGTAATTATGATGACTAAGTTTAGCTCTAGAAACAATTTTAGAAATAAAGAATTCCTCTCATCTTTGCAGAAGTCAGGAACTGTGGGTGTGTAATACTGGTTGTACTATCAGCAGTGTCTATTGATTTTGCAATTTTTTTTCCTTTCTTTTTAAAATCTGTTATGAGAGATGGCTCATTTGTGTAGGGAAGAGGGAACTAAAAAATAAGAGTAAAGATAAAAATATTAGGATGAACCACTTCAGGTCTTGAGTCTTTAAAGACTGGCTCACCACATGCTGAAGGAATTTTGACTCTCTCCCATATAGCAAGTGAACTCTTTGGCTCCTGGTGATTTATTGAACTCCATAAAGCTCCCACCAGAAGAAACTATTGATTTATATGTGAGCCTTATTTTTTAATCATGATGAATGTTTCAAAGGTTTGAAGTCTCTTGAAGATTAGCCAGGACCCAAACTTACTAAATATTGAAGTATTGGATTAGGTTTTTACTTCTTGAATATAATTTTCTTAAAAGCATCTTTTAAGATATCTTAATACTGCTTACAAAGGGCTTCTAGGAAGCAAATCAACGTTTCCAATATAAAAAAATGTACACTTATTATGCTTTTGCCCTAATGCATCTTTCATTATGATCATATTTTATTATGATTATTATAATAATAATTATGTATATTATGATTGTACATGTGTAGTTACCCAAATAATTTCCGTAGTAGTTATATCGTGAAAGACTACCTATACTTTAAATGATCATCTCCATTGTGTTTAGACTGTGTGTCAAAGTAGTAAAAAGTTTAGTATCAGGAAGGCCTTGGTTCAAATCCTCTCTCAAACACTTACTAGATTTGTGGGGATGGGCAAGTTACTGAATTTGGGGGAGATTTAGTTTCCTTTTTTATAAAAGGGGTATGATGCACCTTGCCCTAGTAACCACCCAGAGTTGTTGGAAGAAAGTACTCTACAAACCTTAAAAGAAGGGATATATTGGTAATAGCTCCATCTCAAGAGAATCAATTGTTAAATTTTTATTGGGAGCACTTTTAAACTCTGAAATAGGCATAGACCATAAATCAGGGCTTCATTTGTTATTTTGTTGATGATCTAGAACAGGGGTGGAAAATCTGTGGCCTGTGAATTCAAACTTCACAGCATAAATCCACTTAGTAAAAGGATTTCTTCTGTAAAACTTGGACTCCTTCAAAAGGTTCCATTCATGCATTTAGAACATCTCATGTGGCCTCAGGGTTGCAGGTTCCCCACCCCTGATCTAGATTTAAGAAAGTGTCAATATTGCAGATTAAACTTAAAATGTCTGTGGGTTTCTTTTCTTCCCCAGAGTTGCTAAACATTTACTAGCTTACCATTGCTTAAAACTCTGTGGAAATTTGAGTTGTTATTGTTATTGGCAGAAGCGTGGGTAGCATTTATCTAGTACTTCCAGGCTTTTGAGGCACTTTACATGTTAGCTCATTTTGGTTCATCAGAGATAGATTTATTCTTTTCTCTCCTTTTCCAAATGAGGAAACTGAATTTTGTAAGGGTAAGTGACCCATTCATAGTCAAACATTTATTAATGTTTTATTTTATTAATTTATTAAGTGTTTTACATGAGAATAAAATCTAAGTCTTCCTGACTATGAGTTCTTCACCCTATGCATTGTGCCTTCAAACTACCAAATATCAGGTAATTATAAAACTGTTACCCTGGCTGACTTGTCACATTTAACATTTCACTATAGTGAGTTTCAGTATTTGATCTGAAGTTAAGTACCAGGACTATCTCTTATGTCTTTAAAAAAATGGTTAAATATTTCCTAATAACATGTATTGTTTTTATTCTTAAATTTTTTTATTTTTCGTTTTCAACATTCATTTCCACAAGATTTTGAGTTATAATTTTTTCTCCCCATCTTTCACCTACCCCCATCCCAAAATAGCAAGGCTATTGAATACCCCTTCCCCCAATCTGTTCTCCCCCTAACTTTCTAGTAGGGCAAGATGGGTTTCTATATCTCATTAGCTGTATATCTTATTTCCCAGGTGCATGTAAAAAGCAAATTTTTAAACATTTGTTTTTAAAACTTTGGGTTCCAGATTTTTTTCCCTTCTTCCCTCCTCACCCACCCCCACTGGGAAGATAAGCAGTTTAATATAGATTTTATGTGTGTAGATACCCAAATAATTTCCATAGTCATATTGCGAAAGACTACCTATATTCTCCTCCATCCTATCCCACACCCCACTTATTCTATTTTCTCCTTTGACCCTATCCCTTTTCGAAAATGTTTACTTCTAACCACCCTCTCCCCCAATCTGCCCTCCCTTCTATTCTCCCCATTCTTCTCCCCTTCCCCCTATATTCTTGTAGGGTAAGATACCTACAGTAAGGTACTTACTGTAGGTAAGGGTAAGATTAAATGTGTATGTTATTCACTCCTTAGGCCAAATTCAAGGAAAATCATGTTGACCCATTCCCTTTCACCTTCCTACACTTGCCCTCCATTGTAGCAGTTTTCTCTTGCCTCTTTTATATGAGATAATTTACCCTAATCTATCATTCCCTTTCTTCTTCTGCCAATAAATTCCTCTCTCCCCTCTTAATTATATGTTTTACATATTATCTCTTCATATTCAACTCATCCTATGCCCTCCATCTATGTATACATAAACACACAAATGCCTATAGATAAACATTTTTAACAATGATTTTTTTAAATTTTGAGTTCCTGATTCTCTGCCTTCATCCTGTACCTCACGCTTCTCTTTAGAGAGCCAGCCATTTGATTTTGATTATCCATATGAAGCCATGCAAAACACATTTCCATATTTGCTACATTGAAAAAGAAAACACAAACAATAGAACAACAAAAGTGAAGTTTAAAAATATGCTTCAGTATGTGTTAGAATTCGTCAGTTCTCTCTTTGGACGTGGATACCATTTTTCATCATGGGTCCTTTGGAATTGTCTTGGATCCTTTTCTTCATCAGAGTCTATGTTTTTTAGCCTATTATCTTAGTAATATATCTAGTAATTTTATCTTAGTGATTCTCATATATTATATTAGTAATATATCTAGTATATAACCTTAATATATCGATCTAAGACTAATTGTTATTTTCTTGATCACAGTTGATCATCCTCACAATATTGCTGTAATTGTGTACAAGGTTCTCCTGGTTTTGCTAATATCCCTTAGCATGCATTCGTATAAGTCTTCCCAGATTTTTCTGAAACCATCCTGCTGATCATATGGCACATATGTATTTCATTGCAATCATTTACTGCGACTTTTTCAGCCATTCTTCAGTTGATGGGCATCCTATAGTTTTCCAGTTCTTTGCTACCACAAAAAAAAGAGTTGCTATATATATATTTGTGTACAAGTAGATTCTTTTCCCTTTTCTTTGATTTTTTTTTCTTTTGTATATAGACCTAGTAGTGGTATTGCTAGGTCAGAGGGAGTATAAACAGTTTTATAGCCCTTTGGATATAGTTCCAAATTATTCTCCACAATAGTTGTCTAGTCCACAACTCTACCAACAGTGTATTAGTGTCCTGATTTTTACACCTCCCCTCCAGCATTTGTCATTTTTCCTTTTCTGCCATATTGTGTTCAGTTATTGTTCAGTCATTTTTAGTTGTATCTGACTCTTTGTGACCTCATTTGGATTTTGTTGGCAAAGATACTGGAACAGTTTGTCATTTCCTTCTCTGGCTCATTTTACAGATGAGAAAATTGAGGCAAAGAGGGCTAAGTGACTTGCCCAGGTTCATACAGCTAGTAAATATCTGAGGTCAGATTTGGGCTTAAGGAAAATAAGTCTTCCTGCCTCTTGGTCTAGCACTCTTATCTCCTGAATCATCTAGCTTCCTCTTGTGTTAGCCAATTTGATAGGTGTGAGCTAATACTCAGAGTTTGTTTGAATTCCAATGTTTCTAATCAGTAATAATTTAGAACATTTTTTTCAGGAGACTAGAGAGTGCCTCCTATTTGTATAAATTTGGCTTAGTTCTGTATACATTTGAGAAATGAGGACTTTATCAGAGAAAATTGCTGCAAAATTTTTACCTAGTTTCCTGTTTTCCTTCTAATTTTGACTGTTTTGTTTGTTCAAAAGTGCTTTCGTTTCTTTTTTTTATCTTTATGGAGGGGGGAAGGCAGGGCAATTGGGGTTAAGTGACTTGCCCAAGGTCATGCACCTAGTAATATCAGGTGTCTGTGGCTGGATTTGAGCCCAGGTCATACTGACTCAAGGTCCAGTGGTCTGTTAACTACTCCACCTGGCTGCCCCTGTGGGAAAACTTTTACAGAGTATGAATGACCCTGGAAACAGGAGAAGCACCTACCAGGCAGGTGTCCTAGACATCCAAAGATCAATTCACCATCCATTGTATCTTGTTACATGAATCCTTGCTCTAGGATTGGTTAAAAGTTTGTGTAAACAGAGCTCTTATTTAATCATCAAGCCAAGACATCCAGGGCACTCAATGGCCTGGTGCACTTATATAAGAAAATACTATATCCTACTAAATCTAAACATCAGTAACCTGCATGAATGCATCAAATAAAGGAGAAAAGTTATTTCTGTAGACTTCATTCCGTTCCACGGTTTAAATGTTAATACTATAGTCTCTAATCCAACTCATTATTCTTTTGCCATTGAACAGTATTTCAAAGATTTCATTCTACAATTAAAGTCAATTTAGGTTTAAATGATTATATTGATAACATTCTCAGACATGGATAGCTGTTTAAAATGAACATATTTTTAGGTCTGCTTTGCAGAGGATGTTGATATTCTTTTGTTTAGAAAGGAAAAAAAGAAAAGCTTCCTGGTGTGTGTGTGTGTGTGTGTGTGTGTATGTGTTACCATATTCACTGCAACAACTGCCACAGCCAATGTACTCCCTTATTTCCTTATTTATTTTCCATGAGAAGAGCCTACTTTTCTGACCTAGAGAATCACAAAGAACGTTGTAATAGTGTAGACATCCTGTGATGTATGAAACAATGGCCATGACACCTCACAACTGGAGGATTTTGCTTCTGTGCTCACCCCCACTTAATGCTGTCCTGTTTCCCTTTTTGTAAATATCACTTTGTAAGAAACTGATTTTTCTGAAAAACTGACTATTCCTTCTTCTTTTGATAAACAAGAGAACATTCTGCCTGTTGGCCCTCTGGGAAGAGCAACTGGAAATGTAGGGGGAGGAGAAGGAAGCCCTCTTCGGGGAAAAGTTCTAATGTTCTAGTTTATTTTTACAGATTCAGTATGGGTATACTCTGGTAAAGAGCAACTGACTGCATGGAAATTTGCCATGAAAGAATTTTAAAAGTTTGTTTCTAATTGTATCTGTGTCTCATATATGGTATCATAAAATCTTTTTAGGAATCTGTGGAAATTTTTTCATATAACAGTTGCATTGATGAATAACACACCTCTCCTTTAGTTGTGATTTTATATGGGTATAGGTTGACAGCAGATATGGGCAAATTGATGTAAACCAGTCTGGAATACTGGGAAAAGCTCTTGGTCTTGAGTTCTGTGAACTCAATACTCAACTAATACTTAGGAGCAAAAGGGCCATGACCACAGCCTCCATTTTTTTTAACCTTTAAGTTATGAGTAAGCAATTCTCAAATTAAGGATTGCAAAAAAACCTCACTGAGCTTTGCTATACTGAAAACACCTCCTCCTTTTACCACTACCACCATGCAATCTAAGTATTATCTGTCTCTGATGGACTATCAGGCAACCTCAAGTTGTAACAACCTTGTGTATTTTAAGTAAGAGCGAAGAGGCCAGTCTTTTAGTGACAAAAAATGGACTTATAACAACATTAAACTTTGCTGAAGATAATTCTGTGAAAGCAAAAGTAGACAGAATTTAATTCAACAAACTTTTATGGAACACTATGTGCAGATCATTGGGTTAATTCTTGAGGAACTTGATATCAGAATCAAGTACCTGAAGATAACTTCCACCGAAGTCAAAGCTGGACCCCAAATCTATACTTAGTAGAAATAGTTAATAAAATATTAAGACCTTGAATGAAATCTCATCAGGAAAACTACTGCAGACACAGAAGCCAGTATTTTAAATAACTTTTGACATAATTTGGCCAGTAGTCAAACCAGTGTGCACATTTCTATTGATTGGCCAGGAGCCAGATTAATCTGAGTATAGCTTGCCTGGCTTCCATTAGAAACTTCAATTTCCTTGAGTGCTTGATTAGATCAGCTGAGTATTAGGTAATTGTAAGAGAAGATGAAAATGGAACCTCTCATTTGATATTTATATTTTAATACATCAATGTATCTGTGATTTCTTTGACATAAGCTCTCACTCTAATGAAGCAGGTTGTGTCTCCCCTCTAGAGATCCCTACTTTATAGATCTTTTCATCATTCCTTTCCTTGTTTTCCTACATATCCTCCAGAGAAGACCTAGCTAACTTGCTCAAGTCTTTCCTTTTGGTCTTTTAACATACTGTGGGTACCATTTAACATTCTGTGGGTAACATCAAGTATCCATGCTTGTTATTCTTTCACTAAATTATGGACTCACATTTCTTTCTAATGATACATTTCCTGGATAATATAATTTCCATTTTTTAGACTTATTCCACTTCCTCATTATAGCATGAGTGTGATCTTGGATTTGAAATCAGTGGTCCTGGCTTTAGATCTTTTCTGGGCCTCTGTTTCTTTATCTACAAAATGAAGAGTTCAGTTGCATGACCCCTAAGTTCTCTTTCCTTTGCCTTCTGAATTCACAGGATCAGAGAATCATAGATTTAGAAGGCAAAAAGAAGTTAAATTAAATGGAAAGATGGCTCGCAGGTTATCCTTGGAGAAGCAAAGGCAGTGAATGCGTCACTTCTCATTGAATGAGACCATGAAAGGAAATATGGAGCATAATGTTTTGAAACACTTAGTTCCATAAAATATAAAATCATGTGGTAGATGGCTGGGGCTTGTGATTTCACTGAAATAGGAAGTGAAGAAATTCCCTTGACCAGTACAGATCTGCAATAGCTCTTTATAATCTTACAGATTTACTTGGTGTTTGAATGACTTGCCCATGGTCACAAAGTTACTATGGTTCAGGTGTACCTGACTCTAAAGCTAGTCCTCTAGTTAATTTAGAATAGAAATGCCTTTTTCAGACATTGTGGAGGAGGATGGCGGAGGATTATAAGCAGTATTGCTTCATGAAGTAGTAAAAGACAGTGGAGAATATATATGAAAAGATTAGCCTGGGGATCCACTTAGCCATATCTTCCCAAGACCGTGGATAAGGACAACTTCAAGAGAATTACAAATAGAAGAATATTGATTTTCCTGTAGCTAAATGGTCAAAAATTATGAGCAAGCAATTCTCAAATTAAGTATTGCAAATTAATAATAGCTGTATAAAACAATCTTCCAAATCACTAATACTGTAAAAGGAGAAATGCAAATCAAAATAACCCTTAGGTTTTATTCTGATACCCAGAACATTGGCAAAGATGAAAAAAGATGTGAATAATCAATGCTGGAGGATTTGTGGAAATATCACATACTCAATTATTGTTGGTGGAGATGGGATTTGGCCCAATTATTCAAGAAAGCACTTTAAAATTATGCAGAGAAAGTGACTAAAATGTCTATAATCTTTTACTCAGAGATTCAGCTGCTAGGTATTTACCCCAAGATGGTAAATGATCCAAAAGTAAGGCTTCATATATAATACACCAAAATATGTAATACATCAGTTTTTGTGTGAGCAAATGCATAGTAACAGAGTAAGTGCCCGTAGATTGGAGGATGGCTAAATAAGTTGTTGTACATGAATGTAAGATATTATAACTAGTCTGTAACATAGATGGACAATGGAATTCAACTTAATAAGATCTCAGTTCAAAGGCCACTTCAGGAGCTTAGTAGTTGTGTTATGTTGGACAAAGCACTTAATGGTTGGATGACTCAGTTTCCTCATCTGCAAATTTGGGAGTTTGGCTTTGAGTCCATTTCCAGAAGAAAATCTGTGGAGATTGCTGAGAAGCATGTACAATTTTATTTCAACTAATGCAAAATGAAGGAAAAATAACAAGGAAAAAAGTACAATTAAAAATACTGTAATATAAATGGTAAGAACAATAACAAAATAATTGAAAATAAATATTGCAAAATTATTTGCCATCATCTCTCATATATGTCACCTTTCCAGGCACACAGCATCTGCTCTCCTAGCATACTCCTTCATTATGTTATATCTGAGCTACTGCAGTAGCCTTGGCATTGGTCTGTCTTCCTTGTTTTTCTTCCTATTCCAGTCTACCTCTGCTCAGCCCAGCGATTTTCCTAAAGTTCAGATCTAACTATGTGATACTCTCTATTCCCCCCACTCAATAAACTCTGGTGGTCCTTTATTACTTCTAAGATCAAATATATTTAAAGATCTTCAAAACCTGGCCTCTTCCTGCCTTTCTACTCTACAATACTGCAACACCGGCTATTCCTCAAATAGGAATGTGTTTAAATTAAAATCTGCCTTCAGATGCTTACTAGGTGTATGATTCTGGGCAAATCACTTAATCCTGTTTACTTCAGTTTCCTCATCCGTAAAATGAGCTGGAGAAGGAGATGGCCAAACCACTCTGGTATCTTTGTCTAAAAAACCCCAAATGCAGTCATGGACTGAAAAAACACACAAGAAACTCAATCCTTATCCTTTTCACTAGCTGTCTTTTTTGCCTGGAAGGGTCTCCCTCCTTACTTCTACGTTCTGGTCCCTTGTCCTTCAAGAGAAGGGCCGCAACCCCAACTACTTTGATTTCTTTGCCATTTTCCCCCAGCTCCTCAATGTCTTCCTTCTGAGATTATCTTTCATTTACATGGCATTGTGTCATGTTTGTATGTAGTTATGTACATAGAAGTTGTTTCCCGCAGTAGAATGAAGTCTTTGAGGACAGGGACCCACATTTTTGCCATGCTTTGCATCTTAGCAGTTAGCCCATTGCCTGCCATATAGTGAGTGTTTATTAAATACTTGTTAACTGATTGAATGATTTACCTGACTAATCATCTTTTTCTATGAAGGCAAGTTGTGATCTAGTGGAAAGAGCAGTGGATTTCAGCTGAGGAGATTAATGTTCATTAGCTACTTTCTGCCAAAAAAATATTGAAAAAAATTGAAAATTGACCTTTGTTGGCCTGCATTTCCCCATTTATAAAAATGAAGTGGTTGGATTAGATAATCTGTAAGGACCTTTGTGTCTCTGTATTACATAATCAGATTAACTTTCAAACTCAAAGGAAGATAAAAAGAAAAATTTATTTATTTGCTGAGAATAGCTGCCATTCACATTTCTTCATATAATATTGCTGTTGATGTGAACAATATTCTCCTGGTTTCTATTCAGCTTCACTCTGCATCAATTCATGCAAGTCTTTCCAGGTTTTTCTGACATCATCCTGCTTTTCATTTCTTATAGCACAATAATATTCCATCACAATCATGTCCCACAGCTTGTTCAGGCATTCCCCAATTGATGAGTTCAGTGGTAGAATTCTTAAAGGTTATGAGGGCTTAGAAAGGTCTGTACCAAAAGGGCACTGAAAATGTGTTTTGATTGCTGAAAGGCCAGAATGAGGCACGAAAAGAAGAAAACATTGTACCTCGTGAAAGAATGAAAGGGGAGACCAGTGCATTGGAAAGTGCTGATGACAAATGGAACTAGCACTAATATTTCAATATTGTTCAACTCTAGTCCCACTGATCTGCTTAGCACTTCATTGTGACTCAATTCTGCTTCATGAAATACCTTTTTATAATATGCAATTAGTCTGGTATTTTTAAAATTTGAAGTTTGACTTCTGCTGATCTTTTACACACAAATATGTTCAATCATACTAATTTACAATCAACTTGCTTGCTGTCGAAATAGTGGACTGCAAGCTTGGTATGAATCAACAGTATACAGTAGTCAGAAGTTAATATAGAAAGACTTCTGGCAAAGACAGTGGCATGGAAAGTCCCAGCCAAGCCCAGCTCCCTCTCCTCCATCTTAAGAACATAAGAAGACAGTCCAAACAAAGCAGAGGTTGAACAAACTGGAAGGAATAATAAAGAGAAATCCAGAGAGGAGATCCCTGTCCATTTTTTGTAATCCCAAGGACAAAGGACCATACCATAAACTTCAGATTTGAGCTAGCTCATAGAACCTTGTCTAGGGTTTTAAGAAAAAAAAAACCAAACAAACAAACCATGGAACCTGTGCTTAGCCATCTCATCCAGGAATTTTGGAGGGAGTACAACCACTTCCTCGGCCTCCCAATCCAGGGGACTGATCTTTTCAGATCTATAGAAAGAGTCAGGGCCCAGTCTGAATCCAGGACTTCTGAAAGGGACAGGGCCTAGCTAGAGCTCAATATCCTGTTGGAAGCAGTGACCAAAAGCCTGACCTTGGCACCAGCTTTGCTGGCTACCCATGTGCTGAGAACTCAAGTTATTGTCTGTTTTCATGTGTTTATTATCTTCTTCCTCCTAGTCAGATGGTGTCTCATAGTTCTTTTATCAACTGCTACACTTAACCCAGTGCCTTACTTGTAGCTAGGTCTCAATGTATACTTGTTGATGAATCCAGTAACAGATTTAAATAAAATGATGAATCCAGTACTGTAAGTATAGAAAAAAAGGGAAAAAAACCGTAGACAAATGATTTTTAGAGATGAATTAAATCTTTTTTAGAGTTGACGACACACTAAATTTTTCTTACAAAAAAAAAAACCCAAAAAAAAAACCATTCTTTTCCTCTAGAATTTGTTTAAATGTCAGCTTCATGGTTCAATGATGAGAATTTATGAGCTATGTAATAATAGTTTTGAGATAGGTTTAGAAAACCCTATTAACCTGCCAAAAGTATAGATAGACTGCCAGACCACATTTACAATCTTCCTTCTAACTTCTTTTCCATTCCCATTTTCAGAACCTTTGGCTCTTTAACATTTTTCCACTAATTATCCTCTTCTGTTCTCCTGGTTCTTTATTTTATAAACTTCACCTTATTCTCTTATGCATTTTAACAAGCCACCATCTCAACACTAAATTTCCAGTATACTTCCAGGCCTCTTAGAGACCCAGGTCTTTATACTTCCCTATCAAATTATACATATGTTTCCATTATATCAGCGGTTCTCAACCTCTGGGTCATGACCCCCTTTGGGGGTTGAACGACCCTTTCACAGGGGTCACTTAAGACCATCAGAAAATACATATTCCTGATTGTCTTAGGAACCAAGACACTGCTCCTCTATCTGTCTCCAGATGGGGCCACCCACATGCATATACACCCACATATGAGTATTAAAGGGTTGCGGCATTAGGAAGGTTGAGAACCACTGCATTATATCATCTTTACTGACTCATGCATCAATATGTGTGTGTGTATGTGTGTATTTTCACATAGGATTGAGTTATCTTGAGAGGTTATACATGTCTTCTCTGGAAAAAAGAAGCAGTATCCAATGTAAGATAGCCTTCTTGACATTGAAATAAATTATATTATCCTCAGATCCCTACTATCCAGGTAATACTGTCATCCTAGTGAACATAGTAGGGGGAAAAAAACTATACTTTTAATTTTCTCTTTTGAAGATTTCCAAAATACAGTTCTAGGTCTTAGCATAACAGTGTGAAAAATAGACTTAGAAAGAGCTGAATTTGAATTCTGCTTCAGATACTTATCTAGCTGTGTGACCTTGGGCAAGTCATTTTTTTTCTGTACCTAGGGGCAGTTTCATCATTTGTGAAAGGAGGATAATAATATCACCTATTACATAGGGATATTGTGAGGATTAAATAAGATTAAGGACATATTTAAAGTTCATTGCAAACCTTAAAATATGATCTTTTGGGGTTGTTGTTCAATCGTGTCCATGACTTTGTGACCCCATGAACTGTACGGTCCATGGGGTTTTCTTACATAGATACTGGAGTCATTTGCCATTTCGTTCTCCTGTGGATTAAGGCAGACAGAGGGTAAGTGACTTGCTGGGGGTCACACACACAGCTAGTAGATGTGTGAGGCTGGATTTGAGTTCAAGTCTCCCTGACTCCAGGTTCCATGCTGTCTCTGCTGAGCCAACTAGCTCCTTAAAATACTCTATAAACGCTAGCTTTTGTTTCATCATCGTCATTAATCCTGCAGGAGCCTTTTGCAGAACAATAAGGATTGGGAATTCTGCCAAAGAACCTTTCTGAGGTGTAAAAGAATGATGTAACCAGCTAATTAATAGCTGCAGTGGCTAAGGACATTGAGGCCATTATTGTTTTATTATTTGTGCTTTTGCCTCAGACACATCATATCAATAATAACTTGCCTCAGCTACTTAAGATAGAAAGATAGCCCCATCAGTCTTTTTAAGTCATTATCTGAATTCGTTAACAGAAAAAAATCCCACTTACTATTCAGGTATTTCCCATCTATGTTAGGACATTACAAGAACTGGTTTCTTGTTTTTAGAATCTGCTAATGCATTTAGAGTAATTACCATATTTTAGTAGATAGGAAATAAAATGTTTCACTTAAAAAATAAAATAATGGGCAGCTCCTGTGAACGGTTTCTTTTATTAGCTCTAGTCATCTTTGGTGTACTGTATTTTACAGAATAGAAGTGCTAATGACTGTCACTGTGCTTACCCTTGAATTTTACCAAAAGCAAATTGTGGCAAAAGGGAACAATTATAAATAGTTTTTAAAAAGAAAAAAAGAAGAGGCGTGGAAGGGAAGAAAGGAGTCTTTTAAAAATAGATGCACAAAGCTAACCCTCAAAGCCTTGAAATGTATTTCTCGATTTCACAAATTTCCTTTGCCTGATCAGTTTATCAGTGATGGGTTGATGATAATTCATGAGAAAAAGAAATGGAGATTTTACGTGACTACAGAGGGCAATTATGTCTCTCAGTGCATAGAGTGTTGGGCTTGGAGTCAGGAACACCTGAGTTCAAATTCAGTGTTATTTACAAGCTGTCACTTGAGGAAGTCACTTAATCCTGTTTGCCTTAGTTTCCTCATCTGTAAAATGAGCTGGAGAAGGAAATGACAAACCATTCCATAATCTCAGCTAAGAAAATCCCAAATGGGGTCACAGAATGTCAGATATGACAGAAACAAATGAACAACAATAAAGTGACTAAAATTCAGTATAAACCAGCAGAGTTATAAGAAAACTAATGCAACTTTTAAGCTGCATTAATAGATGTACATTTTCTTTTTTTTTCCTTTTTGGAGAGGGGAAGATAGGGCAGTTGGGGTTAAGTGACTTGCCCAAGGTCACACAGCTAGTGGTTTTGTGTGTGTGTGTGTGTGTGTGTGTGTGTGTGTGTGTGTGTATTGCTGTGTGTGTTAAATGTCAGAGGCAGAACCTGAACCCAGGTCCTCCTGACTCCAGGGCCCAGCTTTCCACTCACTGCACCACCTAGCCAACCCAAGATGTACATTTTCAAGACAACTAATATTCTTACTGTGTTCTTCACTGCTGAGAACTTAGTATGGTAAGGTACCACATTTAATATGAAGGTTATTAAAGTGGAAAGCATTGAAAAGATGGTAATGTGTATGATAGTAAGTCTGGAAACTATGCTCATTGGAGGGAACTTTTGTTGGTTAGTTGTTTTTTGGTCCTTCTCTACTCTTTGTGACCCCATTTGGGATTTTTTTTTTTACTAGAGTGGTTTGCCATTTCCTTCTCCAGCTCATTTTATAGATGAGAAAACTGAGGCAAACAAGTGACTTTACTCAGGGTAACCCAGATAGTAGGTGAGGCCAAATCTGGACTCAGATTTTTCCTGACTCCAGAACTGACTCTTTATTCACTGTAATACCTAGCTGCC
>CM053593.1:319800659-319833677 GCA_028646575.1 Pseudocheirus occidentalis | reverse complement strand
AAAGGTGGGATGATAGAGGAGAAGGTGGGGGGGGAAGGGCTGCTGGAAGCATACACTTCTGTAAAGGGACAGGGTAGAGAACAGAACAAGGGGGGGAGTGGAACGGGATAGGAAGGAGGGACATATAATCAGTCTCTAACAATATGTCCACTGTGGAGATGTTCTGCGTAATTACACATGTACAGCCTGTATGGAATTCCTTGTCTTTCCAGTGGGGGTGGGTGATGATGGAAGAACCAAAAGAATCTAGAATTTAAAGTTCTACAATCAAATGTTTAAAATATATCATTATTATTATTATTATTATTATTAACTACATGCAACTGGGAATTAAGATATACAGGCACTGGGGTAGAGAGACCCATCCTGCCCTACCGGAAAGTTAGAGGGGCAATGGAGGAGGACCGAGAGAGCAGATTGGAGAAGGGGTTTTACAGTGGGATCACTGTTTTGGGGTTGTGGGTAAGGGAAAGATGGGGAGAAAATTTGTAACTCAAAATCTTGTGGAAATGAATGATGTAAACAAGAAAATAAATAAAATAATTCATATAAATAATATAAAATAAGAAAAAAATTAAAAAATAAATAAAAATATTTATAGCAGTTCTCTTCTGGTAGCAAAGAATTGGAAATTAAGGGGATGCCCGTTATTTGGGGAATCACTGAACAAACTATGGTATGTGGTCATAATGAAATATGATTGTGCTATAAGAAATGATGAGCAGAATGCTCTCAGAAAAATCTAGAAAGATTTACATGAGCTGATGCAAAGTGAAATGCACTGTGTGTGATATAACAGCAAGATTGCCCAATGAATATAGCTGTGAATGACTTAGCTATTGATGGCAATACAATGATCCATGACAACTCTGACAGACTTATGATGAAAAATGCTATCCATCCTCAGAGAAAGAACTAATGGTGTCTGAAAACAGGTTAAAGAATACTTAATTTTGTTTATTTTTCATGAGTTTTTATCCTGTTTTTGGTCTGTTTTTTTCATAAGATGACTATTATGGAAATGTTTTGCATGACTACACATGTATAATCTATATCAAATTGCTTGCCTTCTCAATGGGGAGAGGGAGGTAACGAAGGAAGAACAGAGAGAATTTGGAACCAAAACTTTTTTAAATAAAAGGTTAAAAATTGTTTTTACATGTAACTGGGGAAAATTAAAACACCAAATAAATTAAAAGAAAAAGAAAGGTAGATTGAGACCAAAGTGTATAGGGCTTTAAGAGCAGAAGAGAGAAATTTACATTTTGTCCTAAAATAACTGAATTAGGAATTGAACTGTTAATGTTCATGTGCCTAGGCAAGAAGTAATAATAAGCACCTGGAAAACTTACAGTTAAGAAACATGACATAGATATTGAACCATTAAAGGCAAATGAGTGAAAGTAATTAAAAATGTATGAAAAGAACCAAGAAAAAATAGTGCCACACACACAAAAAAAGAAAAGTGAAGAAGACATTATTGAAGAGTAGAAGGTGGTCAACAGTTTCAAATTCAGCAGGATCAATGCTGAGATTTGTCAATTAAGAGTCACTGGTAACCAAAACTGAAGCTTAGAACAGTTTTAGCTAAAAGTAAAAAGTTCAGTGGTAAGTGTATAATCCTGGTAACAAAGGGATGATGAGGATGAGAGAAAAGGAAGTGGCAACAGTGACTGTAGACAATGTTTTCTAGTAGTTTGGCTAAAAAGAGGTAGAGAACAATATTTTAAGGGGTGCTAGGATTTGGTGAATTTGGGGGTTTTGACATATAAACGAGATGGAAATGTTTGAAAGAAGTAGGGAAGGCTCTGATAGAGAGAGGGGGAAAAGAAAGAAGTTGAAGAAAGAATGAATAATTGACTATGCCATCAGCTGGAGAAGACAGAAGAGATAGAATCCTTGTCAGAGACTCACTTAACTTACACAAATTGGGGTAAAGGAAGAGAGACTAGAAGAGGACAAAGTCAAGGGGAAAGAAAGAAATTCAACATGAACGGTCTCAGAGAAGTCAGTCTGGCAGAGATCATTGTCTCTTGGGGTCATACTGGCAGGAAACCATGTGTTATCACATCATTATTTTCCTGCACTTCAATCTCACCATTTTCTATTTTTATTACAAGTTTTTACGTATCTCTTCTCTTTCTTGCATCATCATACTTACGCAAAGTATCCTTACCACTCTCCTTCCCAGAGCATCATCCTATGTAACAGATAGTATTTGTTTAAGAAGGAAAAAAATCAGTATAACTAATCAGTACATTGAAAAAATATTCAAAATTAGGTGCCATCTGTAGCCTTCCCACCTCCACAAAGGGACAGGCTGGAGGTGTCTTCTCATAGCTCTTCATTCAAATCATGCTTGATATTTATCATTCTGTCATATTCACTTCTGATATTTCTGGTGTGTTCTTTCCATTTACATTGTCATAATTATTGTGCACATTGTTTTCCTGGCTCTGCTTTAGTCTCACATTTTCAAATGCCTCCCAGATGCTCCAACAATACCTCAACCTCCAACTGCCTAAACTTTTGACTCATTGCTTTTTCTCCTTACCAAATCACATCTAACTCCATAGTTCCCTATTCCTAGAGTTCATAGGCTCATAGATTAAGAACCAGAAGGGTCTTCAAAAGTCATCTAAAGCAACTTCCTTATTGTACAGAAAGGGAAACTGAGGTGGAAAAATACAGGTGATTTGGCCGATGTCACATAGGTTGCAAGTGGAAAAGTCAGATTTAGAACCCAGCTCCTCTGACTCAAAATTCATCATCAGTCTTTCTACCTACCATTTTTTCTCTCAATGACAGCCCCTTTCTAAAAATGCTGGATCCAAAGAAGACACAATTGAGGTGTATAATTGATAGCACATTGAGACTAGAGTCAGGAAGACTCAAATACAGACTGAAACACTTATTAACTGGTTCATACTGGGTAAGTAACTGAACCTCTACCTGCCTTGGTTTCCTTGTCTGTAAAATGAGACTGTTAATACCATCTACCTATTGGGGTTATTATGAGGGTAAAATCAGATAATTTTTGTAAAGCACTTTGCAAATCTTAAAGCTCTACATCAATAATTTCTTATTACTATTACTATTATTCTAAGTGCTTCTCCTAGCTCCCTAGAAGGGAAGTATTGAAGCATCTTTGAATCCTCCCTTTCCCTTGTTTCCTACAACAAATCACTGACAAAACTCTGTGAATGAAGTCAATGTCACTTTTGGCTGTATCTCAATAGTCTTACTGAACAGGGGGATCCTCTTGTGAAAATATCTATGCTAATGAACAGGAAGGGTGCAACAACTTATAATACCATCTCTAGGATAGCTATGGATACAATGGTACCACAAAGTGACAACAACAGGTCTAGTTGGACAGGAACAGCTCTGACCCTATGAAATTTCTGATAAGAGAATATATACCATGATCAACTTGTAGTTCTTTGTGACTTAAATGAGAGACTTTTGTTGCATCTGTGCAAAGGGACCCAGACTTTCTAGTCTATGACTAAAACAAGGATGTCTGTATAGCTTTGGAGAATGCAGAAAGGGGATCCTATTAACATTTCTATAGCAACTCCACAGTCACTACAGAGTAGATTCTATAGAGATATCAGCAACACACTATTAATTCTCTTCAATTCAATCAGGGGTTTGTGTCATAATTTTTTTTACAGGTAATATATTATTTTGACAATCTACTTCATGAACCAATATGTGACTAATTATTTAGAAATCATTCATGTAAACTCATAAGAGTGAAATCACCAGTAGATGTAGCTGGTGGGTTTGGATCCAGAATACATGTGGATGGAAATTTTCCTCTGAAAGATGGCTGGGATTTACCTGGAATAGAGTCATTAACTATTCTAAAAATGAACTATCGGTTACAGAAAATGATTACAGTTAATGTTGTGTTGTCATGGGACCCTGGGCATGTTTTCTGCCATGTTCTGAAAAACAGAGTTGTAAAGTAGACCAATGACTAGAAAAAAGGGGTTTGGGATTTTTTTTAAAGAAATGCTTTTACCCCTGAAGATATTTAGAGTAGACAAGTAGGTTAAAGGAGTGAGATATTTCATGCTCTGTGACTTAAGAGTAGTCGTTTTAGAATTCCTACAGAATCTAAGAATATAGAGGTTGAATCCATTAGCCTTTCCTGACATTCCCTCCCCACACCCTCAAGAGCCATGGTAATAAAACGCTGGTCTTAGTATCTTCCTTCCCAGATTATCTTCACTTTATTCTGTAGCTTGCTTGTACATTGTTGTTGCATGTGGTTTCTCCCATTAGATGATGAGCACCTTGAGATCAGGGACTGTCTTTTGCCTTTCATTTTATCCCCAACACTTAGCACCATGTCTGGCACACAGTAGGCACTTAATAAAGGCTTGGAGACCTGACTTGACTGCCAAAAAGAAACACAGTCTTAACTAGTATTATGTACCTATAGCGTATATTGGGGCAATAATCATACCCAATACAACGACCTAAGAAAACTTTCAGCAGAGTTACGTAGAGTAGAGCAGAACTAGCAAGTAGTCACAAGACCTGGGTTGTAGTCAACGTTCTTCTGCTAAGTCCTAACTCACTGGGATACCCTGAACAAATCATTCAATCCCTGTGGGCTTCAGTTTCCTTGTCAGTGAAATAAAAGGAACTAGATGAGCTCTTAAGGTACCTTTCAGTTATAAAATCTCTAATTTTTGCATAATTTGGATGGATAATTTATACTCTCAATCTAAATTTTAATGTTCCAGATTTTTCTCACAGATGGATTACATTTTATGGCACCATTTCTACTACCCTTATGGTGACTTTCAAATAGTTTGTTGATTTGAACGTAATGGAGTTTTGAGCTATTTCTGCATTTCAAAATTGCTACATTGCTTCCCCTAAACACCTTTGCCCCCTGTTTTTCTTAATAGGAAGAATAGAAAATAAAGATATAAAAGTATCTCTTGAATCATAGCCTCGTTTTCCTTCCATTGAAATTTTGATGACTAATCATCCCCTCCTTTTTAAGTAATAAAATGTTCATAACTATCTTCTTAAGAAATAAGTCCAAACTAAAAGAAAATATTCTTGTAATCTGATTTAGAAAAATAACCCCAAAGCAATGATGCCAATAAAATAACCAATTATTTTGTAGTTCAAATTTAACCACTTTTTTTCAAAATGATCTTTTTCAAAATAGTGAACCTGATTTCTTTTGAAAGTGGTTTGTACATATAGACTTCAGATTTTCCCCACTTTTCTGTAGTAATAAGATATTTATCATTGTAAAAAGGGCCCTTCTAAAAGTACACTACTGCCATTTATAAGGTGTATGACTGTGGGCTACCACTCTCCTGTCTTCTCTATGCCTTAGTTCTTTCTATAAATTCAAAGGGTTGGGTTAGATGGTCTCTAAAGTCCTTTCCCACCCTCACATTCTGACTACAGGACAAACGTGACATTTGGTTCTTGTTAATATATTTTATTTGTGTAACATTAGACGTCAATGTGGAGCACAAGGGATCCCTCATTTAATAATTTCTTAAATTTATTGATCTACAGAAGTGGCACAAAAATTTAAAACATGACAGAATATGCTTTTTTTAAAAAAGACCATAATTTCTGAGGAACTGCATTAATTTTGATTATATTAAACTGAAAAGCTTCTGTACAAACAAAGCCAATGTTACCAAGATTAAAAGGGAAGTGGAAAATTGGGAAATGATTTTTACAACCAGTGCCTCTGAGAAAGGTGTCATTTCTAAAATATACACATAATTGAGTCAAATTCTAATTTGTAAAGAATACAAGCCACTCCCCAACTGATAAATGGCCAAAGGATATCAACGGGCAGTTTTCAGAAGATGAAATTAAAGATAGGCATATAAAAATGTTCCAAATCACTAGTGATTAGAGAAATGCAAATCAAAACAACTCTGAGGTACCACATCTCATCAGTCAGATTGGCTAAGATGACAAAACAGCAAAATGATAAATGCTGGAGAGGATGTAGAAAAATTGGAACACTAATGCATTGTTCGTGGAGCTGTCAACTGATCCATCCACTCTGGAGAGCAATCTGGAACTATGCCCAAAGGGCCATACATAAGTGCATCCCTTTGACCCAGTAATACCAAAAATACCAAAAACTTGGGTTATATCCCAAAGAGATCAAAGAAGTGGGAAGAGGACACGTATGTATAAAAATATTTATAGCAGCTCCTTTTGTGGTGGCAAAGAGCTGGAAAACAAGGGGATGCCCATCAACTGGGGAATGGCTGAACAAGTTGTGGTTTATGAATGTAACAGAATACTACTCTGCTATAAGAAACGAGAAACAGACAGACTTCATAATAACCTGGCGAGACTTACATAAACTGATGCTGAGTGAGAAGAACAGAACCAGGAGAAATTTGTACACAGTCACAGACACAACATATGTGTGACAACTAACTTCAATAGACTGGGCTCCTCTCAGCCATACACAGTTATAGGACAACTACAAAAGACTCATGATTGAAGGAAATAGCCACATCCAGAAAAGAGGATGCGAAGTCTGAGTTCAGATTGAAACAAACTTCTTACTTGCTGTTGTTTCTTTTTCTTGTTTTGCTTTGTTTCTTCTTTCCCACTGATCATTCCATTAATTAAAATCCTTTACAACCTGACTAATGATTAATGGGAAGATATTTGTAGATCCTGTATCCAAGTGCACGCCACCATGATCAGGGGGAGAAGAAGGGGGAGAAAATATGAAACTCAAGGGACTATGGAACTGAATGTTGTAAACTAAAAGTAAATAAACCAATTTAATTTAAAAAAAGAAAAAAAGACCATAATTTCTAAGGAACTGCATTATAATAAATGCATAATCATCATGAACACTAACAAATAATTTGAGAGATCCATAAGCAAGGGAATATGTGTAATTTTTTTCACTCAGTACATTGTGTAAAAGTGTGTGTGGGTATACACACATATATTACATACAAAGTTATATGTTATATATATTATATGCATACAGCAAATATTATAAATAGATATACATACACATACACACAAATACACACATAGAGAGAAGAAAATTTCCTTTTTTCCTAACTAAGAAATAAATTTTAAAAGGTGTGAATTGAATGCATGACATTTGGCAGTTACATAAATAGTGTATCACCATCACCATCTATTTATTAAGCATCTCTATTGCATGTCATGCTTCATAAAACCACAGAAGGGAAGAAGAGGATGATAGGGCCATTGGAAGATCAAGGAGTCGTCAAGGTCAAGAGCTTAACTTCATGAAGGGAAGGTTCCTGGTCAGTGACCAATGACTTGTTACATTCAAATGTAGGGATAATAAGTTTCACACATTTTAACTAATGTCCATTTCTTGAATCATGTTCTTCTGGGAAATAGATTCCTTAGGAATAGTTCAATAATTTCTGCTGAATGCAGTATAATGTGACAGGAACCTAAAGGTGAAACTCATGAAAAAGCAGTGTTGACAATGCAGAGAGACCTACAGAAATCTAATAACAGACCTCAGACAATCACACACTTTCTGCTGGACTAGGGAGTTGTGTTCCATTTTTAAAACAGACACCTTTTTTGTTAACTCAGTGTTCATACCTACACTAGGCAAGACAATTCAGTATGGACATGGAGGATTTTTTTTTACTCTCTGAAGCAAGGCTGTGCATGCTCACCTGAAAATAACTAAATCTCCATATCCACTGCAGCTTCCAGCTTCACTTTCTATCCCATAAACAACAGGTTGGGGAAAATCTAGAAGCAGTTATTTTCACATTTAAATGATAGATTCAGACCTCCCCATTCCCACTCTCCAGTGTAAATACACAGAGAGACAAGGACTATGCTTCAAAAAATCTGGGTAAAGATTCACTAATTCCTAGATACCGAGCAGGAACCTGAAAATCACTTTTCTCTGGAAAATCCTAGGGTTGGTGCATCATTCTCCCATCCCTTGATCTAGAACCATCCATTTCTAGAGGAAATTTCTGTAAAAAAAAATAGATCCACAAGGACCTGCCTTGAGTAGCAAACATTAACTGTTCACACTACAGTCAAATATTTATTAAATATTTATTAAATGCTTAATACAGTTATCCCTTTGGAGGTTAGAGATACAGTACTCCCACAATCTGGAAACTCTGCTTAAAAATTTTTGGCTGTCCCTTTATACCAGAGAAGTCTGAATTATTTCTTTTTCTCTTCTGGGATGTTTACAGTAATACTGTATAAAAATTGTAATTATATAATAATAGATATTGTATGAATTTCTGCATTTCTACACTTTTTCTGTGTCATCTGGCCTTCGCAAATCATCTGAAACTTCCACAAAACTCCCCCAAAATTCCCATTTAATTTCTTATGCCAACCCACAATATATAAGAACCATGGTGGGTAAAGTCATGATGTGGAAGGGATTAACTGTATGGGCTAGATTCTGTCCTAAGTCCTAGCAATACAAACGAAAGACAAAGAAACAGCCCGTGCTCTCCAACTCACTGTAAAACAGACTTCCTATCACCTCCTTGCCAAAGTTAGGCTAACAGATCTTGGAAGATCCAATTTTAAGACCTTCTTCATCTCATTTTGCTTTTATGTAGAACTTTAACGTTTATAAGTAACTTCCTTCCCCTCCCAACAACCTGTATGAGTACCCTAAATACTTTCCAATCATTCAATCACGCATTTATTAAGCACCAAATTAATTTTTCAGAAATAATAGAAACAACAAATTAAGTACCAGACGCTGGAGAAACAAAAACAACATAATATATCTGGGGAGACAACATTAAAAAATATATGCACAGGCAAAGTATGTACAAAATAAAAACAAGGCAATTGGTTTTGCTTTGTGATTTCTTTTTTTGTGGAAACACTACTAGCTGCTAGTCAGGAGAGATCTTCATTTTACAGAAAAAGAAACTGAGGTCTAAAGAGCTTCTGACCATATGATTGCTTTTAATGTTAACAGGAAACAAAGGAAGCTTCTCAGTAGAAAGTGCAATATTGATGACCAGAGCAACATGGCATAGTAACCCAAGCAAAACAAGACTAGGAGCTTCAAGGTCTGCATTCTAGGCCCAGATCTTTCACTAAGTAGAATGCATGAACCACAACAACAAAGAGGTCTCTATTATTTCTGAAAGACAGCAGCCTCACCCTGCAGTTTCTCAGCCTTGGTGGAACTGGGAGGGCTTCTTCCTGTCTTGATTACCTTCCCTTGTTGTCTCTTGGGGGAGATGATATAAAAATATGCTCTGGAGCTTCCCCAGCTTCCTCAGTACCGTCATTTCTCTTCCTCCATTTCTCCTCTAAATTCAGCATAGCTCATTGAGTGGTGAGTCAGATGTCAGAGAAAAGTGACCCTTCCACTCAGAATTGGCGGATTAATTGCCATTTCTTTCAATTTTGTGAATGCAGTCACAGAGTGGAGCAGTATTTTTGTATGAAATCATCGATTTGCCTGTAGATTAAGATTAAACCAGTTGCTTTAAACATTTTAATAGTAGCAAAGGATACTGTGAGGTTTTTTTTGCTTTTCTTTTGCTTTTTTTCCTACTCTCTGACTTTATTCCAGGTCTCCAGATCACGGGTCTTTGACAAGTTTGTCTGTGATCTGTGACTGCCTTAATCAAACAGACAAAACCCCACTAAGACCTATTGTGCCTTGATAGGTCACATGGGCTTTCAAATGCCAGTATCTACATAAAATGTGACAGATAAAAATGCAGTCTTCAGCAGAAATTAATAAATAAATTCAGATTGGGCAACACATAATGCAGATCATTAACAAACAAGAGATCAATGCCAGGTCTCAGCTTCTGAAAACCTTTCTTTATGTCAGCGAAGGCACTGTAAATAAATACCAGGTAAAAAGAGAAAATAGAAACTAGCATAGAGATATGCTTTATTTCTTCCACAAAAATAATACTATTACCACTTACAAACAACTGAATTTACCCTTCAAAATATTGCGACCTCTCTAAACATTAAAAAAATTAAATAAGCCTATTACCACAGTGGGACTCTTGAAAGAAAACCTTTGAGAGAGAAATTCAAATCACAGACCTATGGTCAACGCACATCCTTCACGCAATTAAAATTTCCTGGCACTGTAGAAACGAGAAAGAACGCTTGCAACTATTAACCCCATAAAAAAAGAGGAAAAAAGGAAACTTGATGCAAAAATAATTTTCACCTGATTCTGTTCAGCATTTAGATGTATACTCTTCAAAGTATAATTACTTCTCCACTGCCATTTATTTGCTTTCTATCCTTTACCTTATGCCTCAAGAATCTTTTGAAATGTGAGGTAAATCCACAATCATTGATGCCATTATGAATAGAAGGCTCAGATCCTAGTACTTCAAAGAATAGGTTTTTTTCTATGGATTATAAAATATATTGCAAGTGACAATAGAAATTAGTATACGAAAATAACGTAGTGCAGGGCAGCTAGGTGGCGCAGTGAATAGAGCACCAGCCTTGGAGTCAGGAGGACCTGAGTTCAAATCCGGCCTCAGACACTTAACACAAAAACTAGCTTGTGACCTTGGGCAAGTCACTTAACCCCAATTGCCCTACCTTATCCCCTACAAAAAAGAAAAAAGAAAAGAAAATAACATAGTGGGTTCTGAACACAAATTAAGGTTTTACACTTGTAATCTCCTTGAAGGTAGAAACTATCTTACTTATGTATCTCTATTCCCAGTGCCTAACACAATGTTTACACACAGCAAGTACTTAAAACCAGTTTTTAGACTGATTGGGGGCAATGGGTCTACTTGGCAATAATAAAACAATAAAAATAGGGATTAGAAATCTTCTTATGTTTAAGACAAGGAAGTTCCAAAGTACAAATGCATTATAATTCACTATCCAAAATGTCATCTTTCAGTAAGCATTTTAAAGTTTAGGGTAGAGATCCATGGATAAATCAGAATTGTATTTCCCAGTGCCAGGACTGATAGATTATGATTTGTGTTACAGCTGAGCATTCCTTCCAAAGAAGATAGATACAAAAGGTCCAGGATCGTCGTCTGACACGGGGGTGAAAAGAGAAAAACAATCTTGAATGTGAAAGCTTTATGGGAATCCCCACTACAGCAAAACTGACAGAAGTCATCCTAATTCTTCTTAAAGACCTAGAGTTCCTAAGAAGGAAGAAGAAATCCTCTCTAGAGAGGGGGGTTAATATGTTCTAATGCCCAGTGGGGGGGAGGGTTTGTGTAATTTTCTAATGATTGTATTTAGTGATTAATGATACCTAGTGACTGATTGCTAGATAAGTGACTAAGTTAACCTATGATTGCCCCGTGAGTGCAAGACTGACTACTGTATTTTGAGATGACTGAATGACTGAGTATGGAGGCAAAGCTCTTTAGGGACACCAGATGATTGTTCTTTTGTTCTGTGTATCAAATACTGTGACCACTTTGGTGAAAACTCGGTAGCCATTTTAATGATAAGCTGTTGTGAACACTATATTGTGATTTTCTGTGATAAGATGTAAAGTTGTAAATATTATATTGTGATTTGTTGTGAATCTTTGCCTTGATTTATTCTTGAAGAGAGTATTCACTGTAGTGTGTAATCAGAACCTTAAAAGCTGTTAATAGTAGCATTCTTTGGGGAAGTAGCTCGTGCATGGCATTAAAAATGCCCAAGCTGTTCCAAGATTTGTACAATAAAATCCTCCCTAATCCTCGCTTAAGTGAGGCAGGCCATAGTTTGTCTGAGACAACATCCATTCAATGACTAAGAGTTTGTCTCAATTCTTTGTCTCAAAAGCTGATGTTTTTAGGCACCATACAAATGTCAGTTATTATTATCAATAGCATTTTATTTCATTAGAGTGAATATAAAGAGACTTTAGAAAATTATCAAGCTAAAACACTGAACTCATAGTGACTGTAACCCATTAAAAAGTATTTTTTTAATCCAAGATGACCATGACACTCATGTTACATGTAAAACAAATATTTAAGAAGATGAAAATGCATAGTGATTACCTTCTGTGGTTACTTTTTACTTTGCATTTTGTCTTTCAGATTATATAATCTAGGGATATGGAGCAAACAAGAACTTTTATGTTTGCACTTAGTTTCTCTTTCCTTCTTTACACAAAAATACATATTTTGTATAGTAGAATTGATCCTATTGTGATTATTAGAAAGAAAAAGGCATTTTACATCTTAGCAAAAGGTATTAAAAATCATATTTGTGCATGCATATGTGTGTATGTTTTTGTATAAAACAGAGTCAAGAACATAAAAGCGACAGTAAGAAAAAAAAGAGAAAACAATCTATATAATCATTTTATATACTCCTTTTATGCAGCTGGATTTTCTTTTTTCATATTATTTCCAGGGGTCTTCTAAGTATCTGCAATGTATTGCGGCTTCCTAGTCGGACTTTGATAGAAATGAAAAATGCCCCACACATCAATAATAAAATAACTGAAAGCTCAAAATGAAAAAAAAATGACATTTGTTTGAAGTAGTCATTTTGTTTCTGTCTTCACTTTCAATCACAGGAAGAAGATAGAGTATAAAACCCAAATTTTATAACCCTCACTGGAACATAGGGCCTCACTTTAAATGTAAATAGTTTGCCTACATTTAGGTGGCCATTAAGGTATTTAAAATCCAACTCATTTAATGTATTTAGTGTCAGCATGAACACAAATCCCGGAATCACAGAATGACTGCTGGAAAGGACCCTAGAAATCTTTTTTTTTTTTTAAATGGGTTACAGTCACCATGAGCTCAGTGTTTTAGCAAGATAATTTATAAAGTCTCTTTATATTCAGTCTGATATATAAAGTGCTATTGACAATAATGTTACATTTGTGTAATGCCTAAAACCATCAGTTTTTGAGACAAAAAATTGAAACAAACCCTTAGTCACTGAATGGGTATTGTCTCAGACAAACTAAGGCCTGCTTCACTTAAATTCAACTTGAAAGGAAGATGTTGTGATGTCAATGATCCTTTTTGAAAAAGAAGGACAGGAACAACAAAATCACTTCTACATCAGCTCATCAACAATTCATCATTTACAATTACTGAAGGGAAACAGGACTGAGAAATAAATGGGCCATTGTCACTACATATGGAAAATACAGTAGTTGAAATTGCTAGGATTCTGTGGGTATTAAACTGGATTTTATTGTCCCCAGGAGCTAAATTGACTTACTATGTATAGATTTCTCACAATTCAAAGCAAAAGTTGTAGCTTTTTATTTTCAGGTATAAAAATTTGGAAGTAGAGGGAGAAGTCTTAACCATAGGAAAATAGAGTTTTTGGCTAGATTACAATTCAAAACTTTAGAGTATATCAGTACAGTACTGACATGTAGGATCATAGACTTAGGCTTGAAATGTATCTTAGAGGTCACTAAGTCAGAAACTTTCCTTTTACAAATAAACTAAGAATCAGATAGGTTAGTGACTTTGCCAGGCTCTAATGTGTGATCCAAGCCTAGGTCTTGGGACTAAAATTAAAGTACTCTGTCCATTATAACACACGGCCAACCAAGCCCATATAATGTCTTACTGTTTACATTCTACTCCAAAGGCTGCACTGTTATTTTCAGGTAATTTTCCAGGATAAGAGGAAAAAAGATACAAAAAGAAAAGATGCCCATATCTTTACTGATTTCATACTATTATTCACAGAAACAGACAATCGAGGTAGAGGAGCAGAAATTACAGAGAAGGAAGTACTGTGAGATGCTTTGTCAAATTTTAACCAATTTTGTTCTCAAATTACCTATGTTTCCCCTTACCACATCACCCCAAGGTAGAGTTAAAAAACCACATGGAGATCCCAAGATTAAGTCTCCATAGTATGTGTATACATGGGGAACCTAATTGTGGGTCAGGTAGAATATAACCACAGAAGAAGGGGGGAGTTAGAAAGGGTGATGGTAAAGCCCTGGTTGTTGGTGATTTTCTCTCTATTTGTTCCTAGGATTCTCTAGCCAATGGGATATGTTCAACTAAAATGATGTCTGCCATACTTTTTACTATGTAAATACATGAAGAAGTATGGTGTTAATACCAATCTGCCTAATGATACAACTGTAAAGTATGCTTTCTTATAAGGACAAAGGAGCAGAAAAAAATATTTAAATTAGATTAGGTGAATTATTAGTAATCTAGACTTAGTTCATAGGTTAAATCACTCTTTTAGTCTGACAATTTCCTAAAATTATATTAAGCCCTTTATATTCACCCTGACTCATGAAACAAGTTTCAATGGATCATACTTTTATACATATATGTATATATATATGTATATATACATAAATATTTAGCATATATGTGTAACACTTTAGATAAAATAATTAATCTGACCCTTACAACACAGCTAACACTAGTTTCATTTTGCAGATGAGGAAACTGAGGTTTTAAGGGGTTATGTGACTTCCTTTGTGGTTACATAGGTATAACATGTCAGAGGTGAGATTTAAACCCAATATCAACCTGTATCTTCAGAAATATATAACTATAATAATTGCTAAATACTTGTTTCTTTCACTCAATAATTAGTAAAGTATATTTTTTAGATAATTTCAATTAATTTCTTCATGCAAAAAATATTGAGACCTATTAGATATCCATCTATTATGGATACAGGTCTGTGGGGCTTACTAATGAATACGGGGCAGAGACTCAAGGAATACACAGTCCAAGGACCTTGTAAATCTCTCTTAAGTATAGAGATTCAAGTAATGCTTTGATTTTTATAATTGTGTGCTTTAAAAAAATTACTTTGGCCTAGCAACAGTTTTTGAATGCTACTGTATCAGTGCTATTTAATCTGCTGCCTGTCTGTTGATTAAAAGCAGTAAAATGATTTATATATTTTTTTAAATTAAACTGTTTAGTTTTTTATCACCGCACATGGAACTAGATATAATATCAATACATCAACAAAGCTAAGACCATTTATCAGTAGAGATGCTGCTGTTACTGCTGTACAAAGAACTGAAATGACTAGAAAAATGACTACTTTGTCTTCTCATGATTCCTGGGTAAGAAACCACACCCAGAAAGGTCAGCACACTGTAGCTCAGATATGCCCACATATCAAAGAAGGAGCAAAGCTAAAGAGTGGCGCTGATTCTTAACAGAGAAAAGAAGGAAGGGAAGAGGGATGGACAGAGGGATAGAAAGAAGGAAGGAAGTGAGGGAGGGAGGAAGGAAGGAAGGAAGGAAAGAGGAAAAAAGGTAAGAGACCAATAAATATAATAAGTCTGAAATGTGTAAATCATTCCAGTAATTACTGTGAGTATTCTTTATTTCTTATCATGAAGAAATGTTTGATTCATCTGAATGAAAACTGACTCAGGTGAAACTTTCTAAGAATTCATTAACTGGGAGATGGGGGGAGGGGCTGCAAAGGAGGGTCAGGAGAAATTGTCCCTGGAAGTTTAAAAAAAAATAAGACAGATAACTAACCTATTGTGTAATTTGGGCATAGTCCAAGCAGAATAAGGAAATTTGTTGACTCGCCTTCTTAAGCTACCTGTCAGCATCAGATTTTTTAACTGTATAATTTATCTTAGAAAGCTTTATGTTAAAAATGCATATAATCCCACCTTGCTGTTATCACAATTCCCTCTAATCCACCTTTCTCTCTCAAAAGATCTCTCCTTCTTTGGTAGATCAGGTAGGGATTTCTTACGAGATTTAGGGTTTAAAAAGGAGAACTTTACAATTATTTTGACTGTTCTTTAAGAAATGCTGTGTGAGTTAAGTGTACCAATCTAAAAGGAAACAACCTAAAAATGCAAAAGCTAAGAGTAAACAGGAAATTCATAAAGAACTGCACTGAAAAAGCAGTAAGCACACATAATGAATTGCTAGATAATTGAATCAGCATTGTAATGAGTATAAGTGAAAATGAAATCATTTTGTGGAGAGAGAGAACAGTGATAAAAGAGTGAAATGGAATTAAGGTACAGTATGTTGGGACAAATGGCACTCCTGCTGTTTTTTTCAATCCCAGGAAGGAAAAAAGTTATACTTCAGTAAAAATTGTTTTTTAACTTGTGTTCATGTATGGTGATATCAACTGATTTTTCCATCTTAAAAGATATCAGAGTCATTAGAAAATGATATAACTGAGTACAATATTGTCAATTCTAGCACCTATTTATTTGCCTTATAAGAAAAACTGGTCTTTACTACAGACATGAGTCACAATGGAACAGTTGCTGGGTCAGAGGGTGCACTGAAGCGAAGCAGTGCTGGACCCCTAGTCAGGGAGATCTGAGTTCTAATCTAGTCTCGATGACTGTGTAAACCTAGACAAGTTACATAAATCCTCCCACTCTCAATTTCCTCATCTGTAAAGTGGGGGTAATAATAATAGTAATTTACAGGGTTGTTCTGAGAATCAAATGAGATAACAGATGCAAAGTGCTTTGCAAACCTTAAAGCCCTGGATAAAAGTTAGCTACCAGCTATTAGATAGCTTTCCTTGAATTCTGAAAGACTTGAGTTCCAGCTCAACCTTTAACACATACCACCTACGTTTATCCTAGTGCGGTCACTCATACTCTCAGTACCCAAAGGAACACTTTAAAATTTTAATTTCTTTTTCTTTGGCAAAGCAATCAGGGTTAAGTAACTTGCTCAGGGTCATACAGCTAGTAGGTGTCAAGTGTCTGAGACTGGATTTGAACTCTGGTCCTCCAGTCTCCAGAGTTCTATCTACTATGCCACCCAGTTGCCCCTAAAATTATAAGTTTCAAAGTGGGTGCAGATTGCATTGGTGGAGTAAGTTTCTCCACTGGGTGCTACCTACACCAAAAAAATCACAGGTATGATCCAAAGAAAGTATTAAAGTATCAAACACACAATTACATAACTGGTTTGATTACCCTAAATGCTAAGTGTGTGGTTGCATGTACACGCATGCACTATATATACACATATATATGAATAGATATAATTCCATCATTTTTTCAATTAACAATCTATTTTCTCTTCTTCCCACCCACTTTGCCTCACTTAAAAAGAACAGAGAGACAGAGGGAGAAACAGAGAGAGAGAGACAGAGAGACAGAGAGACAGAGACAGAGAGACAGAGAGAGAGAAGAGGTGGGGAGAGACAAGAGACAGAGAAAAAAAAATCTTTATCTCAAATATATAGGAAAATTCCTGTACTGGCCATTACAGATATGTTTCATTCTGTATTTTGAGATCATTGCCTCTCTGTCAGTAGTTGGGTCACAAGCCTCATCTCCTGTCTACCACTGATAAAAGTTCTAAAGTTTTTCAAAACTTTGTCTTTATAACATTACTCTTACTAAAACAATTATTCTCATACGTTCACTTCACTCTGCATCAGTTCATAAAGATCTTCATAGTTTTCTGTGAAACTGGTATTCCATTATTTCTTATGGCATAATAATATTTCACAACCTTCAAATACCATAATTGCTTTAGTCATTTCCCAATAGGTGGATAATCCCTTAGCTTTCCAGTCTTTTGTTACTGTGGAAAGAGCTACTATAAATATATTTGCATATGTGGTTTTCTTCGTTCTTTGATCTCTCTGGGGAATATGGCTAACAGTATTATTGGTACACACAATTTAGTAACTTTTTAGGTATAGTTTATTTTTAAAATTTGTTTATTTTTAGTTTTAAACATTCACTTTTATAAGATTTTGACTTCCAAATTTTTCCCACTCCTCCCAACCCAAGACAGCATGCAATCTGATAGAGGCTTACATGTACAATAATATTAAACATATTTCCACATTTGTCATTTGTATTAAAAAAAATCAGAACAAAAGGGAAAAAAAACACAAGAAAGAGAAAAAAAATGTATGCTTCAATCATCATTCACATTCCATAGTTCTTCCTCTGGATGTGGATAACATTTTCTATCATGAATCTTTTGAAATTATCTTAGATCACTGTATTGCTGAGAAGAGAGAAGAGCAAAGTCTATCAAAGTTGGTCACTGCACAATGCTGCTGTTATTTTGTACAATGTTCTTCTGGTTCTGCTTGCTTCACTCAGCATCAATTTACGTAAGTCTTTCCAGGTTTTTCTGAAGTTGGCCTGCTCATGGTTTCTTATAGAAAAATAGCATCCCATTACACTCAATATATCACAACTTGTTCAGTCATACACCAACTGATGGGCATCCCCTCACTTTCCAATTCTTCGTCATCACAAAAAGAGCTACTAAAAAGACTTTTGTACGTGTGGGTCCTTTTCTTAGGTATACTTTAAAATTGCTTCCCAAAATGGCTTGGCTAATTCGTGTCCCCACCAACAGTGTAGTAAAGTGTCTACTTCCTACAGCACCACCAACAATTTTCCATTTTTATCATCTTTGCCCATCAGAAAGGTTCAAAGTAGAAATGTTCATTTAAAAAAATGATTCATACAAAATACATTTACACAAAACGATTACCTTTTAATTGTTTTCCCCAAATATACTCTTATCTTTAGAAGAAATGAAAAAGTTCTAAGTGACTTAAATTTTAAAATTCCAAATATCTATATAATTGATATGAGTATACATAGCATGCCATAATTCATTCGAATAGGACAGCTCCAATCAATGTCTCTATGACTCCCTTGTCCTCAGTACAGACAAATTTCTATGGAATGAATGATATGTCTATATGTATAACAAAAGGAGATTTCACATCATGCACTATTCCAAGGACCTCTAAGAGTACAAAATAAAAACTGAAAGCAAACTGAAGTAGAGCCTTGGGACTAGCAACAAGAATAAACATGTTGATATTTAAGTTAATCATCCTCTCATTTTTGAGTGAAGTTTTTTTTTTTTATCTTAGCACCCAGTCCTTACATATATGTAACTGGCACATTTAGGGGTCAAAGCTTCAAGGAAAGGTCTAACCCAAAAGTTTGGGCCAGACATCAAAATGACCTCAAAGATACTCTAGGTAACACATATAGCTATAAACCATGCAGGTCTTGTTTTTGGGTCCACCTACAGCTTGTCCCCAAATCTGAATGTTCATACTTACATGTTCATAGACATTTCAAATTGACTTCTAGAAACTACCTACTGCCTAAGTAGCCAATCAGGCAAATGTTCTTATCTAAAGTCTATGTAATATATAATATAACCTCACAAAAACTACAAAAGGAGCCACACCTTTTTCTGACTGGTTCCTTTGCAAAATGACCTAATAAAAATCTTTCTAAAAGTTTTTCAGATTTTAGAGTTTGTTCTTGAGAACAGCATCCTCTTGTTGGATGTCATCTGTGCTCAGTTCTGGACATAACTGTTGAAGAAAGGCACTGTTAAGCTAGATAATGACCCCAGGAGGGAAAACAAGATGGTGAAGTGCCAAGATGGTAAAGTGCCTTGAGTTCATGTGATAGAAGAATTAACAGAAAAAAAAAACTGCTCATGGGTTAGCCCAGAAGAGAAAGGTATCCAGAGGGACATGATAACTGGGAGGGTCCTTCAAAGGCCTCCCAAGGGCAAAGGTTAGAAGCCATCAGGAGGAAAACATAATCTTGATGTCAAGAAAAAAATTCCCAACAATTAGAGCTGTTCAAAAATGGAATGGGCTGCCTTGAGAAGTGATGGGTTTCCCCTTCTTGGAGGTGTTCAAGTGGACACTCAATGACCACTTGCATTCCAGTGAGGCAACTCCTCTCTGTCACCATCCTCAAAACACTAGGGAGTGGCAATTGGCTTCAATTAACATGAAATAGCCTTATAAACAATAAGGCAATTAGGCATGTTCATGAGAGATAATTGTGTCACATCAAGATGAGCATTCCCCCAAGTGCTGCTGGCTCCATTAGAAAGAACATTTCTCTTCTCAGTGAATTTTGCGGACTAGTAAGAAGTGGGGAAATGGCACCATTCTCATCAGAGTTAAAAGCATATGATATGAATGAGGTCCCCTGTATGGCAGTGACTGCAATAAATTACCAAGTGTGTGTTCTGTTTTCTGAAATGGGCTCAATTTATCATTTTATTGAAAAGGTTCCATTATGCTAATGTCTTATAAAATCACTTTCTGCTGTTGCTGGAAGGTCGAGAGGGGATATAAATTTTTACATTTACCACCAAGAAGTTGTACAGAACTTAGAGTTACCAAGGGTTAATAAGCCCATGAGAATGCCTCCAAGTACATTCAAGGACTTATCAATGGCAGCTTCCCATCATTAGTGGTAGAGAGGAACAGAATAAGTCATGAAACCATTTCCCAAAACTTAACATGCTTAAGATATTAGCATTTGGCTGACTGTAAAATAATGACAGTCTATCATTGTAGAGAGCCATGATAATAAGATATTTACTAGTTTGAAATACCCATAGCAAACTGATATATCAAACAAACCTTTCCCATGATGAGAAACTTAAGGAAGTAATAGCCATCTTCAGCAAACACCTTTCCAAATACTTAGCATGCTATTCTGAACAGCATAGCAAAATAAATATGCATTTTTGCAGGTAATATTGCTGTGTTTATAAGGAAGGTTTTGGGGTCCCTGGCTTGTCCTTGGATTTATTTGACTTAAGAAGATATCCAAGGGAAAAAAGAGTAATGAGTTAATTACACAGTTCAAATTAGAAACAATCCCCTATAGAAATAATTCATTTCCAAAATTATTGATTTGTTGAAATCAGCAAGGACAGAAAACATTATAATTCATGAATGTGTTATACCATCATCAATCCATCAATAATGCGTACTTACAGGCAACGCTGATACAAGAGCAGCTTTAAAACATGTTAATAACTATATGGTTCCCTTCAGACAAATGATAGTAAATCAAATCAAAAGTAGGAAACCATGGATAAACATTAAGGCTTTGATTTTCTCCCCATTGCAGGGTAAAAGCAGGACATGAACAAAAATAACCACCTTTCTATAGTAGGTATGCCACGTTATCTGGTTCAGTTTCTGAGTAGTTACAGAGGGATCATGTGTGACAGTAACAAGATGCGGATGTTCTGAATTAAGGAGGTCATTTTAAATGGATTACTGATCACATTTTGATGCTATTTCCCAGAAGGCAATGGGCAAAGAACAGTGTTTTATTCTAAGGTCCAATCTAAGGTTTTATCAAAATGCAGAGAGGGAACTACAAAACATACTGTGGCCTGACCTGGAAATAACCTGACAGAAGAAATAAGAAATTAAAAGCATGAAAGTTACTAAAAACTTGTTCACTCTCAGCTTATTCCAACCCACTCTACCTTCCCACCAGTTACCTTGTCCAACTAAGGACAACTCTGTATTGACACCTAATCACTGAATCAGATGAATCCTTGCTGAGGATTAAGCAGGTTCAAGTTACATGTTTCCCCTCAATTCCAGATCAATTTCCAATCTGTTCCTCCACTACCCCAGCTGCCTTGATCATACAAGTCAGAGAATGCTTCTCTCTCTTCACCTTCTAGTTCCTCTTTATGGTTTATCTTCCCCTATTAAAATGTAAGCTTCTAAAGAGTAGAGACCATTTTGCTTTCTTTGTATCTTTAACATTTAGTACAATGCCTGGCATGTAGTAAGCATTTAATATATATTAGATCAATCCATCCATCCATCCATCCATCCACCCATCATCCATCCATCCATCCATCCATCCATCTATTTATCTATCTATCTATCTATCTATCTATATCTACCTATGTACCTTTCTATCTAAAATATGTATATACCTACCTCCTTATTTTTCTATCTAAAATGTAATTTAGAAACCTGACTTGTGATTTGTCCAGAAAATAAGACATGACATAACTATTTTGATCAATTAAAGTCATACCGTCTCTCAAGATTAGAAATACTCAGTCTTTATCAGGCCTAGAGAAACAGTCTACTGAGGGAGAGCAGGCCATAAAAAATAGACAATTCCAGATGCTAAAAAGCCATTATTCAGAGATTTAAAAGAACAAGAGAAGTATCCGAAAGCTAAAACTAACAATTTCAGTTCTGGGGCAACTGTTGCCCTGGCCACACAGAACTAATTGGAACAATTAGCTGGAAATGTTCCATTAAATCTATTTTGCTATTCATGATGAGAAAATAATACAAAGACCAATTAAGACAAATTTGGGGGAGTCAAGAGAAGTCAGGGGAAGAAGTAGTTACTATAATGGTTCAAGGGATAAAACCTCAGAATTGGAAGGGACCTTGGAGGTCTGTTAGTCTAACCCATCCAATTTAGTGTCCCTTTCCCTATTTTTAAGGTAGTGTGGTATTACAAATGGACCACTGGACTTGGCAATACCAGCACCAGAATTCAAAACTCATCATAGACACTTAGTAGTTGTGTGATCCTTGAGCAAGTTACTTTAACCTCTCTGTACTTCAGGTTTGTTGTTGTTTTTTCCTATAAAATGTAGAGGCTGAATTCTGTGGTCCCTAAGGCCCTTTTCCATTTCAAATCTATGATCCTATGATCTATACTGCCCTGAGGGAAAGGGAACTGTTACCTGATACAACTATAGTTTGAGCTAGAAAAGTAGTAAAAAGAAACAACTGTGGGAAGGGGACAGGACAGGGTGAGTTGGAATCTCCTCAAAACACAGAGGGGAAAAAGATAAAGAGGAAAAGGCCTTTATTCCCACAGCTATGGAGAACATGAGATTCTTCTTCTCTATGAACTTTACAAGTTCATGAGTCTCATATTTCCTTCACTTCTTTCTAATATCCTAAAAAAATAAAAAATTGTGTTAAATATCTGCCCTCCCTAATTTTCACACTATAACAAAGCCCTAATGTCTCCAAGACCATCCTGACATCAGAAAGAAGGGGACCAATATCAATGTTAATGACTAACCTGTATTAAAATTCTTCCTCTAACAATTATTAGATATGTAAACTGATTTATTATTTGGTTGACTGTCTAAAGTGAAAGAGGAAAATGTTAATTCAAATTAAACTTGAAAGTGTGCTGGAGAATCAGTTGATAAATATTTACCAACATACTACTGCCTGTTATATAAGCAATGCCTGGTGATTTCTCAGAGTAATTCTGGATAGAGCATAAAATGCCTAAGAGAGTATTAACTTTTGGGGGCAGTACCTAGTATCAAACTGATCCATGCGACATCAGATCATGAGTAATTCTGGATTGCAGGTTACAATAATCTGATACCTCAAAGAATCTGATCTGTCCTTTCCCGCTACTACAGTCTATGCATTTTAGATGACAGATTTCTGAATTTATACCTAAATCTTGCATTCTAAAGCTGAGGGAAAACCTTAACCATTTCCACAAGAAAAAGTTGAGGGATGATATGAGTCTGGTTAAAGTAAGCCTGAGTCAAATTATTATTTGTTCCTTTTTAGGAAGAAGTTGTAGAAGCTTATCTGCACGATCTTTTAAAATAAACTGAGATGTTTATTTTTGTTTTAGTTAAATGTAGAACTTTTAGAATGGAAATCTATTATGAAATGAGATATTCATGAAGCGTCCGAGTTCTGAGAGAGAAACAAGAAAACAAACAAGATACGGTTTGAATTTTCTAAGAGTCAGAAAATGAGCTCTGAATCCCGGGGAGAAAAAAGCAAAGTATCTGGTCAGGAGGTTCAGAGACAAAAACACTGGAATATCAGTATGGAGAATCAAGCTGGTCAAGGAAGAGCTGTAGCTTTCTATGCTTTGTAAGGATGTTTGTATTGGTGGGTTGAGGAGGTCTTGGGAGGAGAGAGAGAGGTGAGAGAAGAGAGGAAGGGAGAGAAATGTTAATGTTGATTTTTAAAATCAAGGCACTTTCTGACGCTGATGACCGTCTGCCTCTGACACCAGAGCTGAATTACCCAAGACCACTTTGAGAGAGCCCATATTGACTGGCTTTGATATTGGCCCCTTATGAGCCTAGGAAGAGACTGGATTTTCTTCTCCAATCACCAAAATGGTCTTTAAGTTTTTATGAATAACTTGAAAAATAGTGAGGTTTATAGGTACCCTCTACTGGTATGACTCTGAAGCTATGTGTCTGGTAATACGTAGAGGAACTCACCAAGAAAACTATGTTTTCTAAGTCAATAGTCACAAGAAGATATATATCATGTGCTAACACATGAAACAAACCTGCTTTATAACAGTTAGAGAAGAAACGATGTACAAAGGAATATGGTTTGTAGAGTAGATGGTGATTACAGGCTCTAACAGGTATTGGCTGTACAGCTAACAAGATGGTGGGAGCAACAAAAGGAAAGGCAGTTTAGTCTCTGGCCTGCATTTAGTTGAGTACCTAAGCAAAGGCATGCTCATCTAATTGTGGTTCAGCAACCAGTAACTTGTGAAAGAAGGACATAAATAATAGATCTATGATTGGGTCGCTCCTAGGACCTTTTCAAATATACCCACTATCTCTCAAAAAAGGATACCACATAGAAAAAAATGAACTAAGAAACATGTGGGCACATGAGGCAGCTAGATGGCTTGGTGGATAGAGCGCTAGGTGTGGAGTCAGGAAGACCTGAGTTCAAACATGGCCTCATGTGTGATGCTTAGCACTGTGCCAGGTGCATAGGAAGCACGATGTAAGTGCTAGTTATTATTATTATTATTAGAATCTTAATAAATGTTTATTAACTACTGACAGTGGACAAGTCACTTAACCTGTTTGCCTCAGTGTCCTCAAGCGTAAAGTGAGTTCTTTGAAGACAGGACTGTCTTTTGCCTCTTTTTTATATCCCTAGTACTTATCACTGCACCTGGCACATAGAAGGTATTTAATGTTTATTGACTGATTGATTGATTAAAATGGCGATAAGAGCACCTGTCTCCCAGAACTGTTGTAAGGATCAAATGAGATATTTATAAAGCACTTAGACTGTGCCTAGAACACAGGTGCAATATAAATGCTATTATTATTGTCATTAACTCTGTGCTTATAATTTATTTTTTTTTTGGTGTCAACATACACACTGGGCTGGGGAAGAAACAGCTAAGAGATCCTGACCTGTAATTTCAGTGGGGTGGGAACTCCCAATGAAAAAACTACCTTCTCTGATGTATCTTGGCAATCCATCTACAAGTTAGCTTAGAGAAACACTCAGACCTCTGAGAGGTTAAATGACAGTTAATATAGAAGATCATAACTCTAGAGCAGGAAGGGTCTATTTCTAGGAATTATTAGCTATGCAACTTGTTTTACCATTTTGTGGACTGTGTACTAGAGGTTCCTAAACTTATCTGGCCTATGGCCCCCTTTTAAAAAAAAATTACTCAGTGCATCCTTGAAAATCTTGTTTATGAAGAATTGAGCCCCAAACTGGTCACAGAAATTGTGTCAGAGTTGGATATTTGAACCCAGCTCCTTGATTCCAAATCTATCATTCTTTTCACTCTTCTACATTACCTGCATTACCTACATTATTCTACATTCTACACTCTTCTACATTACCTAAATTACTCTCAGCTCTTCCTGAGACCATAGCCAACTTTCTGTATATAGTACCATAATGCCTACTTATCAAAAATTATACCAGGACATAGGGCTGCAAGTAGTCTTTATTCCTTTAATACTAATTTATCCATTCATTCAACAGACTTTTGTAAATTTCTATACAAAGCATTATCTGAAGTGCTGGGAGACAGACATCATTTACACAAGACACAGAGCCTGCCCTGGTGGAGATTACAGCCTGGTAAGAAGATAAGATGAGAATATAGAAAACTAAATTATACAGTATCATATAGCATTAAGTTTGCACAAATAAAGTAATAAGGATATTTTGAGGAAAAACCAACCATGGAGATAATGGGAAGTTTCTTGGAACTGGCTACATTTATAATGGATTTTTTTAAATGGTAAGAAACTCAACAGCTAAGAATGGAAGACAGAAGACTCCAGCAACAGAGACTACTCTAAACAAAATTACGGAAGCAAGAGACCAGAGAACATTAAGGATTATGGGGGAGGAAGGGCAGAGAACTGCCCAGTTAGGTAGAGTACAGAGTGCATAATGAACTAATAAAAAATAATACAAGAACAAGAACCTGAAGCCAAGACTGTTAAGTGTCTGTAATGTTAGACAAAGAAATTTGACTTTTGCTCAGTGGACCATTGTGTACGTGTTCCTTAAGGTTTTGAGTACAAACATGACACACAAGATAAATCAATGAATACAAAACATCACAGAACCAAGAAGAACAATTAGGAAGGTAAGGTAATAGTCTAGGTGCTGGTACTAGGAGCATATCCTAAAGTGCAGCCAATAGAAATAAAAATTATGAGGAAATATAAGAAATGTAGCAGCAAGGAAAACAGCAAGGCTTGTGAACTGATTAGTAATAAAAGGGTGAGAAGAAGAATCCAAGATAACCCAAAAGCAATCAACAAGGGCATTGAAGTATCAAAAGAGGGATTTTTTTTTAAATTTAGATAAAGGTAATTCTTTTTTATTAAAATTATTCATAAAAAGTGGCTATGGAGTGAGCTGTGTATAACATATCTTTTTTTTTTTTTTTTTTTGCTTTTTGAAAGGGGGAAGGCAATGCAATTGGGGTTAATGAGTTGCCCAAGGTCACATGGTTAAGTAAATGTAAAGTGTCTGATGCTAAATTTGAACTCAGGTCCTCCCAACTCCAGGGCTGATGCTCTACTCACTGCACCACCTAGCTGCCCCATAAGGACAATTCTTAGAAGACCATTTACAAGTAACTTTTTAGGAAGTCACATGACTTCCAAGACACACATTTAGGGTAAATATACACAGAAGTGGAACATGTAGTACACTTAAACCTGATCACAGTAACTTATTTAAAAAATATCTAAAAAAGAATAACTAATGATGAAAAACATGATGGAAAAAAGCTAAAACAATATATGAAAAATCTAGTATTTTGACTCCTGTTGAAGATGGGTGACAGGGACCATCATCAATTAGAGAATGCCTCTTTTATCACTGAAAAGCTCACAACTTGGGAGAAGATACCAACACACCCAGCAAGGACCCATGATTAGCAAGTATCTAAGCAGAAAGAAGCATTGCTCACAAATGCTGTCTTTCTCTTCTCTCCACGAAAATAAAGAAATTACAAAAAGCACTGATCTAAAAAGATAAGCAAATCTTACCTGACTAAATCATCCAGTAATAAGGCATTTGCTACTACTAAACTGTCAAGTACTTTGTTGAAATGGAGTTTTCAGCAAAGAGGGAAATCCCTTTAAAAATACATCCAACATCCTGGGAGCAGCCATGTAAATGTGAAAAGTTGTCCACAAAGTTCTGCTGAGTTATTGGAACTGTATAAACTGTATGTACAAGAACTTGGAAAGAGACATCAGCAATATTCCATTTTCATCATGCTGTTTCATACAATGAACCAGATCTGACAACGTGTGCCCCCAGTTGATCACATTTAAATCGGTGTGCATCCATCTCATCTCACTGTTCACTCAGAATATAAGTCCTGCATCATTAAGCTGAGCACTAATTGTCCTTAAACTGCACTCATTCATCATTTGCTGGCAAGATAAGGCTGATGAAGTTACTTGAGGCACCTATGTGACCTTTTGCCAAAGTGTCTGATTTTTTACCCAGGTTTTCTGTGAGTAGGGAGAACACTCCCACATTTATTTCTCCAGGGTTCTGCTAGTTCTAATAAAAGAATTGTGCTCCCTTTGACAATATAAAGGTTTTTTTTCCTATCTTTCTGTTCCTGATGACTCATTAAACATAATGAATATCAACATAAGTGCAAAAGACCCTTCTTACTGACTAATTTTTGAGTATTGAAGTAGAATTTGTTTTAAAAAAAAAGAAATTTTATGAAATTCTGATACTTGAATCTGGAGCCCACATATCCTTGTATACTAAAGTAACCCTGAAATGAAAACTCCATGGGGCTCTAAGATGACTGATCAGAATCTACCAGGCATTCATGAGAAAGAAAGGGAGCCTTTTGGTATATTTTATGGACATTTCTGGAAGAAAGACTCTGGAAGGGGAAAAACCTAAATGGGAACTGGAGAACTAAGAATCTGACCTTCATCTTAGCACATGTGAACTTTTCAATACTAAGGACATAGCCTGGTCTTGGAGGTTTTTCCTACAAAAGACCATAGTTGATATTGCTGGTGAGAGATGGAGGTGTCACTGTACTCATCTGACCATGGTGGGTCAGATGGTTCAATGTCAGTGGCTCTCTGAGGCAATAATATCCTTTTTCTGTGACTATAAATCAGGGGAAAGAAAGGATTAGCCACTAATTATTTGTCCTCACAACTGTGCTAACAGATATTTGGGAGGAATGGGTAGTCTGGCAAAACTGAGAGACACGAGACCTATAGTGTGGACTACCTAGTGACAAATAACAAATCTTTTGGTCCCTCAACAATCATACTAATTAACTATCACAAATGGTATTTAACAGCAGAGTGCAAGCAGAAACAGAGACAAACAAGCTGAAGTGAATCAAAAACCTTTAGAAACCAAAAACATTTTTTTCTGAGCCAATTCAGAACCAAAGAAAGGGAGATGTCAACACTGTTTGGATTTCTTTATCAATTTATGTGTCGTTCACTTATATCTGCTTCCTCTTCTATCTTCAGTAAGATACTGGTGGGTAAAACTTTACAAGATGAAGGAGAACTGTTCCCTATATTCATAACCATGACTAATATACATACATATTGGGGTGCATTCATTCACTACCATTTTGTTACATATTTACTTACATGCGAAGGCTACCTTCATTGAGACACTACATGTTTACAGTAAAAATTCTCTGAAACTAGTTAAAACATTTGTTTGATTACCATTATTAATTGTGATCCTACAAATCAGTCTTCACTCTCTTGTTCCCTAGGCTCTTCATTGTCCCCACTATTCTGATATGTTTGAGGTTTTTTATTAATATTTTATCATTACTTCTGTCAACAATAATAATAGTATTTATATGGTATCTATTATGTGACAGGCACTGTGCTAAAAGCTTTGTAAATGGTACCTCATTTAATTTTCTAAAATCCCTGGGAAGTAGGTACTATGGTTATGCCTATTTTATAGGTGAGGAAACTGAGTCAGACAGAGGCTAAGTGATTTGCCCAGGGTCCCACAGTGAGTGTCAAAGGCTAATTTGATTTCCTCACTCATCCTGATGTAGGCCAATGCTCTACCAACTATACCACTGATCTGCCTTTAGAAGTGGGATTTTTTTATCCAACTTCTTACTAGTCCCCCATCCAAAAATCTACATAGTCTTAAAGAAAAAGAACTTTTTAGGTTCCAATTTTCTTATTTAGGTGACTATGATTTATCTCTAAAATCCCTATGGCATAGTTTTGAGGCATATGGGACGGGAAGGGAGAGTATAGACCTGCTATACTCTATCTTGGTGGCAACAAATGGCATAGGCCTGACATTTTCTTGAAGCTTTTGGCTCATAGAAAAATTATCAGTTATTTGGGTAATGGCTGGGTTAGAGGGGCTGTGTGGGAGGATCTAACTAGAGTAGACTTCCATTGTCTGAATAATGTAGTTAACAGTGTATTTTAGTTAACTGAAGGCTAACATATAAGCAATACAAAGATTACCTATTTTTAAAAATTAATAAAATATACCTAGTAAAAGTACAGAGAAATAAGGACTATTCCTGTGATTTTACTGATATAGAGGACTCCCAGGAAAGAAATCCTTTCTACATCTTTGAAAGTCGCCTATAACAAAGAGAGGTTAAGAAACTCACCCAAAGTCACAAAAGGAAACTTGAACTCACCGTTATCCACTATATGCTGTTGCCTCTAACTGAAAATATGGCAAATGTAATTTAATCACTAATGACTGAAGACTAGAGAGCACTTTAGAACATTGCAGTGTTTCACAGTCATTATTCTGAACACCAATGATCATTGTGTACAACTAGAAATGCAGAAAGTTTAGAAGACCAAAGCTTGTTCTTACTGATCCTATGACATATCACATAACATTTTATTAAAATGACATTCCCTGGAATATTTTAAATTAACTACTAATATTAGCTTATTTATTGATAATCCTTGTCATTTCAGTTTCAGTTTCACTTATAAAATGGGGATGGTACTATTTTTCTCCTTTCATCATAGAAGTCTTATAAAGATTAATGAGTCATCTGTATTACTTTTGGGGCTCCATGGGTATTATTAAAGGAGCATCTCAAGATAAAATGTTGCAAGATGTTCCTGTTTTATAATTTTTGTCATTTATTTATTCTGAATAAATTTAGAAAATTTGAGAGCAGGATTTATAAAGAACCAGTTAATATTCACTACAAGATTTATAATTATTTCTCTACTTTTTTCCTTCAGAACAATTCAAGAAAGTAGATGTAAATAGCCCAATTGAATTTTTGGCACACTCAACATTAATTGGAATGCTCCAATGATTTCCAAGATAGATTTCTCTAGCAGCAAATATTCTGCCTTAGCTCACACTCTTATGTCAAGTGCAAATCCTCTGATGCTGGCTCATATCCAGTGTCCTCAAAAAGACTTCAGGGTTCAAAGAGCAAAGAATGTAAATGATTTACTTTATTTGCCATTAAGGAAGCCATGAGAGAAAAGACTTAGGTGCTACAAGGTACAGGCCTCTCATTACAACAGCATAAAATTAAGTCAGGCTCCATTTATTCTAGCACTTAATTATCAACCCCCACTCTTAATCCCAAAACTGCATTGTAGAGGTGACTTCAGGAAAGTGTATACACATCAGAACAATACCTCCAGGTCACTAGTAAACACCAAACAAAACACCCAAACCAACTTTGTCTTCCCATTACTCTTCAACCCAGTTTTCATTCTAATCCAAATCATGTTTAGGTATACAAGGTAAACCTCCCAACAATTATGGTTGACAAAATGTAAATGGCCACGTGAGAGAACATGCCAAACAGATTTCATTATTTATAAACCAGACACAATTTCTGTATCAATCAGTATCTCAGTATCTCATGATAAAAAGAATGTATTATACGTTGGAGAAAACTTATGCCTAAAATTTGGACTTTTCTTATTTAGGAACTAATTATCATTTATATTTTCTAGAGAAGTAACATGTGAATAATGAAAATTTGAGATTTATTCGCCCCTTCTAAAATATGCGGTTTAGCTTTGAGATATGACTCCCATCCAGGGTGAATCCTCCTTCCTAGTCACTTGCCTTCTACTGAGGGAAGGGATCATTAATAAACAATGATTGGGGAGATTCTGAGTTCCCCCTTTTCTAAAGTCCTGATTTCTAAAGTTCAGCCAGGAGAAGGACATTGCTGATAACCAGGGATGGGGAATCTGACACCTTAAGGCTATATGGGGCCTTCCAGATATTTAAGTATGGCACTGCTGTCTCCTGCCTCAACTCCCACCTGCACTGACTCCTAAGAAAGAGTCTTGTTTCCTTTTTTTGGCTTTTTAGAGGGGGGAAGGCAGGGCAATTGGGATTAAGTGACTTGCCCAATGTCACATGGCTAGTAAGTGTTAAGTGTCTGAGTTTGACTTTGAACTCAGGTCCTCCTGACTCCAGGGTTGGTGCTCTATTCACTCTGCCTCCTAGACGTCCCCTCAAGAGTCTGTGTTTTTAACATGCAACTAGAGGCATGGCTGATATTTGGCCAGACAAAGTATTAAACACCCTCTAATTTCATCTGTTTTGAGTAGAAGAAATTCTTTATACCTTGTAGAAGGTTAAAGTAAAAATCCTTCTTTGCACCTTAAGAGCTTATTACCTTTTTGTCTGTTAACTTGCTATTATTTTCTGAGGTTCTAGAGGAAAATCAATTAATTAGCATTATTCATCTATCTCTATACTTACATTGCCTTGAATCACCAACTTTTTAATGTGTCTATTGTCATAACTCTCCAAACATTATCTCCTTGAAGGAAGGTGATACATAATGTAGTTCTTTGTCTCTAGAACCATTCTATACAGGTAGAAAGGGTTTAATAAACGTGTTGATCTGCTACAAAATATTAACTAAAGATAGCTGCTTATAGTTATATACATATATATTATACACACACATATACACACACTATTTAAATATAACAGACTGGCAATATACTTAGCAACAACAATAATAATGATAATAATACTGAGAGCTAAGATTTATAAAATGCTTACGATATGCCAAGTACTGTGCTAAGTGCTTTACAATTATTAGTGCTGACATACAGCATGCTATATTTTTATTCATATATAATACATATATTATTCATTTTATTTATATTATTATATAAAAATAAAATTATTTTTATTTACATCTTCACCTACCTGGGAGCTAGGTACTATGATTATCCTCATTTGACAGATGATAACTAAAATTCCTTCTAGCACTAAGATTCTGCGACACACTAGAGGCTTATAGCCTTAATATTCTTTATCCCCAATGTCAAAATCAAACTCCCTAGATTTACTATTCAAGATGCTCCATTATCTGCCTTGAACCTATCTATTCCACTTTTCCTCACAGTATTCTTCCTTACCAAAAACATATTTATTAAACATCTATTGTATTCAGATCACCTTATGAGCCTCTTGGAAATAGATCACTTAGATAATTCTTATCCTCTGCTCTCATGAAGCTGACCCTCTAGTAGGCATATAAGACACATGTACTAAAAACTATAAGTAACAGATAATTTCATTATAAAGGTACAAAACAATGTTATGTGTAAGAGATAAATAGATCAGGGAAGATTTCACAGAGATAAGAGCACTAGATTTATACCAAAAAGAATGGGTAGAAATTCAATAATTAAAAAGTAGGTTAGCGGGTATTCCAGGCAGGAGCAGAAATATAAAAGCATGTCTACAGGCTCATAGAATCACAGACTTAGAGCCAGAAGGGCCTCTAAAAGACATTTAGTCTGATCATCTCACTCTACAGATGAGAAATAGAGCCTAAAACTAAGGAAGCAAAAAGCTAAATAACAGTTGGGGGATGGGAGGAAAGCAGGAGAAGGGGACAGAGAAATGAAAAGGTGTGAGACTGGAGAGAGCAAATTTCCAGTTTGTTTTGTCGTTTTTTGG
>CM053593.1:319780548-319800159 GCA_028646575.1 Pseudocheirus occidentalis | reverse complement strand
TCTCAAATCTGTGTCACTTCTAAAGCTTTGTTTCCTATGACCATAATACTTTCTCTTATCATCCAAACCTTTTGATGTGCTTAGGCTCAGTTCAAATGCTTCTTCCTTCAAGACACCTTACCATACTTACTTCTCTTATCTGATTTTATTTTGTTGTTATTCAGTCATCTGAGTTGTGTCCAACTCTTCATGACCCCATTTGGAGTTTTCTTAGCACAGATCTCAGGGTGGTTTACCATTTCCTTCTCCAGGTCATTTAACAGATGAGGAAACTGAGGCAAACAGGGCTAAGTTACTTGCCCAGGGTCACAAAGTTAGTAAGTATCTGGGGTCAGATTTGAACTCGAGAAGATGATTCTTTCTGACTCCAGGTCTGGTACTCTACCCACTGCACCAGTTAGCTACCCCATCTTATTGCACTTAGTGTCTTCTTGTGTATTTACAGTTTAGCATTTGCACATGTGTATATACTCATCCTATTACCCCTCTCACTAAATAGAAACTTCATGAGGACATGGACTATGTCTTACATTTCTTTGTATCTCCTTCACATCCGTTTAGAATTACATTTTACACTTAGAGAATGCCTAATAAATATTTGTAGAAAGAATAAATAAATGAATCATGACTCTAAGACCACAGGCCAAGACATTCCCTGTTTTTTCTAACATATAATATTCTGCTCTTTAATTTTACATATTGAAAAGTACAGATTTGATGAAAACCCATTTTTCTTGAAAATGAACATTAAAATCTTGGCAATTTGATAAATCATTTTAATGCTTTGGGTAATTACTCTGTGTCACAAGACTGCCATTTCAGAAAAATATATGGAAGAGACCAAATTCATATTTAAAATAATTCTAAATATATGCAGAACACAGAAATTTGCTCATTTTCTCCCTCAAAGTCATTTGTTCAGCTAAAGTAAATTTTCAAACAAACAAAATTTGAAATTGTATTCAAATAGGAACCTGGTTCATAGTTCACTGCCTTGCTTCATTAGTATATTCAAACAACTGATTTGTACCTGGCAAAAGTATTTTCAGCCCGTACTGTACTTTGTCACTGGCAAAAAGTCACTGGTGGAAATTACACTGGAGTAACTAATGATCTATTTACTAAATTCAACATTATCTGCCTAAAAATTCTAACAATTATTTTAGAATTACATTTTGTTTTGACAAATCATGTTGGCATAGTAAATAGAGAGTTGGCCTTGTAGTCAGGAAGACTTTGGTTCAGGTCATATTTATGACACATAGAGCTGACCCTGGACCATGTGGTATATTGGAAAATGAACTGAACCTAAAATCATGGGGACTGCATTTAAATTTAAGTTCTGTTATTTACCCACAGGAAATACTGAGGAAAATCATCCCATCTCTTCAGGTCTCGGTTTCCTTATGAGAAAAATGAGAGGAGTGAGTTAAATGGCCTCTAAATGTCCTATTTCTAGATCCGTCTCTTACAGCCCCCCCTATCTCTGGAGCTAGGTCCTGATTACTATGTACATGGAATCCCATGACACGGTTACATTATTTGAATCTGTACAGCATATTTCAATTGGGTTGGAAATAATAACAGTGTTTTACATAATTATAACTTCTAATAGTGCAAATTAAAATATGTGTGACCATCTCAGGTAACATTTTATTCACACTAATTGGGATCTCACTGAATTCAAGGAAAAGCACATTAATATCACTGATCCAGCTATTCTTATTCCATTTATTCAGTCATTGTATTTACCTATAAGGTGATAACCTGGCTTTTTAAAAGGACCATAATTTCTATACTGTACACAATATATGGATATGTTTGTGTGTATATACATGTATCTGGTGGGGGAAAGGGTGAGAGGGAGGAACAGGAGGAACACATGCTAAACAGCATTTTTCATAGTTAAATTAGTAGATAGTTGTGTGTTAAACTAATTTATTGTTTTTTTGTGTTGGGTAGGGAAAGACTATGGGCAAATGAATTAAACAGATTATTTGTTAAAATAGTAGTATGCAGGACAAGCAAAACAAATTTATTAGACACAAATATCTGCTGAAAATTATAAATTAACATTTGACAAAGAGAAATTGTAAATGTTATGATCAAGTTATGCAATGCAATTTAGAAAACATGTGGTGTGCCTGCTATAAATATACAAATATACATATATATAAATATACAAAAAGAAATACTGTACAGTGTGAAGTCATCAATCACCCTATTATCCTCAAACTCCAGCTAGACCTGTACAAGCACATTATATCTCCTTCTGAGCTTTACAACTAAAGAGGGATATGGGGAATTTAAGAAGAGTTCAGAGGAAAGAGCCAAAGGTAAGTCTTATGTACAGAAGATGAAAGAAAAGGCAGGTAACCAAGGATGAATACAAAAGCAGGGCATGGGCATGTACGAATAATGTCAGGAATACTAAAACAGAATGAACTGAGGCTGCCAAGGAAAGCTAAGACAAACAAAGAAGGGTCTCTTCTGTTGTCTGTTTAAAGCTGTGCTGAAGAAAAGAAGAGGTTCAAAAAAGGGATAAGACCACTGCTTATGGTGGATGAAACAATTATCACTGATGAGGGAGAGAGAGAAGGCAAAGTTGTTCATCAATTGCTTTATTTGTCTTTTCTCTGCCAAGGAGCATATTCTCTGAACTGAAAAGGGTAAAATAAAAAAAAACTATTGATAGGGAATGGCTGCTCAAGATAGTTAAGGAGGCAAGAGGAGAACAAATAGCAGCTCTTGATGAGTTAAGATCCCCAGGCGTAGGGTGAATTATAGTTCGGAGTACTGACATAACTGGCAGGTGTAATTGCTGAGCCACTCTCAGTGATTTTTGGAAGTAGAATGAGATGTATTTTTAAAGATGACCAATATGGCAATTTGTTTTGTATGGGTATACATATGTTGTTTCAAAGGTTTAGTTTTTATTTTCCTCTCTTCTTTCTTTTTTTTTCCTTCTGAGAGCAGAGGTGGAAGAGAACAAAAAGTCAATCAAAAAGAGAATAAAGAAAAAGACCTAAAACTTGAAGAAAAATAAAGCTAATAACTGGTGGGGAAAGAGGGTGGGAGTACAAAGAAGAGAAGAAGCAGATCAGAGAACAGTAAATGTTCATTTTTTCTTCAGGAAAAAGAAGGTGAAGTCCATAAACTATAGATCAATGAGCTTGACCTTGGTTACTGGAAAAATTTCAGGACTTGTTATTAAAAGGATGGTTAATGAGCTGAAAAAAAGGAAAAAAAAGTGGTAGGCATAAAGAGCTATCAGGGCTTTCTCAGAAAAAAAATATTATAGGAGAATAACCTCATCTTCTTTTCTGACACTGTTACAAGTCTGGAATGTTAGGAATATGCTGTTGGGTTTATCAAGATTGTCATAAACCTTCTGATAAGGTTTTCTGATACCATTCTTTTGGTCAAGATAGAAAAAAAAACAGACCTTTCTCCCTCCTCCCCATCAGAGGTTATATTCTAAGGACTGGCAGTTTGCTTTCAGTGTTCACAAGTTCTGGGCAGTTTTCTTGTAATATTTTTTGAAATATGATATTGGTTTGTTGTTGTCATTGTTGTTGACTTGCTGTGTTCTGGGAGATCTATAATTCTCACCCTGTCTTTGATATCAATATGTCTTGCTTATATGGAAATAATTTTTTAAAATATTACTGGGTTTTGTTTTCTCTTCTTCCATTTAGCTTTTCCTTCTGTTTTTGCATTGTAACAGTAATGAAATTAGAAGATCTCTTTGTATTGACAAGCTAACAGGTACTTAGCACTTAGTTTCAAATTAAGCCTCTGTAAAGAAACAGAAGGTATGAACCCCTGTCGATGACATAACAGGAAGGGGCTGAACAGGGTGGAGCTAATACTATATATCAGGAAAAGCCTTAGCTGGGAGAGTCAGAACTTCTTGAGACAAGCATAGTAGAGGCAGAGCAACTACTGCCAGGGAGAGAGAGAGAATTTCTCTCAGCAAGCATCTGGAGGCTGGGCTGTTACTGTTGGACTGAAGAAAGAACTGAGAATTGGGAAGAACTGAGAAGAGAAATGAGAATTGAGAACTCAGACAGAATTTCTTGGAGCAAACCTTATGGAGGCTGGAGAAAGCGATTTTTGATTTTGATTTTGATTTTGAGGAGGTGGGGGAAAGTGATTTTTTTATTTTGTGAATGGAGCTTCTACTGAGGCTTTTCTTCTGGGAACTTCTGCTGAGAGCTACTGAGAACCAGGCTAAGGGGTGACCAACTTCTTCAGGGAGCTGCTGAAGACTGAGGAAGCATCACTACGGTGCTAGAACAGAAACTGTGAGAGATTTGAGGTGGACTGGATACTGTGAACATCAATGTGGAGCAGGAAAAGCACGGAGCTGAACAAGGAACTGGGAGCTGCCTGCCTTTGAAGCCAGGTGACAGTCTGGTGGATTCAGGTAGGAGCTGGGACCATGGAAGAGGACTCATGAAAGCTGAAAGCCTTCCTCGAATCAAGATGAAAAGACCTTTCCATGGGTACTGAGTAGTGACTGATGAAATTGTAACTTATTTGTGACCTAGGGGTGGCTGGCCCTTGTACTTTCCACTACCCCGTAAGAGGGTACTAAGTAGTGACTAGTGAAATTATAACTCAATTGCACCCCATGGGTGGAGGACTTTGGCTTTTTTATTTTGTGACTGAATTAAGGACTCTATTGACTAAATGAATGTACTTTGCTTAAAATTTTGTGAACACTCTAGTAAAACTATGTGGCCATGTTGGTAATAAGTTATTATGTCCTTGTGAATGCTGCATTTTGATTTTCTGTGAATGTTTTGCCTTAATTTACTGCAGAATAAATAGAGAGTTTGCTATATTATGTAATCAGAACCTTGAAAGCTGTTCACAGCAGCAGTCCTCTGGAAAGCTGCTCGAGTATGGCTTTACATGCATTTGTAATCAGTTACTCTCTTTTGTTTCTTTCATAAAACTTGCCTCTGTGGCTTCAAATATTTTTCTATTTTGCCAATTATTTCTTCTCTACAGGGTATAAATTCTGCTTTCACTGTCCCCATTTCTCTTTTAAACCATTTAAGAACTTATGTCCTGTGGTTCCATGCTCTATTGGGAATCCATAAGGTCCTCTACTTCATCAGGTTTTGATTCATTTTCCTTTGTCTTGCAATATTTATTCATGGACGTCTGGACTCCTTTATTTGATCTGGAAACTAAATTCCCTTCTGTTAATTATATCTTCTCCTGTTACCGTATCTGCTTATAGTCAAGGTCTTTAAGTAAATATTCATGCTTCTGAGATACTTGATAATTTCAGTCCTTTTCCCACATATTCCCCTTTTATTTACTTTTTGACTCCTCTTTTGATGGATTTCAAAGCTGTCTCTTCTTCTATGCCAAACAATTCCCATTTAACCAACTGCAGTCTCTGCCTCAGGTTATTCAAAAGGATAAAGTAAAGTACTTATAGACTTAAAGAGCTATATGAATGTGAGATATTATTAATATAGTCATTAGAATATATCACCCATACATAGTATATGTTCGATATCTGGATTAATGAATGGATTTATTATAATCTCCTGTTGAAGTACTGGCAATGACTAATTTTCTGTGAACTGCATCCAACCCTACTATAAACATAAATGCATAGGCATATATGCATGTACTACATATACTACATATATATGTATTTTAGCAAATGACATGAAAGCACAAAGTCTCACTTTAATAATTAGTCATTACCAAAGAATCAAAAAATTGATCATTTTTCTAATAGTTGTTCTCTATTTATAGTATTTGATCCAAATTTGGCTTTTTAGGTATTATATTTCATTAAATTCATTTCATTAAATTTCATTAAAATTTCATTAAATTAAACTTCATTGTTAATCATTGCCAGTGATAATTGATCAGGATTGATCTTTGCTTTATGATTAATTTTTATAAAACTGAAAATTTCACTTCCCAATAGTTGTGGAGGAAAAAAAAGAATATTGCCATATGAATGTGTGGTTAGATTAAAAAATGTCACATTTAGGTTCAATCTTAGCATTCTACACAGTTCTGGAAATGTTATTTGAACCTCAGTGGAGAAAATCCATATAACAAACCAACTTATCTCTAGCTTGAAGTGATTTCATGGTACTCCAGGTTTGTTTTGCTTACATTTCTGACTTTAATAACCACATATATTATACTGGGCTCTACATAAGAACTGGAAATCTAGCATACTACAATGTAACATTACAGAAGAGCTAGGTGAGCAGTAATTACTTTTCTTTTTCTTTCTTTCTTTTTTGTGCTTTTTGGAGGGGGCAAATGGGGTTAAGTGACTTGCCCAAACAGTTAGTTTTTGAGTTAAGTGTCTGATGTCTGATTTGAACCCAGGTCCTCCTGACTCCAGGTCCGGTGCTCTATTCACTGTACCACCTAGCCACCCCTAATTATATTTTCATACTATTAGAAAGAGGTCTAGGAGATTTTTAATTGTTCATATTTTATGAAAGCGCAAGCAGGATAAGGTTCTTAAAGATAAGTTTTGAGACAAGTTTTCAATGAGAAAAAGAAACTTTTTTAAGGTAAAGACATGCCCTGACTCCCTGTTTCCTACTAAACACACCCTTGACCCCATGCTATGCCTTCTTCTCTAGCAGATTGTATTTTCTATTATACCCACTTCTGCACCAATTTTCAATTTCTCTTTACTGGCTGGTTCACACACATTTCTCCCTTATCCTACAAAAACAGAAACAACCCCTCTCATTTGGATCCAATCATTCCAACTCCTCTCATGGTACAGATCTCCTCCCTTTTGTGGATAAACTCCTTGAGAAAGCCTTCTACAATATGTGCCTCCACTTTCTTTCCTCTCACTTTCTTCCCAGTCCTCTGTGGTTTGCTTCTGACTTCAACATTCAACTGAAAACTTCTCCCTCCAAAGTCACCAACTGTCCCTTAACTGTGAAACCTAATGCCTTTTTTTCAATCCTCATCCTCCCGTCCTCTCAGAGGCCTCTGACTGACAATCACCTTCCCCTGGAAATGCTGCTCTTTTCTCCAGACCTAAGGCTTGTTTAGACATTATCTCTAAGCAGATGATTCTCAAATCCTTCCCCCTTGCCAACGTTCCTGATAGGTCAAGAGCGCCTTCATTCTCTCACTCAGATTCATCACCTTGCTGACTATAAGGCTTGCACACAACACAACTCACACTTACTCCACAGATACAATCTGCTGCCTAGACTTCTCTTTTCTACTTTTAAAGCCTCTGTCCAATAGGTATCCTTTTCTCCACTGACACAAGTGTCATCCTGCTGCAAGCTCTAACCCCTCCTGTCTGGACTATATTGTATAAGTCTTTTGTTTGATATGCCTCAAGTCTTTCCCCACTTAACTCCATCCTTCACTGGGCTGCCAACTTGATCTTTATAATTCACATATCTGATCATGTCAACCCCTGACCCCACTCAAAAAACACCAATAACTACCAATTACTGCCAGGGTAGAAGAGAAACTCCTATCTGACTTAAAAATATTTTCACAACCTGGTGACTTCAAGTCAAGTCAATAAGGATTCATTAAGCATGTACTATGGGACTACCTTTTAAAGTCTTCTTACAATTTAACACCCTTCATGCATTCTATGATTCAGAGTAACACCGGTCTTGTTCTTCCTTGAACAGGATAGTTCATCTACCTCCTATCTGTTCTTTATAGCCAGTTAATGAATAAACATTTATTAAGCACCTACCATCTGCCTGGCCCTGTGCTAGGCTCTGAGGATACAACTGCAAAAAAGAATGATAATCTCTGTCTGTGAGAGGCTTATAATCTAATAAAGGAAGACAACACACACAAGAGAGCTGAAAAGGACTCAGGGGAGATGCAGTATCTGTTGTAGAGCATGTAGAAAAGCCATATTTGTACAGTCTGTTGTAGAAGATACTAGAGAAGTCAAATTAGTACAGTCTAGTGGGAAATGAAGAGATGGCTAGTCTGGCAGCAATCTTTAAATGGCAGTTTTGAGAGGAGTTCTTTGCTTTTCCCTCCAGTCCTCCAATCAGATACAAACTCAAAGAAAAATTTATTTCTGCTGGTTTTTGTATTCCCAGTCTCAGCACAGTGCCTGGCATACAGTAAGCATTTAATGAATGCTGCTGCATAGAGTGCTCAGAATTTCAAGTATGCCACAGAAATTCAGCTCAAAATGTAGGCTATTAGACCCCAAGTTTCCCGGTCAATGATTTCTATTAGACAAATATGTCTTCCAAAAAGGTATGATTTAAAATATGCAGGTATTTAAGAAGCCCTCCCTAAAATATATTATGCTCTATACCTCCCCTTACTTGAAACATTCTTCACATATACCTTAAAAAAATAAGGAAAAAGTAAAAACATTGTCACCCCCTACATTTAAACACAAAGGCACAGGAGTTTACCTAAATTTCCAGCTTGATGTGATACATCCTTTTCCTCATTACCCAGAATAACAGCCAGGCCCACAGAACAAGCAGGGAGGATGCTGCTGCTGAGGTCCACTCTGGTTAAGCTCTCAGGTTCTCTACCCATGACTCTTCTAGAATGTCCAGGATTGTTCTGCCCAGATTCATCCCCTTTCTGATTATCTCTCTGGGCTCGCCGTACAACATGAACTATACTCTGCTGGTCCAGGTCACAGTTCTGTAGAAGGAACAGAACATACATTTAATACGACAAATTTTAAATTCTCAATAAAAACAAAAAGTTTTCCTCATCCCTAATTCTAGCATCTATTGAGTATTTTGGTCTGTTGTATGTACAATTTCTACATACAGTAATGGAACTTAAAGGAAAGTGACAAATGCAAATTACTAAAATTAGGATTACTTGGCCCTGAAATGGATCATAGCATTTACATATTGAGCTGTTTGACAAGCAGAGTTGGATTGGGGCCAGTGACTTCAAACTGAAATTTGGGGATAAGTGAAATAGCAAAAATACTTTATTTTTTACAACAATCATGACTTCCAATTGACAAGACTATGTGCCACATAGTACGTATAACAAACAAAAAAAGGAATGTCATTTTCCTACAAATTAATCTTACTCTACAAATGACATTTTGCTCCCATGATTACTAATTAAGTCTAGATTCTGGCAGATAAGCCTAGCCTTGATTATCTTTTTTCTCTTAGAAAAGCATAATAATTCAGATATTTCCATTTACATGAAATAGCTATACACAAAGCAAATGTTTTCTCTCAATGGATTTCTCCTGAAGTACATATTTTGTTTAAAAGAATACAGAAAATAGTTAAATATAGCATTTTGCTTTTTTTAAGAACTGTTGTCAGTTTTGTTTTAAAATTCTAAGACCTTTATATTTTAATATCTGTGAATGTGAGAATTTTTCAAAATTGACTTCCATAGTTAAAAAGAAAAAGGTCGACTGGTACAACACACACATATTTTCACAAATCAAAATCCAGGTTTAGATTTTCCATAAGAGATTAAGAAATCATTGAACCTGTTTTTCTACCCTGTATCTGGAGAGCAAATGGCCTTTTCACGGAGGGAAGTTTTAATAAGCTAGGGAGAATGTTTCTCTGGCCCAAGAGGGGAGTAAATTTGCTAAACTGTACTCACACACAACCATTTGGAAGAAGTACAAAAAAGGATAAAACATGAAGGATCCATAGCTACGGTGATTACGGTGACATTTGTACTTGGATGGCCAGGTTTTCTCTGAATTAAAAATCAGTACTGAGAAAAAATTGCCCTTGGATGACACACAGCAAACAGCAAGCTTAAAAAAAAATACACAGAGACCCATAGACACGTAGACACACACATACATATAAAATGGCAAGAATAAATATACAAATACATGTATACAACATATATGTATTATATGGATAGACAGAAAGATATAGATATAGTGTCCTGAAGGAGCAAGGGGTCTAAGAAATTCTGTAGAGTTGCCTATGCGATATGGAATTCTGAAGAATATGAAGAACAAAATATAGCTCTAAGAAATAAGTCGCTGCTTCTGGCAAAGCTTGAAGTAAGTAATGGCATACTCTGGAACATATTTCAGTATGTACAGTAATATTCGTGGAATATTTTCCCTAAAACACTCTTTTTATGACTTCTGGACCATTACTTTCTTGACTGGGAGATCCCAGAAGCCAGTTCCCAAACCTAGGAACTACCATGTCACAAGACAGTGAGTGTGCTTGTCCATATGTTAAACAATTCCAGTTTTAAACTACCATCAGAATGGATCCAATGGATGAAAGGATGGGTAAAGGTTTCATAAGATGTGGTCACTTCAAAACCCAGACTTGAGAAAAAATGATCATTCATTCCGAGGTGTCTGAAAGAAAAACCTTTTTTACAACTGCCACCAACCAATGCTGAATGCCTAGAAAAACTCACCAGGGAGTCATTTCCTGATGGTAAGCTTTTACAATAAAAGAAAAATGAATAGGAAAAGTTGACAGAGATTAACATTGGACTGCGAATAAAGAGCAGTATAGTGTAATTACGTAGTAAAGGGCATGTGTTTCCACTTTATACAAATTGCTGTCCAATTTGCTGACAGGATGTCAACTGGAAGAAACCATGCTTTCACTTATTCATTTAACAAATATCCATCAAGGAGCTATGTTGTACTAGGTGCTGTGCTACATGCTGGGGATTCAAAGACAAAAATGAAATTATTCCTGCCCTTAAGGAGCTTACATTTAATTGGGTGTGGAACAAAAGAAATACTTACTTATAAAGATTAAATATAAAATGTATATAAGGCAAATGCAAAGCAATTTCAGAAGAGGGTAAGAGCAATTGAGAGATTAAGGACAGGTTACATATAGGTGAAAGCACCTGAGATGACCCTTGAAGGAAATTAGTCATTCTAAAAGAGAGGGGCAAGGAGGCGGTGCATTCTAGGCACAAGGGCAAACTATGTAAAGGTACAAAGATGGGAAGTGGAATGATATGTATAGGCAACAGTAAATGATCCATACTGATCAGAAAATACCATGTGTGAAAGGGTACCTATATAAGCATATTAAAGCAACCTGGCAGTTTTTCAAGTATCCATTAAGTTAATTGCTTGGTATAGAACAAAGAGATTGCCAACATGTTCTTTCTATCCTCTGATGCCAAACAAGGTTGCTGATTAATTAGTGACTTTGTGGTCCATATTGTGGAGGCTCTACTGCAAAATACTTAGTACCTTTGATAGTAAATCTAAGAACCAACAGGAGAAATAGCTAGCCAAATTCTCTCATTTAGTTCCTTGTATAACAACAACATGAATTTCGTCAATTGAATTTTTAGCTTTTTAACCTGTTTTGTATTGCTATGGTGGTGCCTTTATACAGAGCTTGGCCATTTTTTTCAAATACAACAAGGACATCCAATGCAATGCATCCTGGGCCATCCCTGAGGAATTTTTGTCTTGCCACTGGACTTTGATAACTCAGGAAAAGAATAGGAGCCTGATGACTTTTAGAAAGGGCACCTCACTTAAATCCAAATCACATACAAGTCAAGATATCCCCCCATGATGTCATTGGTTCTCTTTGAAAGAAAAGAATGAATAAGAATAGATATACTTCTTCCCAACAAAGTTTATTTTCTGAATTAATATCTTTTACTTTTCACTCTTTAAATATCTTCATCATTTTCCAATACAGCCACCAACACAGATATCAAATCCTTCCATGTGACAAAGAAAAAATTAAGGAAAACCTAATCTAATTGGTTGTGTCTGATAACATGCATCACTTCACACACATATTCTAACAGCTTCCTATTCAAAAGCATGGTAATGCTTCTTTCTCTTTGAGGGAAATCAAGATCAATTATTGCAATTAATTTGAATTTGGCTTTGTGCCAAATCTCATAATGGATAGATGGATGGCTAGGCATTAGGCAAGTAAGACTGCTCTCAAGGAGCTCACATTCTAATTGGGAAGACAACATATATGAAAGGTTTCAGCTGCAAATTAGATGGAAGAGTGCCATGATCTTTAAGGTCCTTCTGACTCAAAGGACAATATTCTGTTGTGTTATATCATGATGCCTCTCATTCTAAAACCATAGAATATTCATAGAGTATAGTTTCATAATCACGTAAGAGGGACATCAATATCCAGAGATGAGAAACCTATACACAATAGCAGCATGACTCTCCCTCCAAATTTTGAAACTTGGAAAATGTGCTAACGAGATTTAACAAACGGATAGCTAGGAAGACAAACACCATCCCAACTTCTTCCCAATATAAGGAGCCTAAATGGCTTTTAAGCAAACTTCCACTTCTGTTTTTAACAGTCATTCCAAAACCCTATCACATTTTATTTTTACGTAGGGAAAGACATTTTCAGAATGATGGCAAAATCATTTTGATTATTTTTTTCTATCAATCTGTTAGCTTTCTATTTTGTTCTATTCTTATCCCCATATTTGAAAGTATTTCAATGCAAGACTGTTATATATCTCATTTTGTACCAAAAATAAATTTTAAAGTATGAAAATCTCTTCTTTTTAATTGAATTTTTAATAACATGTACTTCTTCCTAGTGCAGCAAAATTTGGTCAGTAGACAACTGCCAGATAAAAAGAGACTTTCTAACTCAATGTTCTAAATGGGATGTTCATAGGCTTTACATTTAAAAAAAAATAATGTTGAAATTAAAGATCTTCTTTATATTGGGAAGGTCATTTAAAGAAATGCCTTTTACAAGTATTTCAATTGCTTAGATTGCTTCATTAAATGAAAATCTAGCACACATATTACTTATTGCTTATTAAGAAAAGAATCACTAATAAACTGACAAATTGCAAGCCTGCCAGATTTTTAATAATAATTTTTTTCCAGGCCAAAAGAAAGAGTTGGCAGTCACTTACTTACTTAGGAATTCATTTAAGGTGAACTTATTTAAAATGTAAAATTTAAGTACTTGCTACTACTAAGGTACAAAACAAAATGAGGTTTAAGGTGTGGGTTTTCTAAGAAGATGCAAGCCTCAGGCAGCATTTAAGTGAATCCTCTACTTCTCAAAACACAGAATTTACTCTCTTAAGAACTTTCATTCTCTCAAGTTTGATACACATTGACCCAAGTTAAAGTAGGAGGAATGGGAAGAAAAAAAAAACTTCAAATATATCCAGATGATTTGGAAAAAAAAAAAGAAAGAAAGAAAAGAGAAAGGAAAGTTAAATGATGGACATTTTGTGATTCACAAAATGGGTTCACTTTATTTTTTAAAAAGTTACATTTTATTATATCAATGTATATTGCCAATTAATGAGGAATAGGAGGTGGAAAAAACCCAGTATGCATGGAAATACAAATACAGTTAATAGTCAATTATCCATAGGCTAAATATTTCATTTTTGCTTTCTGCATGCCCTAGATTTTCCTCCTTGGCCCCCTACTACTGCCTCTTAGCCATTTTACTGCTCATTAGCACCTATGGCAGAGGCAGAAAAGGGAGGGAAAGGAGGTGAAATGTAAACCAATCAATTCTGCCACTTGTTAACAGCTCCAGTAAGAAGGCAGAGGAGAGAGTCTCCCTAAAGGGTGTCTGGGATTGAATTTATCCATACTATGCTTTCCCCTCCCCCATTCCCATCATAAAAAAATAGTAGACAATTAATTCTACTCCCATTAAAACTAATTAGAGCAATTCTTTTTCAAATTTTTATATGAAATTCCAAAAAGTATTATTCATAATAATAATTTCATTAAGCAGCAAGGATAAATAAGAACGCGTGAATATATCATTCCTTTTCTCCATGAAATTAAATATATTTTAAATGTTATATATATTTTTGAGTATTCATAAGAAATATATTAACTATCACCCTTATTTAGAGATTTGCCTTAGGTTCTGAGAGCCAGATTTCAATTCCTTCTCTCCCTAAAAGATCCTGGTCCACCAAAGACTTTCATTTACATTTAGGACTAGCCCTAAGCAAATTCTGAATGATGTAAAGCCTTTCAAGTGCCCTACCTAGTTTTCTACTTTACCTCTGTCCTCAAGGCCCCAAGCTGAGATACTGCAGAGAAGTCTGCCCAGTCCAGGCTCAGTGTCTCCCCCAGTTTCTCTGTCTCCCTCTTTTTCCGTTCCCTCTTTTCTCTGCTTTCCTCCTCCTCCTCACCCCAATTTTCTATGCCCTAAGCTTTTGGTGGGGGAGGGAGGGTTGGAGGGTAGAAGGCAGGGCAATTGGGATTAAGTGACTTGCCCAAGGTCACAGGGCTAGTGTTATGTGTCTGAGGCATCATTTGAACTCAGGTCCTCCTGACTCCAGGGCAGGTATTCTATTCACTGACATCTACTGCCCCTAGCTCTAAGCTATTTAACTACGAAATTTATATGATAAACTAATTCATACTAAAGTGTAAATGAATGAAAATAGTTTAACTTGTTAACCTTCTCAGTACTAGGTTAATATTAGAAAAGGGGATGTTTATTAACCTAAAGACATTAATCTCCCTTTACAGAAATTGTTAGTAGAGGGGCAGCTAGGTGGGGCAGTGAATAGAGCACCCACAGGCCCTGCAGTCAGGAGGACCTGAGATCAAATTCAGCCAGATAATTAACACTTATTAGCTGCATGACCTTGGGCAAGTTACTTAACCCTAATTGCCCTACTCTACCCTCTCCCAAAAAAAAAAAAAAAAAAAAAAAGAAATTGTTAGTAGAAACATAAAGTAGAAAAGGAAGGAGCTCTGCATTTCTTCAAATCCTTGCTCCCTTTTATATGCAAAGACAGTCCTGATTGTTCTGTTCCATTCCAAAACACCCATTCCTTTCCTTTTTGATATTATGTGATTTTAACTACCTCATCTGATTGGTCCATTCCTCTATGGCTGTGGTCTTTGACCTGTTTTTCTATCATGGATCTTTGGCAGTGCTGTTGCACCTATAGACCCCCTTCTTTGAAAAATACTTTTAAATGCAAAAAATAAAATACATAGGATTTGCAAAGTAGTAATAGTAATACTACTTTTCATTTGTCTATGCTTACAATTGAAATAAATGTTATTTTCAGTTACATGATAATAAAGATAGATTTTTTTCCCTTCAAATTTCATAAACCTGCCTAAAATGTAACCTCTTCACACAGATACATTTTAGGCAGGAGTGCTCAAGACCCCAAAATACCAACACAGCAGGTCCTGCCGAATGAATTCAACTCAAGTCTTATCTCAGTCAAAGAAAAGTAAAGTTTATTAAAAGTTCACTGGTTTTGGTCACAGAGCAAGTCTGTGCTAGAAAATTCTATGGCACTCTCACACATGTGGAGGCAAGATGGGGTTTTATATAAAGAAAAGTTTTGGGGGAATTCTAGGAGGGTCTAGAGAAGGAGTTTGGGGAGGGTCTTTAGGAAGTATCAGATGAGGTCAGATTCCAGTGAAGTTGCTGGAGGTTACCCAAAGGGGACAGACAATGGTGGGCTAGGCCAGTTCAAGGGTATAACAGTTGATTTAGATCTAGATATTTTGAAAGGCTCAAGGGTGAGAAGTAGATGGGCAATGGCAGCCGAGGCTAGGAAGAGTAAGAGATTTGGGCCCAGCTATAATAAAAGACCATGAGATAGCCTCAGGCAAATGCCTCAACAACTGGGAAGATTCAATCAGAGTTCAAGGGGGCTCCTAGAGCCTGTACCTCATTATGCAGGGTCCAGGTTAAAAACCCCTTGTTCTGTATGCCTAGCACACAGCAGAAACATAATAAATGTTTGTTCTTGTCCTTATAGACCCACTTCTAATATGCCTTAGTAATAAGGTGATAGCTAAACAGCAATCTTTTATATATATTATCTCATGGGAGGCTTCATAAGAACCCTGTGATGGAGGCAGGGCAGGTGGTGTTCTTATTTTAAAGAGAAACTGAGACATTAAGTGACTTTCTCGAGGTTATATGTATAGATAAAGCCACAGTCAATAGATCACTGGACCTGGAATTAGGAAGACCTGATTTCAAAGCTGGTCTCAGACATACTAGCTGTGTGACCCTGGGCAAGTCCCTTAACTTCCTCAGTTTCCTCACCTATAAAATGCAGATAATAATAGCACCTGCCACTTAGGGCTACTGTGAGGATAAAATGCAATGTTATTTGTAAAGCGCTTTGCAAACCTTAAAGTGCTATATAAATGCTAGCTATTGTTACTATTACTTTTAAAAAATCTATAATAATAATTTCTTTTAGCTGAATCGAGACTCAAACTTAGTTCCTTTCCACCTTACTACCTTCTTAAATTCACAACTTGTTCAAGGTCACAATAAATCTCTGACAAATCCAACACCTGCTACATTCATTTTAGTTGTTCTTGGCTTTAAAAAAAATCTATTTGGCAACGTGGCAAAGGATTGATTGCTCCTAAGGAGCCTATGAGAAGCTTGGGCCATTGACTATTTTAAAACAAACATTAAAGAGTGTTCTCAGGAGAAAAAGGACAACAGACTTGGGGGTTCAGTCATACACAAGACACAAAGCTGGCTGCTCTAACTGCCTTAGAGAAAAAGAACCAATGATATCTCCTGCTGTCTCTAATACCTTTGTTCTCTTCTCTAACCCCCCTTCAAACACACACACACACACACACACACAAACACACACACACACACACACACACACACACACACACACCTGATTCTGCACCCTTATCCCAGAGGCAAGCCCTCATAATATGTTCAAAATGCTGTCTTTGGGGACTTATAAACTTTTCCTAATCCTCAAGGTAGCCTGGGCTATGAGATAAAACCTAGCAGGCAAAGCCAGGGCTGAGTTGGCCTCTGAAATAGCCAGGAAGTGACCAGACTTCTACAGGTTTTAATTTCTATAACCTACAGGGAGGTAAGTAGATTGCCTGTATCCCTACAAATTCTTTAACTCATCCTCCCCTAGGCTCAAATCTTAGATACAAATGTCACATATTGTTACTTATGGCAATAAGCCTTTTTTTATAAGCCTAGTAGTGCCTTATACCATGGGCAACATGTCTTTCAAAATCCATAAATAATATAAAGGCTGGCTGTCCCAATGTATACCTGGACCTGTAAGCATATGCCTGTAAGCACATGCCCACCAGGCAGTATCCTGTTCTAAGTCATTGAAAGTCAGGATAATTCAGGTCAAGTTCCTAAGGTCTAACATTAAATTGCAGGAAAGGGCAATAGCATTTTATATATCATCATATAGTGCCATTCTCTGGTTTCATCTGTTGATCCATACTAATTCCTCTCTGTAATCATTCATCCAGGAGACAGCATGTGTAAATACCACAAGCTACCAGACCTAGACCCTGGAGAGCCAAAGCTCTTAACAGAAATCACTGTGTTGGGTAAGGGCCAGATACAGTGTTCTGTAGAAAGGGAAGCTGGTTTGTCACAGAAAGAATTTGGGATATACTGGGCAGCAGACCAGAAACTTGCAAGCATAACTGAAGAGTGTTATCCAAAATTCTGCTAAATCTTCTAAATCCTTGTCTCTGACAAGGACAGACTGATTATATGACTCCTCCTCTCTCAAATTCTATGTTCCAGCCAAATTGAGATGCCAACTGTTCCCTGATCTCACTCTGCTGTCTCCTACCTCTGAATGGGAGCAGGCTGTGTCCTCCTCCAAAGGGTGCACTCCCTTCATCCTGTCACCTGGTCCCATCCCTCCCTTCTCCATGTTTATCCCAATCCTTTCCAATGGAATGGAATCTTTCCTTACCAAATTCTCTCACATCTATCCATGGCACCAATAACATTCCATCTAATAGTATGATTACATTTGCTGATGTTGCCTCTGCTCCGTTAGACTATAAGCTTTTTGAGAAGTTGGGTTGTGTCATTTTATGTCTTAGATAGCCTAACACATGGCATAAGGACACATGGCATAAGGACTGGCATAGATAGAATTTAAAATTTTCAAATCCAACTAGAGTCAACCTAAACATATGGCTCTCTCTTCCACATTGCAAAGGTTAAAACGGGACAAGGTGCCCCTGCAGTCTGGAAAATCCCTGTAAAACTTTTTGGCCCTCTCTTCACACCAGAAAAGGAGACTGAATTTTTTCCTCTTTCTTTTATAGGGTCTTTACAGTACCTTACTGGAATATCTTGGTTAAATATTTGGTTATAGGCTCTGTGTTGTCTGCTGGCTTTTGTGTGTTGTCTGTGGTTTCTGTGAAACTCCCCAAAATTCCCATTTAATTTCTTATGCTGACCAGCAATATAGTGAAATCACAGTGGGGAAAATCATGATGTGAAAGGGATAACTCTATCTACCTTTTAAAATCACTAGATCTCAGAACCCAGGGAGAATGATTTCAGAAAACTCACACAAAATTAATTAACAAAAATGGAATTAGTAGAAAAGGTAATGATGAATGAATGAAAGAAAAAAAACTATCAAGGCTACCTTAAATCAACTATGTCCCACAAGGGTTAACTAGGGATTGAGGGGCCACGTGGGACTGATGGATGGGTAATCCTGCGCCCCTGAATTTTAACTAGGCATCGTGCTTACTCATGGAGAAGTGGTAAGCCAATATTAGCTGCCTTGCCTCTACCTCCACATCTCCCTGGACATAATGAAATCCTGGGCTTAATTATCAATGCACAGAACAAAGAAATTTTCCTAATTTTGCAGCTAAATGAGACTGAGACATATAAATAGCTCAATGGATAAAATGCTGCCCTAGAGTCTGGAAGACCTGAGTTCAAATTTAGCATACTAGCTATGTGACCCTGGACAAGTCACCTAAACTCTGTTTTATTTAATTCACTGGGGAAGGAAATGACAAACCATTCCACTATCTTTGATAAGAAAAGCCCAAGGACAGTAAAGGTCAATGGGATCATGAAGAGACAGACACAATCAAATGACTAAACAAGAACAAAAAATAGTGTTATAAGAGCTAATCAAGATTCTGCATCTGAGAGGTTAGAACCTTAAGTTCTCTAACACTGTGGCTGTGGCTCAGTGTATTCTAGATTGGAGGGGTGGGTTTTGGGGGTGGGGAGGAAGAGAGATCAGAACCACTAGGTCAAAAAAACATTTTCCTATAAATTAGGTCTTTTGATTCCTCTTGATAGGGATATCCTATCACCAGAATCATTTGAAGAATCAGCATCAAGGATTGTGTTTATCATCATTTTCACCAATCCCTGATAGACATGGCACTCTATCTAGAGTTTGTTTTTGTTTTTCCTTTCTTAGGATCATTTTGGAAAAATAGAATAATTGCTGGAGAAAGCAGCTAAGAACTCAGAAGCAAGAAGATGCTAAATAATTTTTCTTTGGGTAATTCACATAATGAAAGGTCAGATGACATGATAAGAGAAGATTAAAGTTCAAATCCTGCCTCTGACACTAACTGTGGCATGTACCCATGAAATGGTAATGGAATTTGGAGATGCCCCTGAATTGACTTGGCTTTTGGGTTGAGTGTTAAGACCCAGAGCTTGTGAATCCCACGTGTGGAATGGACTTGTTGACGTGAAGAAAGAGGGCTGAACTGGGAGGAGCCATGAATTGAAAGAAAGGTTCAAGCCCAGAGAAGGCCAGAAGTACTTTTGGGAGAGCAGTATCCAGTAACGTGGAGCCTGAGTCGCTGAGAGGAAAACT